>JAPPVO010000031.1:4620250-5162750 GCA_030407325.1 Camellia japonica | reverse complement strand
AGTAGCAGTAGCACATGCATTGTAAAATAGACATACTTGACATCCCATATGTGATCGGGTTGAATCTCGAAAGCCCGACTTGTAACAATCCAGAAACCCATTTCAGGAGCTGAGATGAGAGGTCCTTCAAATCGGTTGGGGCACAACCCAAGAATGCTGGTCTTTTTGGATAGTAGTAGACAGAAGTCCACCCTCTACAGTGCAAAAGATACCCCGTGAACGAGCTCTCCAACAATGAAGCGTAAGAGAAACCGATCTGTAATGTATATATGCAATCAAAATTACTATGAATTTAGAATCGTCTCTCCAAATTATAACATTGTTTGAGAGCTAGCAACATAAAAATAATTAACGCGTTGTTTATTTCGGCAGAAAACAAAGTCTTCCACTTTTAAAAGTGAAAAACATTTTATGCCTGAATAAGCTTGTTATCCGTTGACCATGGATAATGTTTTCCATCGTACCAAATGCTAAAAATGTGAAAAATGTTTTTTTTAAAATATTTTTCGCCAAAACAAACAAAGAGTAAATGGTTAGTGAAGATACTTGCCTCTTTTCCCCAATTTGTGTTTTGTTCAAAGGTGCATGAGGCCAAAACCCTAGCCTTCTCTAACTTGGCATTGTATGAGATTGAGTGTCCATCAGTCTCTTCTCCAATAATATTAGACATGCCTGAAGAGAAAAATAAACAAATGCAATTGAGACTCGAACAACATTAGTACTTATAATTAAATTAGTAACATACAACTATTAAATTAGTGCCATACTGTTTTTATTGGGAGTTCCAAATAGTGCCTTTTTCTTCATGTAATAGCCAGTTCCAGACAACAACGGACCTCTTAGGCCATCCATGCCATGCCATTGTGACTGAAATTGGGACAAAAATAGGGATAATTTTTTTTGTTAGTGATCAAGAGGGTATGTTCAAGACATGAATGTCCTACAAAAGATTTTACAAAAATAGGTATGAAGGAACAAAAGTTGGTTCCTCACCTTGTATGTTGTTCTTCCTTGGGCGTCGTAGATATCATCCTTACCTATATTGTAAAAAGTTTGAGGGTATTGCACAAAAGCAAAAGTTTGAGACATCTTTGGGTCAAGATGAAAACACATTGCTTGACGGGCCGAGGTTGCTTCATTGCAGAACATATCACAATCTAACACCATCATGTAGGGGGCATTGCTCATTAATCCGGATACTCGAAGCTACAAAACAGGATTGCTACTTGTCACTCACAAAGATAGAGAGAGAGAGAGAGAGAGAGAGAGAGAGAGAGAGAGGAATATTTGGTACATACAAGTGCATTGAGGGCTCCACCCTTGTATCGATGAGGGTATGATGGTCGTCTTTCTCGAGATACATAGACAAGCAAAGGTAACTTCGCTTGGTCATCACTTTTGTTGTCATGTAATACCTACATCATATAAACAATTAATCAAAATCATAAATCAAGTTTTAACTTCATAGTTTCGCACACTATTAGATCGAAAGAAGATGCCAAAATGACACATAGCTCTCCTTATAGCATTATGCAATTTATTTTATTTTATTATTTTTATAGAGAAGAAGTATTCACATACTTTGTTTGATAATTAAAAGCAATTGGCATCACACTTCCTCTAATAGATTCATTTTATGTCTACATTTCCTCATATTAGTTACCCAAAAATATCTCAAAATAAATTAGTCATTTGATTTGTTTTTATGTGCAAAATGGCATGATGGTATACTAATTATGAATTCATTCTTAATTTGAGTGTTTAGCTCTCTTTATATTCACAAAATAAAGTAAATTGCTAGCAAGCTACATACCTCGATGTAAGGGGGTCGATCTGGCACAATAGTATCTTTTATTTCCCCCTGTTCACGAGCTTTTTCCACATGCTTCTTGAATTGTTCATATAGCGACTGCACAAATGATAGAGTCATGTTTGATGTTTCTAGTAAATAAGATAATGACATGAAGTGACGATGACAACAACAGCAATAAGCATGATGTTATTTTCTATTACTCTATTTTTTTTTTATTACTGTCATTGGGTGGATGGAAAGACCAAGGAAAAGTCGAGTGCAACCAATATTAAAGTAATGTTGTTTTCCAAGAAAATGTGATTCATGTAGGACGTAGACCAATATTTTGGCGGTGAAATAAGATTTGAGCCTTAACAAAGTCTCTTATTAACAATAACAACAATGCTATGACAATCAAAAACAGGGGAAAAAACCCAACGACAATAGATCCACAATTTTAGAACCCCTTCATAACTTTTCACTAGATCCACAATTCACAAAATCAAAAGTTGGAAAACATGTTGTGTCCATCCCCAATTTCAAGCCTATTAGAAATCAAGAGCCATATCATATATGCACCTATGGTTCTTTACAGATAGTAGTTTATGAGCTATGTTAAGAACACGTAAGATTTTTACAGAATGTGACACAAATGTGAGACAAAGGTGTAGGACCCACAAATATAGGGTCCACATGTGAGGCTTAACTTTTGTCTTATATTTGTGTTCCATTCTTTGAAAATCTTTTGTGCACTTAGAGTTTCTCATAGTTTATATAGATAATTTGGAGTGTTATATAGATAAAAGACATATCTAAGTAGGTTTGAGGCAGGGTCCCCAGTTATTTTCTTTTTTAATGGGACAGTTGAAGAATTGAATGCCTTGTTTCACAAAGCAAGAGAGATGGGTCTAATTGAAGGTTTTCAGGTTGGTGAAGGATCAACTTTGGTTACTAATCTACAATTTTCAAATGATACAATTATTTTTTGTAAAGATGATATGGACTTTTTTTTTTTTTTTGGTATTTTCTAATCTACAAATTTATGTATAGCCCATAGCCCACTTTGGGACCATCTCTATGATACGAAACGTTCATATGTGTTCTCAAGTAGATCATCCCATACAAAAAGTAGGTTATGTTGGAAATTTTGGTTTTTATAGGCTTATTTTGGGTCAACTTTGAGCCCAATTTTGAGTGGGTCCAAACGTCTTTTGAGGTGAGTCCGAAGAGGTGACATGTTCCTCACACGGTGAAAACGGTTCGTCAAAACCATTTATGAGTGAATGAGAACTTAACGTCGTTTTCGGGTCTGTGGAATGGACATTTAAAGAAGTAAATTGTGGATTTCCTTGTAAGGCTTGTCCTACATTGGAAACTTAAGAGAACTTATGTGTATATATAAATTCTAAGTGATAACACTTAGGTTGGGCCCCAAGTGGCACCCCATGTTTATAAAAGGGAGGAGTTATGGACAAATTGAACTTTGGCTCAAACCACTATACGCGTGCCGCCGCCGGCCGTGCTGGGTGCGGGTTGGGTCGGTTCTAATATTAATTTTTTGGACAAAATTCATTTGAGTTTTTTCAAAAATTCTTGCAGGAAATTAATTCAAAATTTGCACCAAATTTGAAATCAATTTTACTGTCCATAACAATGCCTTTTTCGGTCTAGTTATAAAACTGCAAGCAATTTGGACAGGTTCTAAACTACTGAACAGATTCAAATCTGGCGGCAGATCTGTCTAGTTTGAATTCTACACTTGTTCACTTCTTTTTCTACCTGTTCGGGCAAATTGAATGGTCACCAAGTTGCCTATAAATAGGGACCCATTTCTAGCAGTCAAAACATCCGAAAACAATCTGAAAAATTCATTTTTGCAATCCATTTTGCTTTTTCTTTGCATATTTCTTCATATTATATTTTAGGGAATACTTTGAGAGTATAGAACATATGTTTTGTTCGCCGTATAAATTGTTTGGAGTGCTACTACAATTTGTGAAGATCATTGTATCCTGGGAGATAGACGCCATTTGTCCATAAGCACTGTAACGGGGCGAATCTGTCTTAAGGATAGAGTGTCACACACTCGATTTGATCTTTTAATTATTTATTCGGTTCGGTAAATAAATTTATGTAAGTAATTTATTTTATTTGTTTGATACAGTTTCAAATTATTTATTTTACACAGAAAATTGTTCCAACAATCTTAAGACAGATTCGAATAATTCTGTTTATATAGAATTTTTCATTTATTTCCTTTTCTCTTTCTTCTTCTAACAGAAATTATTTTATGTGGTTTTACAAAATAATATTCTGGTTGGAAAAACAAATAATAATAATATACTGTTTGACAGATAGTAGTAATATACTGTCTATTTTCTTTGACAACTAGTAGTAATATACTGGTGTCATTAACAATTCAGAATATTTATTTGTGGAGTTTGTCAGAAATTAATTTTAATTTTCAGAAATAATTTATGAGTGTTCATTAATTAAAATTTTGTTTTCAGTATTTTAATTTTTAAAGTGTTACAGAAATATTTTTCTGTGTGGAATTAATTTGTTTAAATAAAAGTTTATTTTATTTTCAAATTAATTGGAAATAAAAGTTACAATTCTTATTTCTTTTATTTTTACAGAATTTAATTCTGTGGTTTTGGTTTAAATTTTCTGTGTAGTATACAATTCTAATTATAATTTTGTTTTATAATTTAGAATTCACGGCTACTAAAACTAATGCTCAAATAAGTATTGGTATGGTGGCTGCAATTACGCCTACCCCTCCTCTTGTTGTGACTGTACCAGTCAATCACGGTGAGAAGCTAGAGAAGTTCTCAAGAACTGATTTTAAAAGATGGCAACAAAAATTGTTATTCTATCTTACAACTCTGAACCTGGCTCGTTTTCTCTGTGAGAATGCTTCTATTCTGAACGAGGATGAAACTGACCAGCAAATAGTTGTTGCAGTCGATGCCTGGAAATATACTGATTTCCTTTGCCGGAACTACAGCTTGAGTGACAACACATTATATAACATCTAATGTCCTATCAAGACAGCAAAGGAACTTTGGGAGTCTTTGGAGAAAAAGTACAAAACAGAAGATGCTGGCTCAAAGAAATTTGTGGTTAGCAAATTCCTGGACTTTGTGATGGTTGATTCTAAGACTGTGATCATCCAAGTTCAAGATCTCCAACTCATTTTGCATGACATTCACGCAAAAGGCATGTCTATCAGTGAATCCTTCCAAGTTGCAGCCTTAATTGAGAAATTACCATAAGGCTGGAAGGAATTCAAGAACTATCTTAAACACAAGCGCAAAGAAATGTCTCTAGAATAATTGATTGTGCATTTGAGGATTGAGGAGGACAACCGCAAATCAGAGAAGCGGGCTGGTATGCATCCAATGAAGTCTAAGGCAAATGTGGTGGAACATGCTCCAAAAGCAAATAAACAAAAGTTTTTTGGAGAAAGTTCCGCACAAGGCTCTAAAAAGGGAAAAAATAAGAAGTACAAGTTTAATGGCAACTATTACATCTGTGACAAAGAGGGACATCGGGCCAAAGATTGCCATAGCAAACGCAAAGGCAAAGGAAGATCAAGCAAGAAGCCTGCTCAAGTCAATATGACCAAAGTGAATAAAATTTCCAATGGTGTAGATGTCATAAATCTTTCTGCAGTTGTTTTCGAGGCAAACTTTGTCGGAAATCCTAAAGAATGGTAGGTGGACACTGGTGGTACTCGCCATATTTGTGCCGATAAAAAGATGTTCACATCTTATTCTGTAGCGGACAATGGTGAATAAGTTTTTATGGACAACTCCTTGACTTCTAAAGTTGAAGGATAAGGAAAGATTATTTTGAAGATGACATCTGGAAAGGAACTCACTCCCAACAATGTGCTGCATGCACCGGACATTAGCAAGAACCTTGTTTCCGGATCTTTGTTGAGTAAAAATGTGTTTAGGCTAGTTTTTGAAAGTGACAAGTTTGTACTTAGCAAAAACGGGATGTATGTAGGAAAAGGTTACATGTTTGATGGCCTTTTCAAAATGAATGTAATGACTGTTGTACCCTCTGTTATTAATAAAAATACATCTTCTTCTTACTTGCTTGAGTCTTCAAATTTATGGCATGGTAGATTAGGACATGTTAATTATAGATCTTTACGTAGATTAATTAATATGGAATGTTTACCTAAATTTGACATTGATTTAAATCATATATGTGAAATTTGCGTTGAGGCAAAATTAACCAAAACTCCTTTCCATTCAATTGAAAGAAGTACGGAACCACTTGAATTATTTCATAGTGACATTTGTGACTTTAAATCAATTCAAACTAGAGGTGGAAAAAAATATTTTATCATTTTTATAGATTACTATATTAGATATAGTTATGTTTATTTAATTCGAACCAAGGATGAAGTTTTGAAAACTTTCATTCAATATAAGAATGAAGTTAAAAATTAACTTAGTAAGAAAATTAAGAAACTTGAAACTTAAAAATGATAGAAGTGGTGAATATGAATCACCTTTCGGTGAATTTTGTAAAGAACATGGAATAATTCATCAAACCACCGCTCCTTGTAAAGAACATGGAATAATTCATCAAACCACCGCTCCTTACTCACCTCAGCAAAATGGAATTGCTAAAAGGAAAAATAAGACTTTAAAAGAAATGATGAATGCCATGTTAATAAGTTCTGGATTACCTCAGAACTTGTGGGAGGAAGTAATACTTTTTGCTAATTATATACTTAATAAAGTACCCCGAAAGAAAGTGAATCAAACACCTTACAAATTGTGACATGGGAGAGTACCATCCTACAAATACTTAAAAGTGTGGGGGTGTTTGGCTAAAGTGGTTATTCCTAATCCTAAAAAGACTAAGATAGATCCTAAAACCGTTGATTGCATTTTCATTGGTTATGCCAAGAATAGTAGTGCATATCAGTTTTTGATTCATAAGTCAGAATATTCCGAAATGTATGTGAATACTATTATTGAATCTTGGAATGAGTCTTTCTTTGAACATGTGTTTCCAAATAAAACTGGACAAGAGACTAGTACTAACAAAAGATCTCATGATGCTATTACTAGTCAGGATCAAGAACATGATCAAGAACAAGAGCAAGAGATAGATCAAAATGAGGAAGAAGAACCTAGGCATAGTAAATGTGCTAGAACCTTAAAATCTTTTGGTCCAGATTTCCTAACATTTTTGTTAGAAAATGAGAGCTATGTCCAATCTTGAGGCTCCTTTATGGAAAGAAGCTGTAAACAGTGAAGTTAAATCCATCCTGCAAAATCACACTTGGGAATTGGTGGATTCACCAGGTTGTAAACCTCTAGGGTACAAGTGGATTTTCAAAAGAAAAATGAAAGCGGATGGATTAATTGACAAATACAAGGCAAGACTTGTGGTCAAAGGTTTTAGATAAAAAGAATGTGTTGATTACTTTGACACATACTCACTAGTTACCAAAATAACATCTATTAGAATGTTAATTGCTATTGCATCTTTGTATAATCTAGAAATTCATCAAATGGATGTGAAAATCACTTTCTTAAATGGTGAGTTAGATGAAGAAATTTACATGGAACAACCAGAAAGATTTTCTATTCCAGGAAATGGAAAGAAAGTGTGTAAATTGGTTAAATCATTATATGGTTTAAAACAAGCGTCAAAGTAATGAAATGAGAAATTTGACAAAGCAATTATGTCAAATAGATTCAAAATTAATGAATGTGACGTGACAAATGTGTTTATGTTAAAAACACAACAACGCTATGTTATAGTATGTCTTTATGTGGATATATGCTCATCATAGGTAGTAATAATGACATGATTAAAACTACCAAGAAAATGTTGAATAAACATTTTGACATGAAAGACATGAGGATTGCTGATATAATTCTTGGTATGAAAATTATCAAAACATCAGAAGGTTATGCTTTGTCACAATCACATTACATTGAGAAAATACTTGACAAATTTAGCAAAGATGATGATCATCTTGCTAGAACACCTGTGGATGTTAATTTGTTTCTTTCTAAGAATGTACAGAAAAGTATTTCTCAATTAGAATATGCCCAAATTATTGGAAGCTTAATATACTTGATGAACTGCACTCACCCAGATATAGCCAATGTAGTAAATAAATTAAGTAGATATACGAGTAACCCAGGAGTAGAACACTAGAAAGCAATTATAAGGGTTCTAAGATACCTCAGATTTACTCGTAACATAGGCTTGAATTATACTAGATATCCAGCAGTACTTAAAGGATACTGTGATGCAAATTGGATATCGGATACTAGAGACTCAAAATCCACTAGTGGGTATATCTTTACACTTGGTGATGCGGCTGTATCCTGGAAATCTTCCAAACAGACATGCATTGCTAAGTCTACTATGGAATCAGAATTCATAGCTTTAGATAAAGCTGGGGAAGAAGCAGAATGACGTTGCCACTTCCTTGAAGATATTCCAATGTAGCCAAAACCGGTGCCTGCTATATGCATACATTGTGATAGTCAATCAGTAATTGGTAGAGTACAGAGTCATATATATAACGGTAAGTCGCGACACATTCGTCGTCGACATAACACTGTGAGACAACTACTCTCTAATGGAATTATTTCCATTGAATATGCGAAATCTAAAGACAACATAGCGAATCCACTAACCAAATGGTTAGAAAGAGAATTAGTTGAAAATTCATCAAGGGGAATGGGACTTGAGCCTATTAAATAAGAGTTACCACAACGGCTACCCAACCTAGTTGACTGAAGATCCTAAGATCTAGGTTCAAAGAAACAACCGAGTTGTGTATGACTCATAAAGATCACTGGGGAGTCAAACTCCTACCCATTTCTATGATGAAATAGTGATGTCTGCAGCATTTTAGGTTAAGTAAAATTTTAATGATTCTTATATCTAGGTAAACCTAGTGGAGTATGGCAGGATACTCTTCATAAGAATCACCTATGTGAATGTGAACGGGGCCGGTTCTATGAGATTTGTGAAGGGCTACAATTCTCTAGAGCACTCATGAAAGAGCAGGTTGTTTAGGACCAAAATGAACACAATAGTGAGAACTAAACTGTGTCTGGGATATACTGTGTGAGTTCTATTGTCTTGGTTTACACAAATGGCTAAACAGTTCAAGACATCATGTTCACTGGTTAGCTAGTAAATCCGATAGTGTCTCACAAGGAAAGGTTCAAAGCCAAAAGCTACCTATCCTCTGCAGAATATTTTCAATTTCTGTACTCTCTGTAATTAAATCATGTTGTTGTATTTTCTCTCTATCAAATTCCATTCATGTGAGGGATTGTTGGAAAATTTGATTTTTATAAGCTTATTTTGTGCCAACTTTGAACACAATTTTGAGTGGGTCCCAAATGTCTTTTGCGGTGGGTCCGAAGAGGTGACGTGTTCCTTGCCGCATGGCAAGTCACACGGTCAAAACGGTTCGTCAAAACCATTTATGAGTGAATGGGAACTTGACGTCGTTTTTCGGGTTCGTGGAATGAACATTTAAAGAAGTAAATTGTGGGTTTCCTTGTAAGGCTTGTCCCACATTGGAAATTTAAGAGAACTTATGTGTGTATATAAGTTCTAGGTGACAACACTTGGATTGGGCCCCAGGGGGTATCCCAAGTTTGTAAAAGGGAGGAGTTATGGACAAATTGAACCTTGACTCAAACCACCACACGCATGCGCACGCCACCGCTGCCGCCGCCGGCCGGCGGAGCCGTGCCGGGCATGGGTGTAGGTCAGGTCAGTTCTAATGTTAATTTTTTGGACAAAATTCATTTGATTTTTTCAAAAATTCTTGCGGAAAATTAATTCAAAATTTGCACCAAATTTGAAATCAATTTTACTGTCCATAACAGTGCCTTTTTCGGTCCAAATCCAACCAATTCAAATTGTTATGTAACAGTTATAAAACTGTTAACAGTTTGGACAGGTTCTAAACTGCCGAACAGATTCAAATCTGGTAGCAGATCTGTCCAGTTTGAATTCTGCACCTGTTCACTTCTTTTTCTACCTGTTCGGGCAGATTGAATGGTCACCAAGTTGCCTATAAATAGAGACCCATTTCTAGCAGTCAATACATCCGAAAACAATCTGAAAAATTCATTTTTGCAGTCCATTTTGCTCTTTCTTTACATATTTCTTCATATTATATTTTAGGGAATACTTTGAGAATATAGAACACAGGTTTTGTTCTCCGTACAAATTGTTTGGAGTGCTACTACAATTTGTGAAGATCATTATATTCTGGAAGATAAATGCCATTTGTCCGTAAACACCATAACGGGACGAATTTGTCTTGAGAACAGAGTGTTACACACTCGACTTGATCTTTTAATTATTTATTCGGTTCGGTAAATAAATTTATGTAAGTAATTTATTTTATTTGTTTGATACAGTTTCAAATTATTTATTTTACACAGAAGATTGTTCCAACAGGTTAGGCCTTGTTTGGGAATTTAACTTTTTCAATAATTTTTTGACTTTTTTAAGAGAAAAATTATTCATCCACACAATTTTTCCCTCCCAAATCTCCCTAAATGATGTGACATGCAAAATTTGAAAAGTTGACTTGTATTCAAATATTTTTTCAAAATTTTTCTTATATGCATTTTGTTTTGTCACCTCATTAAAGGAATTGTGAAAAAAAAAATTGTATCTATATAGCACTACTGTAAACTACACCACACTCGTAAATTAATATGACTTGTATTATAGTATGACTTGTATTATAGTAGTTTATTCCATATTAATTTTGCTTACATAACAGTTACGTTAGTAAAACCAATTGAGGAAAACAATCAGATATTTAAAAATTAAAAAAAAAAAAAAAAAAAAAAAAAAAGAGACTTAGAAGAAAAGAAAGACAAACCACCGCTCAATGATAGTTCTTTAATATTAATTATACTGACATATGCCCGTGCTTGAAGGCACAGGTATAAATAATGTTGGAATTAGAATACAGTTATAATGTATATCAAATACCAAACAACTTAATCACACCACCCCACTATCACTCTTCTCTTTCTCACTTGCCAATTTTCACCACTTTTTTTCTTACTACTACTTTTTTTAACAGAACTTAATTTAAATTTTGAATTTAAATTTATCAAAAAAAAAAAAAAATCACACAACCATTTTTTAATAGAACCTTTTTTTTTTTTTTAATGATATTAGGTTTCTCAATAAAGCCAACCCCATTTGATGAGATTTAAGATTTGGTTTGGTTTAGTTTGGTTTAGGTTTCTCAATAAATATATGTTAAGTATCTGAATAACCAAAGCTACTTGATATATATTTTTTTAATAAACATTTCCAGACAGTGTGCAATAAATAATTATTTAAATAAATTAATTCGTACCCAATAACAATCCTATATAAAAATAAATTATCAATTTAATATAAAACCAACACTATTTTTGACAAAAATATATGAAAATCCTTGGGAAAGGAAAGCAAGCCCACGTGGGTTGCCCCCTCCTCCCTTTGCCTACTTTTTCTTTTCTTCTTTTACTTGTTTTTGCTTTTGTTTTTTTTTTTTGAGCAGAGCGCAGCGTCTCTATTTTTCCTCTGTCTCTCTCTTCCAATTTGAACTCCATTGTTGCTCAAGTTTGAGCTTCGAATGAGAGTCATAACCCAGTTAATGAAAATTGATTAAAACACATTAAAAATCACAAACTCAAACCCAAATTTTAGAAACACAAATCCAAACACAATAAAACGTTTCAGAAATCAAAACACATTTACAAATGAAACCCATTTCAAAACCATCAACCCATTCCCCAGAAACTCATCAAACTCTCGACGGTGGAGGATGGAGGCGCCACTGCAAGTTAAGATCAGAAAGAAGATTTGAGAACTGAAAGAGAGAAGAGATGACGAGTTGCTATCGGTGGAGATCGCACTGTGGAAACGACGTGACAATGGAGAGTTGCTGTAGGTGGTAGTGATGTTGCTTCCGGCGGCGGCAGAGGAGAGAAAGGGTTTTCTTGACGGCGTGCTCCTGGCTGAGAGCGACGGTGCCGAGAGAAGAGGTGGTGAGCGGCGGGCTGAGAGGAGAAGAAAAGGACAGAGTGATAAGAGGTAAAGGAGGGAGGGAGAGAGAGAGAGAGTAGTGGAATGATAAAAGATGTGAGAGAGAGAGGAGAGAGAAGCGTGGACATGGGTTTTGAGAAACTGACCTTGGGCAAAATGAAACGTGTTGGAGAAAATGTTTATGGGCGGAAATCTGAAATTCTTGGATTGATTCAAACATTTTTGAGTGTTGGATGTTGTTATTAAAAGTCATCTCAGCCGTTCAAATGTTCCATTAGGACAAATGTGTTTAGGATTGATGTGGGTAGGCCCATAAGGACCACGGCCCACCATGAGTAAACCCAGGCCCACCATTTAAACCCCATTGCATAACCCGGTTGGTAGAACTCAGCATCACTGGATGCCAGCTGGACAGAAAAGGCCAATGATATTTGGACACGCGGCAGAGTCAGGCGCAGGCCACATCAGCAGACAAAGATCTGCAAAGTTATTGCCCACAGCACATCACCATTAATGCGATCCATCACAACATTTATTGCGACAACACCCCTTAGCCGGAATGGCGCCCCATCACCCTGAACGAGACGAACCACGGCGCAAGCTTTCGGCGGGAAGGTCAGAACGACCAAGGCAGCGAAATGATTACCAGAGGATATAAGCAAAGATTGAAGACCAAAAAAGAAGGTTAAGTTTACATCTCTCTCTCTCTCTCTACATCTCTTGTCCATCACCTTCTCTAATTCATACACCGGAGGGTTCGCCGGGGGACTACCCTGTTCCCCGATCGAACTTACTTGCAGGTTATCCAAGTGGACCCAAGGAGCTTGGATCAGTCCGACCCATCCATCTAGACGAACAGCATCATCAAGGATAAATTTAAAAATTCTTCTGTCTTCTTATATAGATGTAAAAAAACATTGTATAAAAATATATAAGATATGAAAATATGTGAATTGTGTATTAAATTTTTTAGCAGTATTTAGTGATAAACGCCAACTAGTGCGGTGCACATTGTTTAATATTAAGATTTATATAAAAGGTTTCGCTAACAAGCACATGGTGCATAAAATTAAAATAACAAATAAAAAGACAAAAAGCGGTAAAAATTACAAGGCATTTTATGCTAATTTCAAAAACACTTATTAATTATTATTTAAAACCCTGAATTTTTTTTAAAAAAAATTTAATCCAAATCATTTATCTATTTTTATTAAGTAAAATCAATAAAAGAATAATATTTTAGTGACTAATATTTCATTGAGTTTAATAATTAAAATATTATCTTTTGGGTCAAATTTATTTAATGAAAATAGGCAAATAATTTAAATTAAAAACGAATAAAAATTTTAAGATTTAAATTAATAAATAAGAATTCAGCATTTATTTTGTTAAAAAGGCTCAAATACAGATTTTTTAAAAATAATTATTCCTATTTTTTTATTGTTTAAAAAGTGTGTGCTAAATAGTAAAAAATTTCAGAGAAAGTGAAATCAGTAAAACTATTTTGAAATAAGGCCTCATTTTGGCAACATTCAATTTTAATTTAAAAGTCAAAAATTCTATTTTCTCTCTATTTTACACATTTTTTATAAAAAATTAAAAAATATCCCAAATATATAAGTTTTTTAACTCATATTTTAGCAAAAAAAATCAAAAATTACTAAAATAGCATGTTCCTAAACAATTGAAAATTGGGGTGGCTATTGTGTGCTATGCGGTTGATATGACTCATTTTGATAATTTGAATCGCTTATTTTTTAGAGTATATCGAGCAAAATATATTTATAAAAAATTAAATTGATAAGTTCTTTTATCGAATTGCATTTGTATTTAAAAAAATGGTCAGTGTAATTTGAAATATAAAACTGTATACAAACGTAATTCGATAAAAAGGCTATCAATGCAAAATAGCAAAATTCATAATTTTTAATAAACTCATATATATTTGGATCATAAATTTGAGTAGAAATTTTTAAAAAAAAAAAATTTGATAAAATGTGAAAAAAATACATAATTACATCTCACAGACTTTTCCCACACATTTTTCTTCTTCATTTCAAATCATTATCAAAATTGATGATCCCTAATCCGACATTAAAAAATAAATAAATAAAAGGGTAAATTACACTAACACCCTTCAAATTTGGCCCAATTACATTCTACCCTTGACGTTTTAAAAATTACATTCTCACCTTTATGATTAATAATCTCATTTTAGAAACCCTTACTTATATAAAAGGCAACAAATTCTAGTAGAAAAACAAAAGAAACTATATTGGAAAATAAATAGATAAAAGCCAGGAAAGGACAAAAAAAGGAAATAAAACAAAGTAAGAAAAAAAGAATGCATGAATTTAATATTTTTATTCTGTCGAAATAATTACATGACAGAGAGGTTAGTGTAATTTTTCAAACCTGAGAGAGATAATATGTATTAAATATAAACCCAAAAAAAGAAAAAAAAGAAGGGTACCTTCATTTGTTGTTCATCGGTCTTGAACTCGGAAGAATTTGATCGAAGAAGACGTTCATCATCAGCCATTCTGGAGAAGAAAGCTTTAGGACAAATGCTCTTAAGCCTGTACTTCCTACAAAAAGGTACCCAATGCTTGGCAAACGCACAAGCTTCTCGAACCGCAAACAGCGTCAACGGAACCCCTCCGTCGTCCGACAAGTACACGGCCAGCTTCTCCACCGGATAATCCAGCGCCAAGGCCGATATCACTGTGTTCATCACATCCTCTATCGGCTCCTTTGACGGATCGACAGTCACTACGTACACATCCACCTTCAAGTAATTTGTGTTCCATGTGTTAGCTCATTCATCATGGTGATTCTTATTTTTTCAAAGCTTGGTAGATTGGTCAAGTGACTTTAGATACTTCTTCATGTGTTCAAGTTAGTTTGTTAGACCATCTCCAATTTAGATTTTGATTTCAAATTTGAGGAAAATTTTGATTTAATGTAAATTACTCCAATTATTTCATCAATTTTTTTTCAAAATATTTTAAAAAAATTTCTTCTTATCTCAAATTTTTATATTTTTTATTTTTATTAAATTTGATGAAAAAAAATCATTTTCAATGTTTTATTTTTTAAAATTTTTATTAAATTAAAATTTAATAAAAGATTTGATGCCTCGAAAGAAAATACTATGAAAGACTTTTGAATTTTTTTTTTTATTATTATTTTAGATTGATTAAAAAAGTTTCCTTTGAACTTTTAATTTTTTTTATAATTTTGTAAAAAAAAAATAATTATAATTTAAATATATATTTTATCTTATTAATTTTTTAACTTATTTTATTTTTTAATAGGCTAATTAGTCCTAATTATCTTGCCAAATTGGACCTGAAGATGCTCTTAAATCATCTTAAACCTTTCATTTTCCTACATGAAATTTATTTTAATAGTTCAGATAAAAGCTTGATTTAAAGAAAATAAAGTAATTTTTTAACTTTTTACTTAAAAACTATGAAATAAAATACAAATAAAGAGTTTAACTTTTTATCAAATCCTTCTAAAAATTACACCATCATCTCAAAAACTTCTTTTAACCATCAACTTTTAACAATTTCATCAAATTCAAGTGCAAAAAAAAAGTTAGAAATTTGAAAGAAAAAAAAAAACTTGAGTTCATCCATACAAGTTTAATCAATGAATTGAATCTCAATTGAAGATGCACTTAGTTTTTTTTTTCTTCCCCTCATATATTCTATTGTATTGCATAAGAGATCGATTTAGGATGATTGAGTTGAGAATAATATATATATATATATATATACCTTAGGAAGGTCTGAATCGGGGATGGTGATGTTCTCGGGATGAACTTCTCTGATGAGGGGGCGCAACCGGAAGGCTTGTTGGACGAGCCATGTGATGGCCAGGAGAAGCTCCGCGAATGTCATTAGAATCCATGGAAGTAGCGGCTGCGCGTCGCCGGAGAAGAGGCGCGTGAGGCGGTAGTATAATAAGCCTACGACAGCGACGCTGTGGAATACCGTGTGTATTCTGTTTATGTTGGTGGAAGGTTGTGGAGTTGTATAGCTATGGAGAACCTTTGATGGAGATCTCTCTCTCTTCATTCTCTCTCTCTCTCTCTCTGTGTTTTCTCTCTCTAGCTGTTCTGTTTTCTCTCAGTCTCTCTCACTGAGGTCGCAACGGCCTGTTAGGGTTTGCTTTTTATATACGAAAAATGCTTGAGAGCTTTAGGACAAGGCTCTAAACATGCACTAATGGTATGGAATTGTGCGGGATTTAGGTTAAGTTTGGCATGATTGAAAAAAGATAAAAAGTTAAAAAGTCACTATCCTATTTAAGTCACATCATCTTATTTAAGTTACATCATCTCTCTAACACATCACTTCAAAATTCAACTCAAACCCAATCCATATTTCATAAAAAGTTAAAAAGTGCACTTATTTAGTCTTCCCAAACTAGGCCTAGTTTGGTGTGATGTTTTAGCTTGAAATTTTTTATTTTTTATATTTTTTTGTTTTGAACATGTCAGCTCGAGCTCTTTTTAAAGCTTATATCATTGTTATTTTATATACTCTTATAATTAAAGTTATTTGACATGATTGATGATTGGTATAAAGTGTTTTTATTTAGATCATATTTATTTTTTATTTTTTTATATAATTTTATAAAAAATTTAAAAAATATACTTACTATTGTTTTAGTGCTCTTTGTATTTTGGCCACCTTCGTTTCGCAGACTGTAATTTGGAAAGAATAAAAAATACCACATACAAACTAAACAAAACGGGGTGGGGGTGGCTGTGTGCCTTTAGACACAGCAGTACTGTTGCGCTTTAATACGAAATTATTGTCAGGTTTATTTTATAATTTGAATAGTTTATTTTGTATAATTTATTGAGTATTTTAAGCATGTCAAAAAATATATTAATTAGACATTGATAATCATGTGATCTGATTACATTTATTATATAAAAAAAAAACAATTTATTTTTCTTTTAAAATAGTATCAAAAATATGGAATCCAATCACGTAATTACTAATATTCGATCAATATAATTTTTTATATGTATTAAATATTCGACAAACTCTATAAAATGAACAGTTTAGATCATAAAAATAAGTCTATAATAAGTCTCAAATAGAGACACAACAGTTACTACTGTTTCAAAGGTACAATAACAACCCTTACCCAACACGATACCACGACATTTAAAAGAGGCGAATGAATGAGATTTTAAACATATTACACAAGTACGGCATAAAATTTGTGATATGGTTTATATTTATTTTAAACATAGATTATAATGAGTTAAATTTGAATTATATAATAAATTTCAAAGCATTTTTTTTTCTGGATATATATTTTTATTAATAAGGTTAAGAAAAGGAGTTAATAATAAATTTTATAAAATCTTATTTATTCATGTATTTTGTGAAATTCTAGAGATCTAAAAATTAACACCTATTATATGTTACATCATTGTAAATTAAATTGAGAAAACATTTTAGGAATTTCAAACATTTTTCAGAATATGTATTTATATAGATAATACATGATTAAGATTAACTTTTATACGGTGCAAATCATATGGTAAGTATACTTGGGTACTGATATTTAGATTATTGAAAAACTTAATGTACACTATTCTTAAAGACATGATCCAATAGGAGTAGATGATATGAGATAGGACGACAAGAAATTTTGAGGATAAAGATATGGTGTCACATATCTCACGCTTGATTCAACATATATTTATTAATATAAATCTCCACTTGTCTTGAAGGATAAAATACACTCATTATTTGTAAAGGAGCCCCGGTACAGAGCCCGAAAATCGAGGCTCGAATTTGGCTCGAAACAGATGCAAAGGAGGAAGAAGGAGGAAGAAGAAGAAGAAGAGAAGGAGGAAGGAGAAGGAGGAGAAGAAAGAGAAGCAGAACTGGAGGGGCCATAAAAATGGAGCTGGAGGCTGAGGCGGAGGCGGGCAGAGGTAGAGGCGGAGGCGGGGCTGCGAGCTACGATCGGCCAACGAGCTGCGACGGCGACGACGAGCTGTGACGACGACTCTCTCTCTCGCCTCTAGCCTCTGTTTCTTTCTCGCCTCTCGCCTCTGTTTCTCTCTCGAGCCAAATTCGAGCCGTGATTTCGGGCCTCAAATATTTTTCATTTGTAAAGTATTCATTCCATAATTTGTATGTAGTCTCTCAAATATATATTTTGTATCACTTTAGTCTTTAAAATTTTAATTTTATTTCTCATCACTGTAAAGTTATGTTTTATCGTCTTTATCAACAATTTAGGTAAAATGACAAAATAAAAATTTCAAATGATCAAACTAACATATAACTAGATGGTTCCATTACATAATTTAGCCACTAGAATCACAAAATTACGTATATGTATTTATTACCATTTTATTAATGATTTAGATGGTTCCAATTGAAGCAATCTATCTCGAATTGTATATTCTAAAAATAAAATTGATAAATTAAAATTTCTGAAAATAAAATAACATAATATCAATATATTTTATTCTTAATAAAAAATTGTATAAACTCACTATTTGTATAGTATCATTTTTCTCACATATATGGCATAGTATGCCTATATCCCTTATTATTGAGGAGAGGGTAGTGTATATGATTATGATGTTTGTGGATTTTAGCAATCTTTATGTAAATATTATTCATTAAAGTAAACTTGAATAAATTTACAATTCAGGCCTCGTTTGGGAACAGACTATTTTAGTAATTTTTTGACTTTTTACGAAAAGATGTGCAGAAAAGTAGAGAGGTGATGTGACAACTTTTAGTAATTTTTTGACTTTTTGACTAAAATAGTCACTCCCCAAACGGTCTTTGAACAAAGAACACCTCACTCAAAGGGGTATTTTGGGAACTTCATAAAAAAATTAATTTTTTAAATTTTTTAGTTTTTTTAATTAAAAAAGTGATAAAAAAAAAAGTCACAAAAAACTAATTTTTTTGAGCCAAAAAAATCAAAAAAATTAAAAATTAAAAAATTAACTTTTAACTAACTTTTTAAAATACCCAAAACTTCATAAAAAACTAATGTTTTAAACACATCAAAATAAAGGGATCTAGCTAACTATACAGGTCATTGAGTGATTACAGTTTCACTCAAACTATTCGAATTGTGTAGGTTAATTTATTTCATTTATTTTTGAAAACAAATGATTTAAAATTTATATATTATTTATATATTCAATATAAAAATAAATATAATGAGAAATTTAGGGTTGTTTGAGATGTTCTAAAAAATTGTACTTTTTGACTTATTAGCTTATATGGGTTGAGTTTGGATTGGGTTTGATGTGATATGTTAGAGAGGTGATGTGATTTAAATAAGATGATGTGACTTAAATAAGATAGTGACTTTTTAACTTTTTATATTATTTAGTAGATGCCAAACTTAACCTTAATTTAAATATTGAATAATGTATCTTAAGGGAGACATTTTTTAAATTAAAATCTAAATAAAGTATAGGTTCCAAGAGAGTATTAGTAATAAATGAAGGAGGCCTGGTTTCCACGTGGCCCACGAGTTCCTTCCACGAGGTGTGAGTTTTTGTCGTTTTCCACTTGATTGTCGGATGTCAAACAAATGTTATTTACTAATTAATAATACGCCCTCCGTCTCAAAATAATGGTTCTTCTAGAGAATTTAACTTTTTTTAGTAGTATAATTATTACATTTAAAAAAGTTAATTTTTCAAAATTATCCTTTTAATAGTACATTTTTTAAGAATATCAATACCATAATTGTACTTTTTATATTGTTTATTAATTTAAAGGAAAGACAAAATAGGAAATTTATATTATTTTTGTATTTAATTTTTGAAAAGAGACTAATATTTTGAGACAATGAAAAATGGAATAAGGGACTAATATTTTAGTACGGAGGGAGTATATATATATATATTTTGTTTTTTCCTTATGTAGACTATTCTGGTCTGTATGGGCGTATTAAATTAAGGTTTGGTTTGACATAATTAAAATAAGTCAAAAAGTCACTATCCTATTTAAGTCGCATCATTTTTTTATTACATCATTTTAAATACAATCCTTACACAATCTATATTTCATAAAAAAATAAAAAAATATACTTATTTAATTTATCCGAAACAATCCTAAATCCCTCTAACTTGGATAAATCTTCTGATACAGTCCGTGATTTTAAAAGTTTTGCCGACGAGAACACTCGAATCTAAAACTTTAAAAGGAGTAAATCTTAAAATCTCAAGTCTCATATATGAGGCCATACCTTAAAAAATATATATCAAAAAAAAACTTTGTTTGATAATACTAAAATTTTATTATTACATTTATCTTTAATGCTTGAAATTATTATTATATCAAAATTTAAAATTTTATTATTACATTTATCTTTAATGCTTGAAATTATTATTATATCAAAATTAAATACTTAAGATGGAAAATGTCTCGTAGCTCAAATTTTGTGGCTCAAAAGTGGCTCAAATGGCCAAAACGACGTCGTTTTGGCCATTTTTATGTTGTTCTGTACTCAAAACGACGTCGTTTTGGCCATTTGAGCCACTTTTGAGCCACAAAATTTGAGCTACGTAGCATTGTCGTACTTAAGATATAGCCCTCATCATGTTATTTTACTACTTTTCATTTAGGCACAGCTTGCCTCCTGTCTTTAATTGGACTGGACGGTGCTGTTCAGTCCGTAGAGATCTACCACGGATAATATTTTAATAATCTGAACTGTTCAATATATAGAACTCGTCGAGTATTATATATTTGTAAAAAATTACGTTGATCGGATATCGATACCTATGTAATCAAATCAGTTTTGTATAAAAAAAAATAAACAGTGAACAAATTAACGGTTGACAAAAAACTGATAAGATGAGATGTTATTGATATCCAATCAAAGTGATTTTTTACAAACATATAGTACTCGACGAGTTCTACATATTGAACCATTCGGATTATCAAAATGAGAGCCGTGGTGGACCCTCACGGATCAAATAGTACCGTCCAATCCGATTAAGGACTAGAGGCAAGTTGCCCTTTTCATTTATGAGGATATATTAGTCAGATGCCAGATACTAGTTGGCTATTTAAATATTTAATTAATATATATATTACACACATATGATATATGGATAAAGAGTTTAGTTTGAGATATTCTAAAAAAGTGCACTTTTTGACTTATTGGTTTATATGAGTTGGGTTTGGGTTGAGTTTGATGTGATGTGTTAGAGAGGTGATGTGATTTAAATAAGATGATGTGACTTAAATAGGATAATGACTTTTTGACTTTTTATATTATTTAGGTTATGCCAAACCTGACCTTAGTTAGTACTATAATTTAGCAATAATGTTAAAATATTTTTTTTTGGATACATCAGAAAGGATAATGTTAAAATATTTAATTTTAACAATTTTGCTCTAATGATATAATGTAAAATGAATTTAATTATTCACACAAAATGTCAAATTAAAATGATATATGTTGATCCTGAAGAAAAGAGAGAGACATAAAGATTTTAGCTATAGATAAAACTTGTGCCATATTTGACACAATATTTACCTATAAGTAATATATAGTAAGTTATATGTCTTACCATTAGAATGGAAATTTGAAAATTTTAAGGCAAAATATAACAATAGCAAACTATATAAAATATCATTGGAGATGCTTTAAAAAGTGATAAAATAAATAACAAAACTCTTATTAGGACATCTCCAACAGTGCGTTACTTTTTTCACCAAATTTGGGTAAAAACTCTCTTTTATATCACCTGCTCTAACGGAAGGATTTGACTTTTCATCAAAGCACCGGTCGACTGCCTGTTCGACCGGCCAATGTAAAATTTTCACAATGGGACAAGGAACAACATCAGTGACCAAAATGATAATGAGTCATTCTGGAGATCGACCTTTTAGTGTAAAATTTTCACAAAATTTTGCTTGAGGTGGTCATCTAAGAGGACATCTGGGGGACATCTGGTTGTGAAAATACAACGGTAATGAACAATGATTTGATTAAAGGCACAAAACATCCTCAGTTTGGAGAAATATTTTGTATATTCTCAATTTGATATAGGTTTGATGAAATTATTGGAACAGTGGAAAAAAAAAAAATTCATCAAATTTGAATTTAATGATATGGGAACCATCTTTTTTAGCCAAAAAGTCAAAAAGTTAGCCCCGTTTGGGAACATGCTAATTTAGTAACTTTTTGGCTATTTAGCTAAAATATGAGCTAAAAAAAACTAGTATGTTTGGGATGACTTTTTGACTTTTTACGAAAGATGTGCAAAAAGTAGAGAGAAAAGAGAATCTTTAACTTTTTGGTATGGGTTGTTGGCTTTTTGGCTAATTTAGTAACTTTTTGCTTTTTGACTAAAAATGAGGGTTCCCAAACGAGGCCTAAATTAGCCAAAAAGCCAACAACCCATATCAAAAAGTCAAAGATTCTCTTTTCTCTATACTTTTTGCACATCTTTTCGTAAAAATCTAAAAAGTCATCCCAAACATACTAGTTTTTTTTAGCTCATATTTTAGCCAAATAACCAAAAAATTACTAAATTAACCTGTTCCCAAACGGGGCCTTAGTGCATGTTGGAAATTGCCTTAAAAGGTCTCAACAAAGACCTTAGATATAAAATAAATAAACGAATAAGATATTTTTTTTAATTAAAAGTATAAACAATTTTTACTAAGCTTTCGTTTAGCATTGGTTTTTTTTTTTTTGTGTTGGGACTTTTTTAACCTGGCTTTTTTATCTTCGTTTTGTTTGGCTTTTTTGATTTTTTTGACTTTTGTGAGAGAAAAAATGTAATAATTATGAATAAAAAGTAATATTTTATCTTATTAACTTATATAACTTATTTTATTTTTTTGTGATTTTTTAACCAAAAATATCTAGGCAAACGATCCCTAAATTTCAAATATTTTTTCACCACAATTCTTTTCTTAACATTTGCCTTTACAAAAATGAGTGAGTGAGACCTCAACGGTGGTGACCCTACTACCTCCAACGAATGCTGATTAGTCTAATTTTTTTTTTGTTTTATTTTTTTCCTCCTTTTATTGATCCCACGTGTATGTGAGGTTGGGTGAGGTCACCCAAGTGGAGGTATGTGTCAGTTTTGTGGCCTTTATAATACCAGTCGTTGTCATGATGTTGGTCCACCAGCATTAACCTATCAATCAACATTTCATTTATTTTTTATTTTTTATTTTTATTTTTAATTAGAAATTTTGGATCCACGCATCCCGCGCGATACACGTGTATAATTGGTTAATATTACATGCAAGACCCAATTTCTTTTTTATTTTTATGTGTTTCAGTATTTTAAGGGTTATTTCAGTTCCACCCTTTGTCCATTATTATTTGTTTATTTTCGTTAATTTTTGGGTTTCCAATTTAGGATTTTTTTTATAAGTAATTTTTTAGTTTTTTTATTAAAATACAAGGTAAAAAGAGTTGAAATATTTGGAAATATTTTTTAAGAAAAAACGTATAAAGAGTAGAAAGAACGAAAAAAATTGACTTTTTTTTTGTATGATTTTTTTTTTTTTGACTTTTTTAGATTCGTTGCGATATTTTTCACTTTTTATTTATTTTATCTTATTGTCAAACGATCCTTAAACTCCGTTTATTTTGACACAAAATAAATATGGTGGACCTAGTGGCATTTTGACAGCCAATGAAAAGCCTTCACCACTCAAAATTTAACTTACAAACTATGAAAATGACAATTATTTTATGTGCTTTTGGTGACAATATTATTTTACAAAAATATTTTTTTTAGTATTTGTTCAACCAAATAATGTAATTGGGTAAAATATGTTTGAAGAAAATATTTTATGCCGAAATGCCTAAATTAGGGCAATGAGAAAAAAAATTCGCTTATGCCTCTTTTGCCAAGTTTTCATACCTCTTTGATTTTTCCGAATACTCAAAGACATATATATTTAAAATAAATTTATTTTCTTCCATTTTTTTTCAAGACCAACAAATAATACATCTGGTTAAGAAACAACCATCTACCACTTTATAATAATTCAACATTCCAATTGTCCTTTTTTATTTTGTTAATAATATATTCAAGACTTCTAATTTGAAAAATAGATTTCTCCCACCAACATCAGAAAGCCCATCATATTTAAAAATAAAAATAAAAATATGAGGATGGTGTAGCAAGTCTTCAAACATTTATGGGTAGACATTTGCATTTCAAATGTGTAAATAAAATATGAAAAATTACAAACAAAATCGTATAGGCAAACCATAAATCAGTAAATAAAATATGAAAATCTCAATTCTCAATTCTCAAAAAAAAATAAAAAAAAATCTCAATCTATCAACTAAAGTTCTTTTATTTAATGTAAATAGAAATCCTTAAAAGGACCCAAGTTTACATTTCGTTTTGTTTTGCACATATTTGAATCAAATAACAATAATCTATTACTATTTTAAAAGTGTGAGTACTTTAACTCGTTTTCTATTTTTTATATTCTCAAAATATTCTCTCAATACGTCTTTAAAAATGTATCATATAGTAACAGTCATAGGCATTATATATGTCACGATCCGCTCTCCGTATCCAAGTGTTAAGTATTATAATGGTCAATAACTGAAGTTACCTCTGATCAATTCTTAAACAAATTAATAAACACGAGCAGAAATAATATTTAAGTAAGGGTACCAAAATAATCATTGGAGCTTCTATTTTTATTACAAAATTTACTGACCAAAAAGACTGATGTAAATATCATAAAAGTGTTGTAGGTGTCTATTTCACAACCTCGCGTCTAAGACTTTCCAAAAACTATTTCTGAATTGCATTGTTTCTTGAAAATTGGTAAACAGCTATAAGCACATGGCAGAGTGAGAAATATTATACCAAAAGTATAAGGGATACAAAATAACCATAGATAATTATGTAACTAAAATATTTAAGATAACTTAGTCTGAACAAATAATTATGTAAGTAGCAAAACTGAGATTATGTAGATAAATAACCATAACCACGGTACCGAACAGAACAAAACAGAGGTCACATGAGTGACAGTCAGAACAGAGATACGGATTCAAGAGGTGGCTCGTACGGATTATAGAGGTGGCTCTCACAATAGTGTAGCACTTATCTCCGCATAACACTTTACTCCGCACAGAACAGAGGTCAATAGATCCATGACAATAGAGGGCCACAAAGTGACCAAACAGAAGCCGATGGTTATTTAAGTCCCCCAACGCGTGGGACTCCCGTGGTGATACTTACAAAACATAATTATTTATAAGGTCATTGTCAAATATTCTTTAAAATATAAATAAACATATCCATGAGTTTTATTTTAAGTAAATAGGGGTTAAGAAATAATCCACGTAACTGAAATATTAATATAATTTATAATAATTTATAAAACATAACTTGTATAAAGCAAATACGATAAATCAAAATATACGTAAAATATATTATAATGACTCAATATATAATATAACTCACCTTAAAATTAATAGCTCACTTTTTCTTTCCACTATTAAAAACCTTTTTAATTTTTAGTATTTGCTATCTTTCTTCGTTTGTTTTCCTTCTTTCCATTCACAAGAGCTCCCTCCTTTTATACTAGGTTTAATGCTTGTTCACCAAGGTTTAGGTGACACGTGTAGCCTTTCTATTTAGTTGCATCATTATACTCTAGTTTTGAAACTTATCTCCTCAATTGGATAAGTTAAGCTTAGTTTGTTTAATTATACTTAGGCCCAAATCCTAAACTAATTATATACCTTCTTCTTCTTTTTTCCGATAATATATAATTCTTAATTTAATTACACTTTATCTCATACACCCATAACATATAATATTTTATTTTACTCTTACGGAATATTTAATGAAATATTTAGGATTTTTCTCATTTATAATTAAATAATACTAATATAAAATTTAAAAGACAACTTAAATTTTCAGGTTATTACAATATAGCGATAGACACTACTTCTGAATTTTTGTGAATAGTCTTTACGGTTTTCATCCGTTACAGAACTTCATATATAATAATAATAATTTTTTATTATTATTTGAAACTCCTAAATTTATTTTTAATTTAATCCACTATGATGTGGCATAATTAATGTTAATATATGTTAATTTTTAATTTGTCACATAACCCTCACTTGTTTTTACATTTTCATATTCCCAAAATACCCTTCTCAACATGCCCTTTAAAAGGTATCATATAGCAACAGTCATAGGCATCGTGTAGTAATATGCACTTAAATTTCTGAATTTTTGTGAATAGTTTTTACGATTTTCATCTATTAGAGAACTTCATATATAATAATAATAATAATTTGGGAAAATTAGTCTAGGGTCCCTCTCCCACTTTTCGTAATGGAAGAGATCCACAAAATTATTTTTTGATGTCTAAGGTCCCTCAACTCCCACACCCATATATCACAGAGAAATTTGTCTGAAATCAAACCTCAGCTTCCCACTTCTCTCTCTCTCTCTAGAATACATACACAAATATATATATATATATATAGCTTCAATGGCGGTGAGTTTTGAACCGGACTGGCCACGCTTAGTTCCGCTGCGGATCGCCTTGTGCTCCGTCGTCTTCCTCCTCGTCAACCCACCAGCTTATTCTATGCTTCAACTACCTTAATCTTAGAGGGAGCCATGACAACCCACCAGATAGTTGTTGTAATCCTCTCAAATCTGTGATTAAATCAAACCCTGAATGCTTATGCAGTATGATTAGCATCAAGGCCACCAATGCAGCTCAGCAGTACGGCATCAACCTAACCGACGCTCAGCAATTGCCCGGCAGATGCGGCCAGCATGTTAACCCCATCGCCTGCCTTGCTACAGCTACAGGTATACCACCCCCACATATATATATATATATATATATATACTCCCACACTCCATTCCTTTTTCTGTGTTTTGAATCACAAATTTTGGACAGATTTTAAATATGAAAACAAACATTTTTCTCATATTTTCTTTTCTCTTTTTAAATCTTTATACAAATGCATAATCCAAACACAATTTATAATCGAGTCAAAAGCAAGTTTCTCTAGCAAATTATATACTGTTTTTGGCAAATTTTTTTACTTGTCATTCATATATATTCCACTTTCTTAGTCATGAGATTCTCGGATTCAAATTTCATATCTATCCTAATTGTAGTATTAATTAATGAATTGCAGGTTCACCCAATTCGAAGAACTCGGTTACAAATTCTACAAGTTCATCATCATTGGTCTCGTCTCAAAGCATCACGTCCATGCCCATGGCAGCTTTATCCATTATTTTTCTTTCTTATTTCTTTGGAGGAGTATGTGATAATTACTGAAATTAACAATTTTTTTGGAAAGGTTCTGGGAATTTCTCTGGGTTGTGGAGTCCAGAGAAATTCTTTGGGTTGAGAGAATTTCTCTGGAAATATTTGTCTGGGAATTTTCTCTAGGTTGTGGAGTCCAGAGAAATTCTCTGGGTGAGAGAATCTCTGGAAATGTTTGTCTGGGAATTTTTCTGGATTTGGGGAGTCCAGAGAAATTTGAATGTTCAAAGTCTTAAACTTAGAGATGTTCATGAACTTTGAAATGACTCTAATATTTCTTGGTTTCTACAGGAAACTAGAACCTAAATCAAGAAGCTTGCTTTGCTGGAAGGCATCTAAAGTGACTTGTCGAAAGGTAATGTTTGATAAATTTGTTATGATCTTACAGCAAATTCCAGAAAGTCCACTATTTCTGAGTTTATATATATTATGTATATTTTCATAGATTTCACACTCACATATACCTGTACCCATGTGTGTATGTTTAATTTCATTCCTTCAATGGTTGTGCTTCTTAATCTGCAAATCCCACTGAATTTATTTTATTGTTACATTTTATGTTTTGCAGATCAAATATTACTTGTATTTCACGATCTTGCTCTTGTTGTCATGATTCAGTACAAAATTTATTTTGTGTTTTGCAGATCAAATTGGGCTTACTCTTGAAGAAGTTATTTCAAAAATTATGGCCAATCCCGAAGTCGCCATGGCATTTCAAAATCCAAGAGTTCAAGCAGCCATCATGGATGTATGCCCATGCCCTAATTAATTGATGTACTTGCATGATTCTAACTTTGCTCTCTCTTACACACTCATTTTTTTGCAGTGTTCGCAGAATCCTTTGAGTATTGCAAAATATTAGAATGACAAGGAGGTATGTATGCCTCAAAGTTTATATTTCATGTTTGGCCATCACCTTTGATTTTTTTTCTTTTTGGCCATGCAAAATTTTGGGAAGTTTAGGGAAAGTCAGAGAAATTTGGAAAGTCCAGAGAAATTCTGGAAAGAATTTCTCTGGACCAATTTTCTCTGTGACATGAATTTTCTCTGTGACATGAATTTTCTCTGGATTAATTTTCTCTGGACTAATTTTCTCTGGACCAATTTTCTCTGGATCAACTTGAGGAACCTTAGACATTATGAAAATATTAGATGTCCTTTATGCTATAAAATTTTAATACGAGGGACCTTAAAAAAAAAAACCCTAATAATTTTCTATTATTATTTGAAACTCTTAAAAAAATTCTAGTTTAATCCACAATGATGTGACATAATTGATGCTAATATATATTAATTTTTAATTTGTCACACACTTAATTATATATAGTATCCAATTATTTTGCCACATTATTGTAATTGAATGTGTAGATATAAAATTGTGGAACTCCATCATTTTTATATAATAATAATACATAATTTTACGGTTGTGTTTTTTGAAAATTCAAATATAAACTTGATAAGAATTTGACGGGATCATGAGGCACCACAAATTCTATTTTAATGATCCAAATTGTTCACTTGTACGACCTTCCACGTAATTTTATCTTGTTTTGTATAAAAAAATAGTTTATTTTCAAAAATATATTTGTCGTCTATTTTTTTAGAGACACGTGATAAAATAAAAAATGTTATGTTTATCAGGTCAATCTAATTTTTTCTATGAATGATATATACCCAAGGGTTCTACAGAATGAACGGTTCGAATCATCGAAACAAAACTTTTGATGAGCCTCACGAGACCGTCAAGTTCTCTCAAATTTAAAATAAATCCTAATTTTAAAAGTTAAAAATTAGTATTTTTTATATAGATTAAATGGTCATGCTCCTACAAATTATTACAAAATTAAATTGAATAGACATATCTATTCATTAAGAGACACTTCATCTTCTATATATGGTCTAAATTTTCCATTGTTTTTCAAATATACAATTTTATTTCTATTTACTGTAAAGAGAGAATCCAATCATTTTTTGATCACACATTTGTCTTTATTACGAAGACTTCTATAAACTCAATTTTTTTTTTTTTACTAGAAATTACATGTGTATTGAGATTTATTTTAAATCTAGATAAGTCATCAGCATTCTCAATAAATTATAGGTTTAAGTTTCTTCGTTTAGGAAGCGATCAGTTTAGCCAAAAAGTTAAAAAGTTACTAAAAAAGTCAAAAAGCCAACAACCTATACTAAAAAATCAAAGATTCTCTTTTCTCTCTACTTTTTGCACATCTTTTCGTAAAAATTCAAAAAGTCATCCCAAACATATTAGTATTTTTTAGCTCATATTTTAGCCAAATAACCAAAAAATTACTAAATTAGCCGATTCCCAAACGAGGCTTATTCATTGACCAAATCACATTCGTACATCATCATTTCGCTTTGTATTAGTAGTTCTATACCTTTCTAATACCTAACCTTTTACTCTTACTTTTCTCATTCACTTTTCTCATCCACTGTGAAATACTTGTCTTATTAGAGAAGTTGAATTTGGTCTAAAATAGCTAATAAAAACAAAATATGTTAAAATAATCAATAAGACAAAATATCACATTTAAATCATAACAATTTCACTTTATCTCTCACAACCATCAAATCAACTATAAAAAATCAATTATCTTATTAAATATAATTTTTTTAATCAGGTTAAAATTGTCAAAAAAAAATTAATTAAAATATCTTATTTCGAAACGGGGCCACTGTTTGTATGTTTGATTGATAAATTCACAAAATTTATAATTCAAATACTATTTTTTTAATATTTATTTTCTTTATATTATCAAGATTTCCATCTAAAAAATATACTAAAATGCCACATGCAACACAAGTCTACACCGCCACTAGTCTGAAATATGTTTTTGTTGGGTACTTTTGGTTTGGGCCTTTGAATAATATTTTGCCTATGTTTGGGTGGTTGGGTTTCAGGATTTTTTTAATTAAAATAGTCACAAAAAATAAAATAAATTTTTTAATTTAATAAGACAAAATATCACATCTAACCTATAGTCATTAATTTATTTCTCTCACAAAAAAATAAAAAAGTTAAAAAAATCAAAAACTCTTCTCAAATTAGACTTTTTAACCCCATGTTAAAAAGTTAAAAAATCAAAAAGTCAACTCACTTTCTAAACGAAGCCTTTAATTTGGGGTTATGTAGGGTTGAAAATATTTAAAAGCCTAAAGTGAGTCCGCCCTGTGCTTAGCACCCTCTTGGAATTTGACAAATTCTAAAATTTTCAAACTCAAAACTTATAATATTAGTAGAATTTTCCAATTGAAATTTGCAACCTAAATCCATAACATTGATAAAATCTCAAAATTAAACCCCCGATAGTGGTTAATTTCAAGAAATAATTTTCAAACTAAACCCATAATATTGGTAACATTTTAAGATATAATTTAAAGGGAAATGAATAATCCCCCTAAAAAAACCTCCCTAATCCCCCTAATTTCTTTTTTGGCAAACTATTTTTTTTTTTTTCTTTTTTTTTTTTTTTTTTATACTTAAAACGGAAAAAACGGGGATTCGGGGAGGCCCCCTTTCGGGGGATGAAGCAGCGCCCTAATTTAAAATCCATAATATTGGTAAAGCATTCACAAAAATGGATCTTATTGGTAGTAAACTACTTTGCAAACTTGATGGAGAACTAGTACATAGACTTTTTTAGCCTCTGTTTGAAAAGTGAGATTTGGGCTAAAATAATCATATAAGACAAAATAAGTTATTTTAGTCCAGTAAAATAAAACATCACATCAAACCCATAATCATTACATTTTTTCTCTCACAAAAAAAAAATCAAAAAAGTTAAAAAAAACCAAAAGCCCTTCCTAAATCAGGCTTTTTAGCCCCAGGTTAAAATAGTCAAAAAAGTCAAAAAGCCAACCCACTTCTCAAACGGAGGCTTATTCTACTGATATTATTATTTTGATTTTTCACTTAAATAATATATTTGACATATAAAAAAAATATAAGGACCCATTAATCAAGAAAAATATAAAAGAAGTAAATAAAAATATAGATAAAAAATAATATTCAGAGACCGAAATCACAGAGATCACATGCGATGTCCGTACATTGTGGCCAAATAAGTCCACTAAAATTAATTATTATTTTTTTAAAAATATAAATAAATAAATAATCACGCAATACATGCTGCAATTAATTAATTAAAAATAAAAAAAATACGGGCTACTAAATTCAATATATTATTCACTTAAATCAAAACCCTTATCAACCTATTTTAAGACATCTTTAAATTAATCCCGCCACACTTCCCTCATGCTTTGGATACTCAATTATTATCACATAAAATATTATTCTCTCTCTAGTTAGGGAATCATATTTTGTATTATTTTTCTTGATTTTTTTTATTTGAATTTTATTTTTATTAATGAAAATGATATATAAATTTATTTTTTAAACTTATTTTATAAATTTAATGATATGTAAATGATATAATTGATTGATAATTAAAAAGATATGAAAGAGAGTGTTATTTTAAATATCTTAATTGATTGTCACATTATTGAGTTTGAAAATTAAGGTCTCATTTGGCAACTGTATATTTTAGTTAAAAAGTCATTATAAGTTGTTACATCATTCTCTCTATTTTTCTACACATCTTTTCATAAAAAGATAAAAAAAAAATTACTAAAATAACTTATTTCCAAATAAGACTTAAGTCTAATTTTTGAATTTGTATAGCAATGACCCTTTGAGGCATTTCCAAATCCACTTCTTTGAACCAAGACACACACGACACACACACACACAGATGGGTGATCATGAAATCCCTAAGATTGTATTGAGTGGTGAGGTTTTAGGTTTGGAGAGAGAAAGTGAAGCATGGAAAGCTTAACAAAGAAAGTAAGAGAGGCTTGTGAGAGATATGGTTGTTTTTTGGTGGAGAGCTATGAGAAGATCCCAATAGAGTTGCATGAAGACTTGTTTGAAAACCACAAAAGAAATGTTTGATCTTCCTTTAGAGAAGAAGTTGCAGAACAAAGAGCCTACTTCTAAAAAAGGTGGTTACATTGTCAGCAACCTTTCATTCCTCTCTATGGGAGCTTCTCAGCTTTGGCATCTATGGCAGCCATCAGTTTGAGCTTTCCAAACCCTTATGTGGCCCGATATGGCAAACCTAGTTTCTGGTAATTTCTTTATTTTCCTCATCTTTTTGTGTTACATTTCAATAATGTTAGTAACACAGAATATAATAGTTCTACGTACTTGTGGGTGTTGATTTCCAACTACACAACCAAATGGGGAACTCAGCTGGAGAGCACCGGCAGAATAAATTAAGCCTAATAACCTGCACAAGAAGATGAGAATCCGATGGTGGTTCGTCTACCCGAGGACACTCCGACGATCAAGTCATTAATCAATATCTATCAAAGATAGCAAATTATGCTTAACTTACAAGAAAGAACTTACCTCAGATATACGAGGGTGCCTTGCTTTTATAACCAGCTATGACGTGATCCACTTAGAAGCCTTACTTCAATGGACTCAGGCTCCATACTTAGCCAGACCCTCATCTAGATAGAGAAAAAACTCTTCTTGAGCTTTATCTCTATCCAGGCTCAGACCTTCTTTGTTCTGGGACTCTTGTCCTTTATCTACTTATCTTGAATTCCGGTATCTCCGCAGATAACCTCAGTCTAGCCAAGATTAAACGTGACCAGGCCACGTGGTATCTCAGCTGATATTTCGACATCACCTTAGCCACGTGCTGTTACTCTCAAAATATGTCCTCACAACTGCCCCCTAGGTTCTATTACCTCGTGTAACAACCCCGATCTATGATTAACTATTAAACCATGATTAAGAATGCCTAACAAGTAATTAAGGTGAAATGTTACATTAACTGCATGTGTTGTATGCATTGTGAAATTCTATTTGTTTTCGTTGGATTATCTGTTTGTGTTTCTGTTTTGTTCTGTGAATTGAAGGCCTTATCGGTATCTGATCATGAAATTGACTTGGTATATGTGTTATGTGGAATTTATAGAATTTTATGGTAGGTTTAATTAAAATTCGATTCGGAACGATTAAATTAGAATAATTAATGTCAATGTGATTAACCTAAGTCAAGTTTAATTAAGCATCTTTAATTGAGCCTATATAAGGCTACTTTGACTTCCTTAGTTTATTTTACATACTCATTTCATCCTAAGCTCAAAAACATGAGAGAAAGAGAGAATTAGAGAGGAGAGTTGATTTCAAGAAGGAAGGGGAGGAATTGCTAGGCAATTAAGGGGCAATTGGAGAATTGAGCTAGGACTCACCAAGAATTCAAACAATCGAGGACTTTAGGTGAGACTTACATTCCTTAAACTTTCATTTGACTCACTCTTACAAGAATTCAAGAGAATTTAGTTGAATTATGCAAGAATTGAGCTAGTGAGGTAAGAATGACGAACACATCATGCATGCAAGCACATTTTCTTCCATTTTGAGCTTAATTGCTAAGATTTCTCACATGCATGCACCAAGCCTACCATAGTTTTGAAAATTTATTATGTTTTTCATAAATTTGCCTATTTTGATCATGATTGAGAAGATTTGAACATGATTTAGAAGATTTGAACTCACTCCATTACATATATGATATGTTTCAAAGTTTTGAGTTGACTTTTGAGCAATGGGCAAGCTTTTGGGCCTTGATTTCTTGAAATGATCTTTAATTCTCCATGTTTTCCAAGTTTAGACATGTTTTCTCAAGTTTTGGAGCCCAAAGGTTGATTTTGAAGGCATTGAATTCGAGTTTTGGATTTGGAAGTGTAATCTAAAAATTCCAGAATTTGCACCATTCGCTCGAGCGACAGATCCTGTGCTCGAGCAACCATTCTGTGATCTTGCGTTTCCGCTCGAGCAACCAAAAGTTGGCTCGAGCGTGAAATGCAAGCTCCCAGGAGTTCACATATTTTGCAGACCGCTCGAGTGAGGACCTGAGTCTCACGCTCGAGCGACTGTCGAGCGGGAAAACAAGCAACTAGTACTTTTGCAGAAGTTTACAGACCGTTCAAGCGACAGAAGTTGCGCTCAACGTCATCATATTTTGCATGTCCGCTCGAGCAAAGGAAGTTACGCTTAAGCGGGACCCCTGTTTGCTTTGGAGCCAACTTTGAGTAATAACTTAGTAAAGCTATGTTCGATATGAAATACTTTCTGAATATTATGATATGATATGAACTGTTTTTGAATGGCAGAAAAGAATGTGTTGTGATTACATGAATGATGATCCACTTCTTTGAAATGTAATTGTGGTATCCTTAGCAGAGGCCCTTACCCAAGGGATATAATATTGTGGCTTATGGTCATGAGGCCCTCGCCCGGGGGAGATAATACCATGGCACATGCCCTTGCCTGGGGGAAACAATACCGTGGCCCACGTATGAGATATGTTACCCGGTACCGGAGGTTCCAATGTGGAACTTAATATGCTTGACCAAAGAGATATGTTTAATGCTAACGAATGCACCACTCATGATATGAATATGTTTATGACTCTGTTTCTTATACGAATATGCTTATACTTCTGTTCAATAAAAGATTTGAAAGTTATATCTGTGACGGACATCATTCATTTACCCCTTTACTCTGTTATTATTCATTGGGCTTCCGTTCAATGTTTATATTATGTATGTAGGTGAGCAGGCGCGTGACCAGGCCTAAGCTGCTGCCTGGCTAGTTTTTGGGTCAACCAGTTATCGTGCCTCCTGAGGAGGTTCCTTTTTGAGAAGTCAAGTTTTGTGATCCTGTTGAAGATGTTCTTTTGTTTTTTTTGTTTTTGTTTGGTTTGTCTACCTGCACATTGGGTGAAGTCCCTTATGATACTATGTGTATGGAAGTTTGACATCATATAAGTTCAAAATATTATCTGTCCTATGTATGTTTGCACAGCTCAATGGACTACGTATATTTTGTACAATTGCTTCTGCAACCCCTAATTATATGTTATTCTGTTTAGAGGCCTTTGGTAATTCAAGAATTACTGGCCGGTTACGACGCTAAACTTATAGGGGCAGGTTTGGGTCATGACACCTCGGCAATCTGAGGTGATAGAACCTACATCATTTGTCTAACCAACACGTCGGCTCAAAACTTCATTTTTATCTTCGACTGAAGTCATGACTCATCGGTTTTAAGTACCTAAGACTCAACTGTCCATCTTTATCTAGGATCAAGAACCAAAAGTCAAGTTCTTTGAGTATCCTAACTGAGATCGCTCCTCTAGCCAAGGTTTTTGCTTTTTAATCAAGAATTCTAAGAGTTTTGACTGCGCATGAGCTGTCACACACAGTCTTCTCAACCGTTTCCTCCACGCTTCGCTTCCTTAATAGATCGTACCTAACACGCGCTATCAGGTCGCGTCTTTTCTGTGCACGCTGCTTGACAAGCACGTCATCCAAGGCTAATTCATTATGTTTTGCCGTCTTTTTAGTTTTTAACAAAACTCTCTTTCTCTCTTTCGTCTTCTCACTTCGTATTCTCAATTCTCTCTCTCTCTATGCTCAAGATTTTCTCTCTCTAACAACTCCAACCTCCATTGCTGTTTCTTCGAGCTTTCTGCAACTGCTTCAACCGTTTGGTTCTGAATACTCACGTCGTCTGTCTCCGGCAAGCCTCATTCCAGTGTGCATTTCACTCAGTAAGCTCACAATTTCTTCCATCTTTAAGTTCAATCTTTCATTATTCTTTTGATTTATTTATTTACTATTTGAATCTGGCACCTGTATACATTCTGTCTGTTGCCATTTTGCATCTATATTTGTAGCTATACTCTGTTATTCATTCATTCCCTGATTCTTGCCTCGATTTCCATACTTAGTCATTTGCACATCAATTTCCTGTTCTTGAATCCCTGTTGCTTTCTTGATTTTGAATCATGTTCTTCCTTTTGTTTTTCTTGCTTATTTCCAGATCTTGCCCTTGCAACTTTGTTTTCGTGCTTAGTTTTTAGGTTTGGGATTTGCCTAGAAACCAAACACTTAGGTAAAACTGAAACAAACTCTCCTTAAATCTTCAAAAACCCTAGCTCCAGTGCCTATTTAGGGTTTAACTGAGGTCTTTAAACCTATACCAGTCACTCTTTCCCGAAATCTTGCTCCAACTTTATTAAGCCAACATCATGGATATGTTCAGGTGGAGGGTAGACACCCCAGAAAAACTTGAGTACTTTAGGCGAGAGTTCTCTATCCCAGCCGACATCCACTTGAGGTTGGTTGGGGAGGAAGACTCAATAATGCCTGGCCAAGGCTACATGCCATTTCCAGTAGTTTCCATCATTGAGGGCGGAATTAGGTTTCATCTAGACATTCTTTTTAGGGAAGTCCTCCATTAGTACAAGCTTAACCCCATGCAATTGGCCGTAAACTCCTTTAGAATTATCAACGGTATTAATGAGTTGGCACGCCGACAGAATGCTAGAATTACACTATTCGACATCCAGTACTGCTACACTATGTGTGGCCTAAAAACCAACTTCGGCTATATGTACTACCTCAAGCGAGATCCACACAGTACAAGTTAATAGCTGACATTCTAGATTCCAAAAAGGGCGCGGCCGACGACTACCTGATTATCTCGAGCAATTGGGAGTTCGCACCTGATGATGAGCTCCTTCTTTACCCACTCGTCCGAGAAGTTTTTAGGGATGACAAGGGTAAGGACTTAGTTCCCCCCATCCTAAAGTCCCTCTTTCTATTACTTTACTTAGCCATCTTGCTGTTTATCTATTTCTAATGTTCTCTTCTTATTTTGTAGCTCTCTCTCAACCCGAAAAGAATTTCTGTCAGTGCTACGTGCCAAGCCAGGGCTTGGTTCGACTTCTCGGCATGCCTATCAAACTTCGCAAGGCTCCTCTCCTTCTCAATTATAACCTAACATATAGAAGTCCTTTGCCCGACGTTCCCAAAAGAAGCCAAACTCCGCCTTCTGACACAACTTCACTAGATGCTTTATCTCCAAGGCTAGATCTGGCCTCCACATCCGATCCTGCAGACCAGCTATCCACTTCTGCCCCCCAGCTAATTCCTCCAGCCCAACGCCAACCTTCGTCGAGCTCCTGTAAACGCTCCCGTCGGCAGAACTCGTAGTAGAAGACACCGAGGTCTTGAGTTCTTGGAGTCCGACCCCTTAAATCCGCCAATTGTCCTTCCAGCAATTCGCTTTGGCACCAAGGTTACTATTGCAGCGACAACTGACGAGATGGAATGCAAACTAGCCGTCGTTGAAGATCTTCTCGCCAACATTCCTGGGGTTGTGACAGTCCAGTCCTCTTTTTCCCCATCTCAGTCCAAACCAAAGCCTAAGAGAGTGAAGAAGGCTAAGGCCATGGCCACAGTGACTCAGGTTGATTCTGAGGACACTGTGCCAATCTCCAAGCTGGCCGAGATCGAAAAGAATACATCCGCTGCCGAGAAGAGGCCAGTCGATGCCGTAATGCCCCATGTCCCCCAACAAAAAAGCCGAGGTTAGACAACCCTGAAGGTAGAAACAGCTTTCCTCGGTACATGACTTGGGCGCCCGAAGTCATGGTAGGGGATAGACCTTTGAGAACCGGCGACAGCACGATCTAGGAAGTCGAGGTCAGCACCGCCCTGTCAACGACCGTGCTCCTACCAGAAGACATAAATCACATGGCCGACCTCCACGAGTATGAGAACTTCAGCCTGATGATGCAGCACGCAGTCTTGGTAAGTCTCTTCCTTTACCCTTTTAAATTTTTTCAATACTTATTAGTCAAATTTCACTAATCTGTTTCACTCCTTGCAGGCCATCCAGCATGCGCATTCATATGCGGTTAAGACCGAGATGACGAGGAAGGAGTTGGTTAAGAAAACCCAAGAGGCTGCCAAGCTCCTGTCCTCGCTGAACCACATTGAGGCCAACAACAGAAGCCTGCTAGATCAAGCCAAGGCTGCGCAAGACCAAGCTAAGGCCAAAGCCGAAGCTGCTGAGGCCAATGCCGAAGCTGCCAAGGCCGACGTTGAGGCTGCCAAGGTCAAAATAGCTGAGTTGGAGGCCAAGCTCAAGGAGGTCGTTGACTCCAAAGATGCCGAGGTAAAAGCGGCCGACGAGAAGGCTTTCAAAAAAGGGCAGGCCGCCGTTCGAGATTAGTACAAAGAACAAGTCAATTAGGCTTGTAACCGAGGTTATTACCTCGGCTGGACGGTGGCCCTTAATCAACTATCTGTCCCAATGGACTCACATCTCCGAAATATCAGCCAACTCCAAGTGCCTTTCTTTCCAGCTCTTAAGAAATCTCATGAAGATGCCGAGGAAGAGATTGATGATGAAACTGAAGTTGTGACTGGGGCCAACTCTCTACTCTGAATGATCAGGTCCTGGACCTGACTCAAGACGAGGAGGACGAGGTTCCCAAGAGCTCCTTCTCTAAGAAGACATCCTTTGAGGCCGAAGTCCAGGCAGCCAAGAAGAGCTTGGATCAGACCCTGCTCGAGATCGAAGCCAAGATAGTGGCAGAGAAGGAAGCCACGTAGCCAATCGAGGCCGACCTAAAGCCAACAACCAAGGTTGAGCAATCCAAAACAATTCCCGATGTTTCTAGTACTTAGGATGTCTTTATTTACTTTGTACTTTTTTCTTTAAACATTTGTAACTCTTTAGTAGTTCGAACAATCAGTCTTTATTTTGGCCGATGTACCTCCTTTTGTATCTGAACAAGTAATCTTTTGTTGAATGTGAGTTCTCTTTTTCACTAAGTATTGAATACTTCTTTTCATGTATGCTTGCACTGCTTTCCTTCTTTGCCTTCCATGTTTTCACACTTAGAATATTTTTGCATATCTCAAAGTACATCTTAATTGTGTAACCACTTCGGGTTAGAATACACTGACATGTATCACCTCGGATCCACTTTATCTCGGGTGCACCAGTAGTTGGTCACCTCGGACCAACTTACCTCGGAGTTCACCTTTTACTGTGATCTGGGTAAAATAACACTTAAAAATATTTTATTTAAACATTTTTACAAGTGTTCTCCCTTCACTTGTACTTGCTGTCTATTATCTATACTTCAATCTTTTAACCCTTCCAAATTGTTTGATTATCCTGGGTAACAAGTGTCTCAGGTAATCTCTTAACTATTTACCTCGGCTAATTCCAACTTGTAAATTGTTGTCAAAAATTTCAACAAGTGTCAAGCCTATTCCTCATTCCTGCTTCCTGCCCCCTAATGGTGGTGTTTGGGAACTTGGGTTTGAGATTTTTTTTTGATTTTTTCCACTAAAAGACAAACTTTTTGCAAAACCAAAAAAAACACATCCAAACAAAATATCACATCCAACCCCATAATCATTTCACTTTTTCTGTCACAAACATCACATCCAACCACAAAAAACCCAACTATCTTCCCAAACACAAAAACAAATTTCTCCAATAATATCCTACAACTAAAAAAACCTACATAAAAACCCACTTCCCAAACACCCACAATGTGAACCTAAGTAGCACTTATGTTCACATTAAGCATGTATCTCCAATTTTTTCCGAAGTCTGATTCAAACAAAGATTTAGCCGAGTCTTGCAACCTCGGTCTCTATGTTAATCTAACTAGACCAAACTTAGTTCAACTCTGCCGTAGTGGCAAGTCCAAATTACCTGACATGTTTCATTCAGAAACATTTCCAACTTGGTTAAACTCTATCATATGGCAAATATAATTCAACTCTACCATATGATAAGTCTAAGTTACTCGTCATGTTTTAATCGGAAACATCGCAAACTTAGTTCAATTCTATCATATGGTAAGTATAATTCAACTCTACTATATGATAAGTCTAAGTTATTTGTCATGTTTCAATCGGAAACATCGCAAACTTAGTTCAACTCTATCATATGGCAAGTATAATTCGACTCTATCATATGATAAGTCTAAGTTATTCGTCATGTTTCAATTGGAAACATCGCAAACTTACTTCAACTCTATTATATGGCAAGTATAATTCGACTCTACCATATGATAAGTCTAAGTTATTCGTCATGTTTCAATCGGAAACATCGTCAAAAGACTACTTCAGTCCTATCGCACAAATATTACCAACAATAAAAACCAAATTAAGCTAGTGTTTTATTAAAACTTCGGCTAATATTACATAATTCTCAAAAAATAAAAATTAATGATAAAAAAACTTCAGATTGCAAGTGTTCTAGGATCTTGGCAACTCTTTGCCATCGGTGTCTTCAAGCCGATATGCCCCATTGCCGGCAACCGAGATGATTCTGTAGGGCCCTTCCCAGTTTGGGCCAAGCTTGCCCTCCCTTGGGTCCTTCTTACTGCCGACCACTTCCTTAGGACCAAGTCCCCAACCTTGAACTCCATTGGGTTGACCTTCCTATTATAAGCCCTAGCAAGCTACTACTGGTATGCCGAATTGTTGCTCTCTCCCTTCTTTCTTCCAATAGATCCAGATCTCAGGCTAAGAACGCCTCATTGGTTCCGTTCTCCACTCCCTGGATTCTGATTCCAGGGATGCCGACTTCCAGCGGGATAACTGCTTCTGTGCCATAAGCCATGGCAAAATGAGACTCCTTGGTTGATCATCTCGGCGTAGTACGACATGCCCATAGCACATTGGGCAATTCTTTCACCCACTTTCCCTTGGCTGCTTCCAGCCTCTTCTTGATTCCGTTCCGGATGATCTTGTTAGATGCTTCTGCTTGACTATTACTCTAGGGAAAACCAGGAGTAGAGAAGTAGTTCGTAATTTTGTATTTAGAACAAAAGCACTTGATCAATTTGCAATCAAATTGGGTGCATGTCACGACCCAAACCCGCCCTATGGGTTTAGCACCGTAACCGACCAGTAATTTGTGATTACCGAAGGCCTGCTTGACAGTAAAGACAGTAATACATAGTACAGGGGCTGGCAGAAGCCAAAACAGTAATGAAAGATGTCCAATGAGCTGTGACAGTCTGTATGCAAAAAAACTTTTCTACATATATCCACATTCAAAACCATAACAGTATATACATACAACATATACAGACATTCAAGTTGGGGACCAAGTCCCTACCATAACAATACAGTGCCAGTCTCATACAGTCTATACAAAACAGAGACAGAAAGGGAGAATCTAAAACACCCCGAAGTAGCCTTGGCTTGACGCACTCGGAACCTCGCAGTGAGGCACATTGGTTGGCTAGACAAAAATGGAGTTTAACCCAACGCTCCTAGCATCGATCCGGTGCTTTAACACCTACATATAAATATAAACAGTGAGTTAAAGCCCAGTGAATAACAGTTGTGTAAAGAGGTTAAGAATGAATGTCCTTTCAGTCATTAAACAGTCATATCAGTCATTTAGAAACCATAGCAGTCATACGTGGTACATCCAATAGCAAAACAGTACAGTAGGTCTTAACAGACCGAACAGTCAGTTGATGGCCATCATAACAGTAAACAGTAGTGGTTCCAACATGGGAACCGACAGAGATCTCTGTAACAGTAGCAGTAACAGTACAGTAACAGTAAATTGCTATGGATACCACGAATACAGTTTACAAATAGAACAATCATTCATTCATTAAGCAATAACGTTTTAGTAAACAGAACAGTTGATCATTCAGAAAATATTCATAATTGAACATATCTTTACAACATTGTTGTTACTCACAGAGCACTGGGCTATAAGCAGCTAATGAGCGTTCTCGGATGCCAACCCTACACAGTTACAGAACGAACACACACTAAGTTACACACTTGGGAATCAACAACTTAGTCCCTATCTTGACTTGGTGTGGTTCTACATCAATATCCTCCTTAAGATGCCTTAAACATGGCCTAGGAATGCCTAGGATGGAAAAAGGATGCAAAGATGTACTTTAAAACACTTTTCAAAATTTTCAGAAAACAGGGGTCTCGCTCGAGTGTGGCTTTCTACGCTCGAGCGGACATGCAAACAAAAGAGCTCCGCTCGAGCGTGACTTCCTTCGCTCGAGCGGACTGTACACTCAAGCAAAAGTACTGGATGCACAAAAATCACGCAAGATGGGCGCTTGATCCACGCTCGAGTGTGAGACTCAAGTCCTCGCTCGAGCGTGAACTCTCTCGCTCGAGCGGACTGTAAATATATAAAAAGTACTGGATACACGCATTTCACACTCGAGCGTTACTTTCCTTGCTCGAGCGGGATACATGTACTCAGAGTGTACGCTCGAGTATGAAGTCCTACGCTCGAGCGTGGGTCCAAAATCTAGAATTTTCAGATTGAACCTCCAAGCTCAAATTCAACATTTAAAGCATCAAATTCGATTCTTTTGGGCCAATTTTCTGGAAAACACTTTAAAACTCATAATATGACATGTTTCAAAGATCAATTTGCAAAATCAAAGCCCAAAGGTAGTTCAATGAAACACAATTTCATTTAAAACTTCAAGAACATGATGAACATAAGACTGCAAGTGTTTAATTGAAATCAAAGCTTCCAATACTTGATCAAATGAGTCAATTCACTCAAAAACATGATGAATTCATGAACTATAACCCAAATATGGACATGCATGTAAGGATTCTATGAAAACAACCTCAAAATTCAAGAATGTGTACATGCATGCATGATTTAGCTCTTAATTCAACATTTTAAACCAATTCTAGACTCAACTCACTACTTTCTCATGGACCATGCAAAATACAACTTAAATACAAGTTCAAGAAGATGGTTCTCCTACCTTAGGTCCTCAATTTCAAGTCTAGAAGCTCAAATATGCAATCTCTCTTCAATTTTTCTAATTCTCCAAGCAATTATTGTTGAAACCAAGTTTTCTCCTAACTTTCTCTCTCTCTAGTCGGTTTTGTCCAAGAAGATGGAGAATGATGCAACAAAATGATACAAATTCAAGTCTCAAGAGGTCTTATGAAGTGGCCCACTAATGTGGCAAAAAGGTAAATAATGCAACTAATGTAATTCAACATTATTTAATCTAATTTAATCGCTCCAAATCACATTTCAATTAAACATACCATAAAATCACATAAATTATAATTAGCATAAAACACTAATCAGTTTTAGATTCGGCCGCCGATAAGGCCTTCAATTTGCAATTTACAACATAAAACATGAACAGATCATTTAGCAGTCAAACAGATAAACTTGCATTTAAAACTAATACACTCAATCAATCAGTTCAGAATTTCAGTCAGATCAGTTACTTATCATGTTCAGTCACAATTTAGCAGTAATCAGGGGTATATCAGTAAACAGTAGCGAGGGTTGTCACAGTGCCATTGTCTGCCACAATGCCTCTCGGAATCCCAAACCTAGTGATTATGTTTTTCCAAATGAAATTATTTACATCCACATCTCTGATCTTGGCCAAGGGTTCTGCCTTTACCCACTTTATGAAGTAGTTTGTGGCTACTAACAAGAACTTTCTCTGTCCAATTGCCTGGGGCAGTTGCCCTACTAGGTCTATGCCTTATTGGGCAAACGACCAAGGACTGGACATTGGGTTCAGATCTGTTGCTGGCTGATGTATCAAAGGTGCAAACCTTTGACACTTCTCACATTTCCTTACATAAGTTTCAGCATCTTTCTACATGTATGGCCACCAGTACCCGTGGGATATGGCTTTATGGGCCAGTGATCTGCCCCTAGCATGACTTCCACATACACCATCATGAATTTTAAAGAAGAAGTCCTCAACCTGGGAGGGATGCATACATCTCAAAAGGGGCCCAGTAAAGGACCTTCTGTAGAGATGGCCTTCTGTTGTTAGGCTAAACCTGGCCGACCTCAATCTTGTCTTGTACGCCTCTTTTCGGTCATCTGGTAGCTTGTCATCCCTGAGGAACATCACTATTGTATCCATCCAGCTTAGACAATCTCCACACACATTGCTTCGTACTCTATGATCAGTGGTTCTACACTTGGGCCTGATAAATAATCGACCATTATTGTCCTTGCCTCTCCTGATTTCATTACACTAGTAAGGTTAGCCAAGGTATCAGCGTGACTGTTATCATCTCGACTAACCTGCTGTAGCTTGCAATCCTGGAACTATGCTAGCAGTCTAACAACTTCTTTGACATAGGTTATCATTCTTTCATCTCGGGTTGTATTCTCGCATGTTGCCTGATTCACAATAAATTGGGAGTCACAAAAGACTACCACCTCATCGGCTTCTATTGCTGCTGCTAACTTCAACCCTACAATCAGTGCCTCATACTTTGCTTCATTATTTGAGGCCTTGAACCCCATACGAATAGACTACTCTAACATTCGCCCATCTGGCGATACTAACACTACTCCTACCCTCGCTCCTTGATGGTTTGAACTTCCATCAACAAACAGGTGAAAGGAGTCGTCGATGTAGATATCGCAGGGCTTTGGTTTATCTTTTTTCTTCTGTTTTGCTAGAGTGGGGTTCCTGGGCCCCAGTTGGGTTTCTTCCTGCTCCCCTGGGCATCCCAAGCCGTAGCTCACTGGAGTCCGACATGGGATGGCACCGGGGGTGAACTCGGCCACAAAGTCGGCCAGAACCTGGCCCTTAATTACTGTTATGGGCCTAAATTCCAAATCATATTGGCTCAGCACTACTACCCATTTGGCTACCCTGCTTGTCAAATCTCCTTGCTGCAACAGGGACTTCAAAGGATGCTTAGTCAGCACCACTATCTTGTGGACTTGGAAGTAGTGATTCAGTTTTTTCGAAGCCATCACCAGGGCTAGTGTTAGTTTCTCCAACGGAAGGTACCTGGTTTCTATACCTGCTAGGGTCTTACTTACAAAGTATACCGCCTTTTGTTCGCCTTCCTCCTCTCGGATTACTACCGTGCTTACTACGTGTTCTGAAACTGCCAAGTATAAGACCAATTCTTCTCCAGGTATTGGATTTGACAGAACTGCAACTGTTGTCAGGTACTTTTTCAAGTCGGCCAAGGCGACTTCGTACTATTTCGTCCACAAAAAATCTGTGGCCTTCTTTAACAAACTAAAAAATGGTTTACACTTATCAGAACTTCGGTTGATAAACCTGTTCAGGGCTGCCGTTTTGCCGGTCAAAATCTGGACCTACTTGGCTGACGTCGGGCTCTTTAAGTCAAGAATGGCCTTGATTTGATCTGGGCTTGCCTCAATGCCCCTTTTGGTAACCAAGTATCCTAAGAACTTACCAGATCTGACTCCAAATGCGCATTTCGAAGCATTGAGTCGGAGCCAATATGTTCTCAGGATATCAAAAACTGCTTTCAAGTAGGCCAGATGATTCCCAGGTTCATTGGTCTTCACGACCATGTCATCAATGTACGCTTCTACTGTTTTACTAATCAGATGTCTGAACATCTTGGTCACCAACTTTTGGTAGGTTGCTCCTGCATTTTTCAACCCGAAAGACATCACTCTATAGCAGTACAGCGCTTTTTGGGTGATAAATGCAGTCTTCTCCTCGTCAGGTGGATACATTGCTATATGGTGGAATCCACTGTAAGCATGTAGGAAACTCATCCTCCCATGCCCTGAAGTAGCGTCCACCAGCTGATCAATTTTAGGCAGAAGGAAGCTGTCTTTAGGACAAGCTTTATTTAGGCTGGTGAAGTTCACGCAGACCCTCCACTTCCCATTCTTCTTTTTCACAACTAATGTGTTGGACAGTCAGGTTGGGTAGTTTAGCTCCTGAATAGCTTTGGCATCTAACAGCTTATCCACTTTCTCCTCTACTACCTCTACATGAATCAACGTCGGCCTTCTTGCCCGCTGAATGACAGGTTTAGCCGACCTGTCTACATTGAGCCTATGGTAAGTGACCTCGGAGTCAATGCCAGGCATCTCGTATGGCGTCCAGGCAAACACTTCTATGTTTGCTCGCAAGAAAACCTCCAACTCACTCTCTTTCTCCTCAGCTAAGCCTGAGCCGAGAAGAAAGAAGCGCTCTACATCATCTTCTTTTACCAAAACCTTCTTCAAGGCTTCTCCACTCTTGTCGGCCGGCTCTTTGCCGACGTCATCCAGGACCTCTATGTCCTCGTCTTCAATTTCTACTGTTCTGCCTCTCGCATGTTGCAGGTGGATTTCATTGCTACCATGGAGTAGTTTTTTGCTTGCACCTGATCCCTTTTGACCTCCTCAATTCCATGCTCCGTTGGGAACCGCAACAGCTGGTGCAATGTTGAGGAAACAACCCTCATTGCGTGCAACCACGGTCTTCCCAAGATAACATTGTAAGGGGAGGGGGTGTCAATTATTATAAACTCTGTGCTTACCTTCTTCGTGCCTGCCTACACTTGCAAATTTGTGACTCCTAGAGGCCACGCCGGCGATCCGTTGAATCCAACCATCAGGCTGTTGGATTGTTCCAGATCATCTAGGTGAAGGCTAAGCTCCTTTTAACATCTTACATACATGATGTCACAAGAACTGCCTTGATCAACCAATATGTGTCTTACCTGGCAGTCCCCAATCTTCAGTGTTATCACCAAGGCATCATTGTGTGGATGCTGCATTATATCCAGGTCTGCCTCGATAAAAAAGACCATTGGTCCCTAGTACTCATTGGTCTTAGGCTTCTTCTACTGGACCTAATACACATGTTACAGGTGTCTCACTCTCTATGTCTTCCAACGTACCTTATTCTCATTAACCTTTGAGAGAATAACATTGATCACTCAAGGTCCATCTGCTTATTATGGTGGCGGTGGCAGAGGTGGAGCTGTCGGTGCCTGGGGCAGTCTTGCCTGCTCTGACCTTGTTCTGGCCTCATCTACTAGGTCTCGTAGATGACCCTGTCTAACCAAATCCTCCAAGTGCGTCTTTAGAGCCCTGTACCCCTAAGTTAAGTGCCCATCCTCATTATGGTAGGCACAGTGCTTCCCAAGGCTCCTTCCATAAACTCGTCGGGGACCCTCTCCGGCGCTCTATAATATAACTGGTTCTTGATTCTTTCTAGAACTTTGTAAACCGAGATCCGGAACACAGTGGTGACTACCTGTATAGCCCTCAAACCCTGTCTCTTGTATGTTAAAACCAGTGTTACCTCGGTCTCGCTTTGGTTAGCCGTTTCTCTTCTCTTGTTTTGGGGCCTTTGATCCTGGCGTATCCTCTTCTACTCTGGCATGTTTTTCAATCTAAGCCATAAGCTCCTCCATACTTTTTGGTAGAGTTTTCACTAGTGACTTCCGAAGAGGGCATTCATCCTCCAAGCCGTTCTTAAAAGACACGACCGCTAGCTCCTGGTTGCATCTCGATATTCGGTTGAACGCCTCATAATACCTTTTGGCATATGCCCTAAGGCTTTCACCCTCACCAATTTTCAGAGCCATCAGGGAGTCTACCCTTAATGGCTGCAATTTGTTCGCAACAAACCTGACCACAAACATCTCGGCCAAGCCTTCTTAACTCTTCACAGTTCCTTTCGACAACTTATGGAACCAATCCGATGCGATTTCCCCAAAAGATGAGGGGAACACCTTGCACAGCAACTGCTTGTTCCCGGTATACAAAGCCATTGAGTTCAGATATAAGCTGACATGAAAGTTCAGATCAGACTTATGGTCATAAATCTGGAACCTTGGCATATAAAACCTCTTTGGCGCCTCAAACCTATCAAACTCCACTAAAAACAGCGTTCTCGGCTTGACTGGGGTTGTGACCTCGGCGTTTTGTTGCTTCCTCTGGAGGTAGTCCCTCAAATCCTCATTCGTTCGTCCAAGAGCTTAACTATCAACAAATGTAAGCTTTTTTGGTGCATTGCTTCCAGCATTGTGGTGTGTCCTCTTGGATTTTTCTTCATTCACTGTATCAAAGCAAAGTCGCTTCCCTTGGACATACCGATGTTCTTTGACATAAGTTCCCTTGGTATGAGGCATTTTCTAAGACTCACCTCTCATTGACTTTGCTCGCCTGACATCCCGTGAAGGCCGATGTGAACATTCCTTCTCTTTGTCATGCTGAGGGACTACTGGGATTGTTTTTTGCCCTCTTTTCTGAGCATCGGTCTTGGCCGCTGGTATCGGCGTGTCCTGCAACGGTACGGTGGTTGCATTACGTTGTTCTGCATCATGAAGTTGACAATTGATTGTAGGCCTACCAACTTGTTTGCCATCCGCTTCATCTCACCGTCCCTCCTCAGGTATCTGTCCTTCCATATCTTGAGGTCGCTTTCGTTGTAATACTCATCTCAGCCTACTTTCTTTGGGGCGTCTCCGTATTTGCCGACGTCTTTCTCCCCCAGGATTTTGATCCGGCGCTCCTTTATATGGCTTTCTTCATTGATGTTAGGATCGGCATGTTTACCATTCCCGCCAAGAATATCGTCCCCGATCTTTTCTCCGTGCCCGTTGTTGGCTATCTATTCTTCTTAAGTTCCCACAAATGGCGCCAAATTGTGGGTGTTAATTTTTGACCACACAACCAAACAGGGAACTCAGCTGGAGAGCACCGACAGAATAGATTAAGCCCAACAACCTGCACAAGAAGATGAGAATCAGGCGGTGGTTCGTCCACTTGGGGGCACTTCGACGATCAAGTCAGTAATCAATATCTCTGAAAGATAACAAATTGTGTTTAAACTCACAAGAAAGAACTTACCTCAGACCCACGAGGGTGCCTTGCTTTTATAACCAGCCATGACCTAATTCCCTTAAAAGCCTTATTTCAATGGACTCAGGCTCCATGCTTATCCTGGACCCTCATCTAGATAGAGATAAACTCTTCTTGAGCCATATCTCTATCCAAGCTGAAATCCTCCCCTGTTCTGGGACTCTTGTCCCTTATCTACTTATCTTGGATTTTGTTGTCTCTGTAGATAACCTCGGCCTAGCTGAGATCATCTCGGCAACGTGACCAAGCCACGTGGCACCTCGGCTGATACATCGGCATCACTTTAGCCACGTGCTGTCAGTCTCAAAATATGTCCCCACAGTACTAGTATTAGAAATAGAAATTTATTCAAAAATAATTTAGCGTGTGATTGAGATTTTTAAATTTGGACCATAAATTTACTTTCTAGGTTTGATTATGTATCTTTAGCTAACATAGAAACATAAAAATATAAATATGGTAGGTCTAGATTTTTTTATTTCATAATAATTAGGTTGAAAAAAGCCAAAAACTATTTTTATTGCATGTTTTACACAAATTATTTTTATATAACACCTCATGTGTTAATATACCATTGGTCTAATGGATTTCACCCAAGGATAGATTTAGGGGGTGCGGGTGGGAGCGACCGCACCCCCAAAATTTGAAAAATATCATTTATCATACTAAAAAATTTAAAATAATTAAAAATTATAAGGATTTGAACTTTCAAACATACTTTCGAGCCCCAAAGTGGTAATTCTAGATCCGTGTTGACAGATTTTTTATATATGAATAGAATTCTTTTTAATTATTTGAAATTGAGCTATATATATATATATATTTGTTTATATTGGGGTTCTCAACTCCATGAATGCAAAGACGATGGAACTGAATTTGCTATTACCGACACTACGACAAATAAGAGGTTTAGAGACCAAATGTTTTGGTTTATAAAAGTAAAAATTTTGTTCAAAAGACATTTAGGGACCAATTTCTATCGTCACGAGGATAGTCGCTAAAAGGTCATCCCGAAAAGTCCAAAACAAGGCTTTTAGTGACAAAATTTTGAAAATGTCACTGTGAGACCATAAAATATCCTCTCACATGGATTGTTGGTGAGATTCAATGAAGACAGCTCCATGAACCTGCAAGAGATAAATCTGGTTGATGCCACCCAACCGGGGTTACCGGCCGGGGACACTCCGATGATGAAGTTAGAATCCATGAATGAAGAATCAAGAATTGTAAAGAGTGTTTGGTGTCCTTTGTGGAGCCGAGAGAGATCATACCTATATGTTATGAGGTCCATTCCTTTTATAGACGGGAGTGGGCCGAATAAGCCCAATAGTTGGCCCCTTGGCAGGCCTTGTTTGGGTTAGCCCAATAAGTTGATATATATATTTTTTTTCTGGCTCCCACAATTGCCCCAAAACTTTCATTGTCTTCGGTAGAAGGAATGAGAGTTTTTATTGCCGAGTTATGCTGTTTAAATAAATGTTAGGTCCTCTGACAAAGAATACATTTGATAAATGAATAACATAAATGAATGAATGGCTGGATGAATACATGTATGTATGAATGTATGTACAAATATATGTATATAAAGGAGAGAGGTGAGCTAAAGCCCAGAAAAAAAAATATAAACAAATCATAACGGTGGGCCATGATATTGTTACCCCCGGGCAAGGGCTGTAGGTTGCGGTATTATGACCCCCGGGCGAGGGTGTAGTGTATTGCCGAGTGCAAAGAGCGCTTCAAAATATGGACTTTCGTGCCGAGCTAGAGATATTTCTATGTGCCGAGCACGAAAATGATTGCCTGAACCAAATAATGTAGATTAAATAAGGTAGATATAGCAGCCAAAAAATGGACCACGATATTATTACCCCCGGGCGAGAGTGTAGACTTGCGGTATTATAACCCCTGGGAGAGGGTGTAGGCCACGGTATTCTAACCCCCGAGCATAGGTGTAGGCTGCGGTATTCTAGCCCCCAGGCATAGGTGTAGACTTACAGTATTATAACCCCCAGGAGAGGGTGTAGGCTACGGTATTCTAACCCCTGGGCATGGGTGTAGGCCGCGGTATTATAACCCCTAGGCATGAGGTGTAGGCCGTGGTATTCTAACCCCCGGGTATGGGTGTAGGCCGCAGTATTCTAACCCCGGGGCATGGGTGTAGGCCACGGTATTCTAACCCCCAAACATGGGTGTAAGCCTTTGCTGATGGCGCTCCGTGCCGAGTGTGAAGATTATGCTGTACTCGGAGACTTTTGCTGATTTTAAGTGGTGATCAAGTGCCAATATTGCAAGGATTTTGAATGATGCATCCTGTCAGTGATGGCCTATTTAATTGCCCGAGTAAATGTTGGGCCAATTAGCATTGGCCGGTTTGCATTTTGCATTTAGTCCAATGTAGACTTACCCCATTGCTTTCGAATGACAAGTGTTAGTCGGAAGGAATGCAGATTGGACTGGCCCCACTGCCCTATGGTGCGGGGCAAAGTCGGCTCTGGTAAAATGACGACGCGCAAAAATATGCAAACTACCGACTACCAAGTGTGTAATATATTGCCCCAAAATTGGTGCTTGCTTGGAGCGGTGTGAAAAGGAGCAGAAGTTTGGAACTCCAGTAAATTTTGTTGCAATGTTTGTACCAAGTTGGCCGAGTATAGCAGAGGTGCCGAGATTTTGATCGGCTGAGATGCCCCAATGGGAAAGTGGAAAAATGACTAAGATGTCTCAGTGGGTAAGAAGATGGCCAAGGTAACGAAATGGCTGATCGGGGAAGACGGAGGATTATTTCCTAGCCCCAAGATCCTGCTGCTAAAATTACATGCCGATCGGATATGATTTGACCGTTGATTTTGCATTTAATGTTCCCAATTGGCCGATCTATTGATCGTAATATGCGACTTGGAATTTACAAAATTAGACCGCTTGGATGTGTTTAGAAGGCTCAAAATAGCTGGAAACAACTATTGGATCGTTGGAATTGGACTCCTAATGACATAGTGGTAGCCAAAATAAAATTGATGGCTCAGATTGGTTAAGAATGGTGCTTTGCGAAGCACTGGATAATTGTTCCTATATTGCTGAGTTAGACGGCTTGGCTTGGTGGCGTAGCAAAAATTAAAAAGAAAGTTGTTGCTGGTGAGAATTGAACTCTTGTTCTTGGAGTGAAAGCATAATTCTAAACCACTTTGCCATGACATTTGAATAAAATCTGCAATTTGCTTTTTTTTTGGAGTTGAATTCGCAAATTCTGACTGTACAGATGAGCCCAGAATGCGTTAAATAGCTGGAAAAGACTATTGGATTGTTGTGATGGGAGTCCAGATGGCTTAGATTTCACTAAAATAGAATGAATGATCCAAATCAACCAATTGCAACGTAATTGCGAAGTACATGATGATTTCCCAGTTGCTTGCTGGTTCTTCTTCTTCGACAAAACATTGGATTTTCTAGGCAAAGTTAGACGAGTCCGTACGACTTCATTTTAGCACCGATTTTGACGCTGTTTGTTGCGTTGAATTTGTCTCGATGAGTACTTCACATTAGGATGATCAAAACTTGATTTCAACGACTTTGAAAATTTTAGTGTTTGGAAAATGTGGTCTGTTTCACAGCTACCAACGAACTTTGGTTACTTCTTAGTTCCTCGGGTTGGTGGGTTTGGACTCCTTGAGTTGATGTGAATCCTCTCGTTTATTCAGATGTTGATTTCAGCAAGCCGAGATGCTAGTTCTATGCCGAGATAATAAGCATGAGATTTTTGCTGAAGAGGTAGATAAGTTTATAATTGTAGTTTTGTGCCGAGAATGTCCAATGCTATGGAGCAGGTTACCATGTGACTGAGTACCGTGTGGCCGAGTAAGCAATAAGCCAAAAAAAATTAGCCGAATAATGTTGCCGAGTAAGTAAGGAGGATGGTATAGCGTAGGCAAATTTGAAGCTGCCATGATTGCCGAGGAAGATAGACAAGATGATCATTGCTGAGTATGGCGATGGATTTGTGGAGCGGCAGTGCATTCAAAGTGGTAGCTACTCGGCATTACCGCGACACTGCCGAATTATTTTGCCGAGTAATGATGTTCGTAGAATAATGAATAATGATGTTGCCGAATTGTAGAGTTGGGCAATATTGTGTAGTTGGCTGCCGAGAATGTCCAATGCTGTGGAGTGTATGGGTTGCCGAGTAGTCTTGTGGCCGAGTAATGCGAAATAATGTTAACCGGTTAAAAATCTTTTGGGTGAGCGTAATGGGCAGCTTGGGTGAGTATAGTGATGCCGAGAAGGGTGGAAGAGCTACCGAGTAGCCTTGTTGGATTACCGATTTCAGCGCTGGTTTGCCGAGTAGTAGCTTGGCTTGGCCAAGATGGTTAAATTTGATGCCGAACTAAACCGCTGAGCAATGAAGCCAAGGTGCTGGTGCTGTACTAAGGCGTAGTGCCGAGCTTTGTGGTATTGGTCTCTATGAATGAAGTGCCAAACTGTCTGCTTATGAGGCCGACGATGGAGCTTTCAAACCTCCTTTATATAACACTCCAAAAATTATTTGGGCAACATGAGCCGTATAGATTGCCTCAGGAAAAAGTAAAAAATTATGAAGTAAGATTATGAAAAGAGACAGTATAAATTGCTTTATACTCTCAAAAATTATGAAGTAAAAAATGCTAAATTACTTGTGATAATAACTCATGGCCTTATTTATGTCAATTTAGTCTAGAGAGAGAAAAAGTGAAGACCACTTTTTTTTTTTTAGCATATACACGTGCGTACATGTTAAGAATTAAATGGATAGATCATGCATGAATTTGGCCGAGAAACCCCGTTAGTAATGCCGAAAAGAGTTGAAACCCATTTTTAGAGAATGCAAAAGTAAATACATTGAATATGTGTCGACTACTCTTCGAGAGAGAATGTCGAGACAGATATTAAACAAATATTTGGACCAAATCTATGAGCATAATCGTATATATATATGTGTGTATATGTATTTGCATATAGACAGCAAGATTGAAAAATAAATTGAAACAAAGAGGAAAATGGTAGGATCAACCGTGGGTCTTGTTTCTGGTAATGCGTAATGATGATCTGAGCATCTTAAGTGTGGTGTTTGTTATCTCCTTTGTTGAATTCTTGCAAACGTTTCCTACAGACAGCGCCAATTGTGAGACCATGAAATATCCTCTCACATGGATTGTTGGTGAGATTCAACGAAGACAGCTCCATGAACCTGCAAGAGATAAATCTGGTTGATGCCACCCAACTGGCGTTACCGGCCGGGGACACTCCGATGATGAAGTTAGAATCCATGAATGAAGAATCAAGAATTGTAAAGAGTGTTTGGTGTCCTATGTGGAGCAGAGAGAGATCATACCTATATATTATGAGGTCCATTCCTTTTATAAACGGGGGTGGGCCGAATAAGCCCAATAGTTGGCCCCTTGGCAGGCCTGGTTTGGGTTAGCCCAATAAGTTGATATATTTTTTTTTTCTGGCTCCCATAGTCACTAATAAATAGACTTTTAGGGACAAAATAATTTGGTCTCAAAATGGTTTATTTTTTGAGACAAAAAATTTGGTCCCAAAACGATAATAATTCATCACTAATGTGTATTTTTTGTTGATAAAAATATAATAACGACACTTTTCGCAACAAAAATATTTGGTCCCTAAAAAGTAATTTTGTTCCTAAATTTTGGTTTCTAAAACCATAATTTTTTGTAGTGTAAGAATCATGTTTGAGAGTTATGGGATTGGAGAGTACTACAAATCCTAGGCATTGGATGACAACATTGTTAGCAATTTTAGAGCAATGAAGTACAAAGTTTCTAAAAGCAATGAAGAGGGAATAGGGCTTAGGCCTCACATTGACAGACCTATCCTTTCCATTTTATGTCAAAACTCAGTGCAGGGTCTTGAGGTTCCTCTCTAGTGAAGGAAATTGGATTACACTAAGCATTCCCAAAGGAGCTTTGGTGGTCATGGTTGGTGGTGACCTTGAGTTTGGTGTCTATATGCAATTACAGAAACTTCTCTTCTCTTATTTTTTATCTTTAATTTTTTTGAGAATATTTATATTTGGTAATCCTTTTTTTGTAATGTCTCGCCGCTTGCTGGTCTGAGTAATATGAAGAAAATGAGTTTGTCAACTTGATCCAAAATACTTCAACTCAAGTTATTTAATAACATGCTAATGGTGGCATATATGTATATATATCTAAGATCACTTGAGGCGAGAAAGAGTTGTAACAAATTTTTACCTATTTTAGGAAGTAGGAAAAAAGTCAATTTTTTAATTTTTTTTGAAAAAACGTGTAAAAAAGTAAAGAGATGATATATGACTCAAATAAGCCAATAACCTGACTTTTTTTCCTAATTATCAAATGAGTCAGAAAGCAGGTCCACTAACATGACCAAAACTATTGGGACAAATTACGACAGTAGTCCCTGTATTTTGATCCTTGTATCATTTTGGTTCTTGTAATTTCAATTGGCTTGATTTTGACCCTAAATTTATGACTTTGTTTCAATTTAATCCAATTGATTACAACTTTTAACATTTTTTTTTTATGTAATATATGCATATAAGTGGTATGTGTCATAGTTTTGAGAGTAGAATTATAAACTTACTCAATTCAGTGTGTTAACCTCAACCAATTCAGTGATTATTTTCGTTAAAAACACTAAGGGCATTGTCAATTAGACCAAATTGACACAATTAAAATTAAGAGTCAAAATTAAATCAATTGAAAGTATACAGACCAAAAATGACACAAGGGATAAAATGTAAGGACCACTGGTATAATTTGTCTAAAATATTTAAACCCGAATAATTTAATAAGATAAAGTTACTAGCAAACTAGTGGTACTTCATATATCTAAAATTATCCATGCAAACTTCTAATATGTGACAAAATTGTTACATGTTCTAATTCAAGTGCTTCTATAAATTGTGTCACTTTGTGCAATTAATATAGGTTTTTAGCAACGGAAAACTTCAAGCAGTGAAACATAAGGTGATGATGAGTGGTGAGAAAGAGAAGTGTTCATGTGGTTTCTTTACAATACCAAAGGATGGAGGGGGCATTGAAGTACCTCAGGAGCTTGTGGACAAAAACCATCCTCTCCTCTATCTCCCATTCATTTATTCTAAATACCTTTAAAAACACCTTACTGACCTTAGCTTCAATGCACTCCAATTAGTTTATGCTGGTATTTGATTTCCTAATTAGCTAGCTATCTAGCTTACCTACACTACAAGAATTTACACTTTTGGCGACTAAATTTTTAGTTGCCAAAAGCCATCTTTTATTTGCCAAAAATTTTTAGCGACTAAATATTTTGGTCGCAAGAGTAGTCGCTCAAGGATTGTTGGGGAAGGTATTTGGCGACTAAAATTATTTTAGTTGCCAAATATAATGCAATGCCGACTAGTTTTTAGTCGCCAAAAGTATTGAAAAAAATTAAATATCACCTTTTAGCGACTAAAAATATTTGTCGCGAAAAACGTACTTATATTTAGCTACTAAAGATTTAGTCGCCAAAATTTTTTTTGATTCCTCCTATTATTTTTTTAGCTACTAAATATATTAGTCGCCTAAAGTGTGATTGTGTTTTAGCTACTAAAAGTTTAGTTCCTAAAGTGTCACATTTTTTGCTACTAAAATTGTAGTCAACAAAAGTGTTTTTCTTGTTTATCAAAATGTTTTTTGCTACAAAATATTTTAGCCGCCAAATGTCAGATTATTTTTGGCTACTACGATTTTAGTCGCCTAAAGTCTGGTTTTATTTTTGCCTACCAGTTTTTTAGTCGCTAAAAGTCTCACTTTTTTGGCTACTAAACTTTTGGTAGCCAAATAGTTTGTTTTGCCTACTAAACATTTAGTCGGCTAGAGTCTCACATTTTTCGCTACTAAACTTATAGTGGGCAAATGTTTTTTGTTTTTTCATTACAAAATATTTTAGTAGCCAAATGTCTGATTATTTTTTAAATTTTCGTCGCCTAATGTTTGCTTTTTGTTGGCACTAAACTTTGTAGTCACCTTAATTGTTTATCGAAATTTGTTTTTAAGTTTAGCTACTAACATTTTAGTCACTGAAATATGTACTTCCTTTTTGAGTACGAATTGTTTAGTCGCCAAAAAAATGGTCTTATGTTTTATCACAAAATTATAATTTCTCTACAACCTGTCTATATTTCGTGCAACCTATAGTATGTATATAAACAAAACAATACATATTTTATCAATCATTCCACAATCCAAATTACTTCCATCCATCTAAAAATAAATAACTGTAAATGTACATATTCCATACAAACCAACTATTGTCCAAACTAAAATTATACTTCCACACAAAATAGAGAAGCATACAAAAATTCAACCCTCTATATACAAAAAAATATATTTAGTACCATGTGAAATGGCCATTTGACATGGTACAAATTACCATCGTAATCTGTACCACAACAAAAGGTGATCTATATGCCACGCCAGTAACTATCAGTTGGATTACAAAAGTTATTTGTATCAGTAATACTAATCTATACAAAAGCAGAGGATGACATAGTTAGTAGAATTATACAAAAGTGTCAACTGTCCTCCATAAACAAAAATTGATTATCCAAAAGTCCACGCCAAAAGCCATATACAAAAAATTAAAAAAATAGCACCCATTACAAAATATCAATTGCTTCAGACATAGGAAAAATGTTGTAATAACATGCATTTAAGGTAGAACAATCTATAAAAGCCTTTTTCGAAATACAATCATCTGTATGTTTGATGAAAGATTTATTCCAAAACTGATTTCAATTTATTAAAAATACAATTTTTAGGAGCATACCTCTTCATGAAATACAATGTTTATTGGTAGAATGTTTTGCTTGTAAATTTATTTTAACACTTCTTCATTCCCATTTTCTAAGTCAAAGTAAAATAAATGAGTAATCTACGGGGTTATCTCCATAACCATATCATGCTTTCTTAATACATGTACCACCCAAATGACCACCGTCTATGATGAAACAATGACACCAATTACAATCAAATTGTTGAACATTTATTGGATGTCAAACTCTTCCTTTTTCGAATAAATTTAAGGCATTTTCGGCTTTAACTCCCGACCTACGCGTGCTAATTACATTTCGTCTATTGTCACATGTCTTATTTGTTGTGAGGAAGCTAGTTGTGATATCCGTACGGTGGTTCAGGGGCTATTTTGCATTTTCGCCCCCTTAACGCCCTTTTTCAATTAAGTTTAAGGCGTTTCTAGCTCTAACTCCCAACCTATATATGCCAATGACATTCCGTCTGTTGTCACAGGTCCTATTTTTTGTGAGGAAGCTGGTTGTGACGTCCGTACGGTGGTTCGGGGGCTGTTTTTCATTTCGCCCCCTTAACACCCTTTTTTGGTTAAGTTTAAGTCGTTTTTGGCTCTGGCTCTAACTCCCAACCTACACGTGCTAATGACATTCCGTCTGTTGTCACAGGTCCTACTTGTCGTGAGGAAGCTAGTTGTGATGTTCGTACGGTGGTTCGGGGGCTTTTTCACATTTTTGCCCCCTTAACGCTCTTTTTCGCTTAAGTTTAAAGCACGCTAATTATTTTGTTTTGCCACAGGTCCTATGTATTTTTTTTTTTTTAGGTTTATCTTTTAATGACTTAGTTAACAAATTAATTTCACATTTCTTTTTCTCCTCTTATTTGTATAATGTCAAAACAATTCCAAATTCTCCAAAACAATATTGTCAATATGTGAAGTATTTTTGTAGAACTTTTACTATCATATGAATGAAATTCTTCTTACCAAATAGGACGATGACCATCTGAACCTTGCAATAGAGTTTTGAGTCGTAAAACCACGTTGTTTAGATGATTAAGTTGTTCTTGTTGCGCCGCCCTTTCTTTTTTGCCTTCTTCTACTTCTTTCATCATCTCCTCCCTTGCTTTTTTTCCTTCTTTTACTTGTTTCATCATCTCCTCTCTTTCCCTTATCATCTCTTCACGGTCTCTCCGGCGCTCTTCTTTCTCCTTCATCAACTTTTCGTGATCTTTTTCGCGTTCCTCATGAAGAACCTCCATCTCGGCTCTCATTGCCTCCATATGTTTGTCACGAGCTCGTGCCGCACTATCATATGGCGAAGAGGGTCGTGGGCCAATGCCAAATCCACGCAACTAATTCTATTTCTGGCCAAGCACTTGCCGTGAAAGTTCCTCATGTGTCAGCGGCGTCCCCGCTTCTGTGGTTGCCACTTGTAGATTCACCATCTCATCCTGTTATTACAAAAAAAAGTCGACTATTCACCAAACACACAAGGAATAACATGTAATTTTGTGCCAAGATACAAATTAATATTAAATACAATTGCACAAAGAGTTCAATACTTACATGTAGCTCACCGCATTTGGGATGAATCCATTCGTTAGTCTTCTTCGACTTGTGTGATTTCGCATAAAATTCTGGAAAATCCAACTCTTCATTCTCACCTACCTATTAATTTCAAATAACAAAATTAATTCATCAAAGTATTAACCATGACTTTTGGGTACATGAGTGATTCATATATTTTTGAAATGAACAATTTCTCACCATGTTCGACATTGCTATTGGAAATGAGATCCACTTTTATGATTGTATGGAAGCATATTCCTATTTGCTTTACCGGCTTTTGATCATTTCTAAACAAATGTAGGGAGTCAACAATTATTACATATGAAGGCATAATACAATTTTAAAGAAATAGAGAGGTTTATAAATGTTTCATACCAAATGAAATTCATCTTTCCAAGCCACGTCAATCAGATGTTTCCTATCGTCCAAGCAAACTCTTGTAGGCGGATGACTATAGGGGTCATCAACACCCTCTTCTTCAAGTTCGAGGAAGTATTGCTTTAGGTTGTACCTCCAATCCTTGTACAAGAGATACGCCTTTCGATCAACGATCTCTTGAGCTTGTTCGTCAGTATGAAAATCCTCACCAATTCCAAATTTGTCCTGCAAGCATAAATATGCAAAGTATTACATAAATTAAGTGCATCAATTACAAATATAAGTAATGAAGACATTTAGTTCAAGGTCAATGATTACTAGCACAGCTTGTACAACAGTTCTTTGATACTTTGTTCAATTTTGTTCCATGACTTAATGCCCTTGAGACGGCACAACTGCCTAATTTGCAATCCCAACTCATTTGTTGTTGGGGTGGCATTCCCTCTAGTCATTGCATTCAATAGGCGATTGACATAGACATGCAGTTTCTCCCCTTTTCGGCTCACAATTTTTTTTGCACTCCTTTGCCTAGGGTAGGTCTGCGTACCCAAGTTGACCTAGTTTTCCCTGTTAAATAAGGGGCAACAGGTCACACAATCAAATTGGAAATTGTGTCCCAAACGTATAATTGACAATAATGGAGTAAAATGGGCTTACCTACGCCAAGAGCCTGTGTCTTTTCCACAATTGCTTGTGTGTCATCTGGTGGCTGCGTCTCATCGGAAAAGGTGAGCAGGGTGGCAATGTGATGTGTAGATGTCACTGAGGCTGATACATTGTTGCCACTTGCTGGTTTCTTACGCCGTGAGATCTTCAGGCCAGGCACCATGTTGCTAGTTGCAATATATTTGCAAACATGATATACATTAAGTAAAAACATCACATACACAAAATAATTTACAAAATTTCAGCAATATGGATTATTAACAGAAGCTAAATCATTTACAAATTACTTCATTATGCTTGTCAAAGAAAGGTGTTTTATGTGACTCAATGGTAAGCATAAATTTCAAATGAAGAGGTTCATCAATTTAAGAGATTCAACATTGCAGAAAATATTACAACTACATCCAGAAAATGAAAAACATGAGGTCCCATCGCATTACATAAAAGGTAAAGAACAAAAGCATTCTCATCCTTATCCCCATTACATCAACAAAAGAAGGACAAAAAAACAAAATAAGAAGGACAACCAAGAACACACATTCAAATTTAAAACCCATACATTAAGACTCTATGTCCATATCTGTATCAAAATCAATTTCAAGCTCATCTTCTTCTTCATCGTCACCCTCAATTGTTGGTTCATCTTCATCATCACATATGAAGTCATCACCCATAACAACCTCGGGTTGTACACGGTTATCAGACTGCAAAACTTCTATTGGAATAATTTCGACGTCAATATCATCTCGACGCAAAACCACTTCGTCATCCATAGCCTCAGTTGGTACAACATCAGTGCTTTCATCTTGTTGGAACACATCATCAGTTTCTGGCACATCCAGCTCTGGTACATCCCAAATTCTTCGATGTTGGAACTTTTCTACTACTCTCCAATTGGCACCTAACTTCGTATCATGAACGTAGAAAACTTGTTGAACTTGACTTGGTAACACAAACGGGTCATCTTTATACCATCGGCTTCTTCCATCAATAGTAGTCAAATGTGGTTCGACTCGCAAAGTTCTGCTACTACCGCTATTATACCATTCACATTGGAATAAAATAACACGATACCTAAACAAATATGTCATTTCCCAAACTTTGCAAATATAGCCGTAGAACTTTATGAATTGGCCTTCATGGTCCCCTTTCACTACCAATCCACTATTTTGACTTTTACGACGGTTGTCACGGTCGAGAGTATGGAATCGGATGCCATTACAAATGTATCCCGAATATGTGTTCACTAAGCCATTAGGACCATTTGCTAATGCCCACATCTCATCGGTTGCTTCAGGTGACTTGTTGTTTCACAATTGGTTCATCTACATAACAAAAAAATAAAAATAAAAAAGTGTCATGTTATTTTTGACATAACTTAACTTCATGTGTAAACTATACTATAAGGAATTTTAGCTTACGCGATCTTTGAACCATGTAAGAAATTCTTTGCATTGTTTCTTGGCAATGTCTCATGCACTTCCATGTTGTTATTGCAACAACATCTTGTGTTTCTTAGTTAATACAATGTAATTCATAAGTAATTTGAAGAATGATTACTTAAAAAAGCATATAGCTCACATACAGTACGTCAAAAGGTTCGAGTTGTACTGTAGATATTCTTCTACTTCTGAGTTATTGTGTAGGACAAACCAATGAGCCATTTCGCGGTCGGCTAGAGACACATTGATTTCCCTTGCAAGTAGACCAAACGGACGAACAGTTTGAGTGAAAACTGCCAACCCCGGGCCATTGTCACCCCGGTCATAGTTCCTTTCTTCCCGATTAAACACCATTTCAACTCCGTCCAAATACATTGAACAAAATGTCGTACACTTTTTGGATATGTAAGCCTCCGCAATGGAACCTTCTGGCCGAACTTTATTGGTAACAAATCCTTTCAGAAGTCTGAGCATCCTACATGGCAATATGATTTGAATGTCAATATTTACATTTTCTACTATATTTAAATGAATATGTTTGGGGACTCGTGGTATTACCTCTCAATGGGATACATCCATCGATATTGCATAGGCCCTCCAAGCATAGCCTCATGAGGCAAATGAATTACCAAGTCGACCATGACATCAAAAAATGCAGGGGGAAAAATCTTCTCAAGCTTACAAAGGATAAGTACAATTTGTTCCTCCAGTTTCCCCAAATCAGTCACCCTCAATGTCTTTGAGCATAACTGTTTGAAAAAAGTTCCCAACTCAAAAAGTGTGGTCCCAATCTTATTGGAAAGGTATCCACGCATCCTAATTGGAAGTAGTCGTTGTAGATTAATATGACAATAATGAGTTTTGAGGCTAGCTAATTTTCCATCGTGAGCGGTGACACAATTGGATATATTTGTTGCATAGCCATCAGAATACTTAATCGATTTCAAGAAATCACAAAAATCTTGTCTCTCTATCGGGGACGATGTGTATAATGCTGGAGGCTTCTCGAATGAGCCATTGGAACGCCTCTTCAAGTGTAACTCCTTTCATATTCGCATGTCCTCCAAATCCAAGCGTGCTTTATCCGTGTCCTTATTCTTGCCATCTATGCTCAATAGTGTCCCAACCAGATTGCCACATATATTCTTTTCTATGTGCATGAGATTAAGGTTGTGTCGAAGCTTCAACGTTTTCCAATAGGGTAGGTCGAACATAATGCTTCTTTTTGTCCAATTGGAAGTTCGATTTTCATTCTTTAGTCTTTTTCGGTGGTGTGGATGCTTTCCATACAACATGTATGTCCCAAAATCAATTTTGTAACGCCTTAACCCTTCACATGTCATCGATATCATCCACTTTGGGCCATGCCTGCACAGATTTGTTCTTCCCAGTGGGTCACCCATCCTAGAACTATTCCAGCTTAAGCACACTTAACTGGGGAGTTCAACTGGGGATTTCACCACTCGGGAAAAGACCTCGATGCTATATAAGGGTCCAGGTTTTTACTTTTATAGCCCAAAAACTCCCCCTCCATTCTTGATGTGGGACACCGGGACCTTACAATCCACCCCTATTAAGGTTGCACGCTCCCATGCAGTAGCCTGCCAGCTCACAAGCCCGCCCACATGCACCGAGAGATGATAGGGGCCCACACTCGGTACTCCAGAGAGTCAGCTCTGATACCATTTGTAACGTCCCAACCCTTCACATGTCATCAATATTGTCCATTTTGGGCTACGTCCTCACGGATTTGTTCTTCTCAGTGGGTCACCCATCTGAGAACTACTTCAGCTTAAGCACGCTTAACTGGGGAGTTCTACTAGGGATTTCACCACTCGGAAAAGGCCTCGATACTATATAAGGGTCTAGGTTTTTACTTTTATAACCCAAGAACTCCCCTTCCATTTCTAATGTGGGACACTGAGACCTTACAAATTTGCTGTAGTATTTGTTCTCCCGATAACTCCATAGATTTGGAACGAATCTCAATTTGACCATTGAAGAGCTTACTCTTTCGCCAAAGACGGTTCTTGGGCAAGTAGCGGCGGGCATCCATATACCCTATCTTACTTCACAGACTCTGAGATGATGTATCCATGTTACAATTAGGACAAGCCAAATAACCTTTTGTAGTCCAACTAGACATGGTACCATATGCAGGGAAGTCATTGATGGTCCATATGGCTATTGCGTGCATTGTAAATATTTGACCGTTTGAGGCATCATATGTTTGCACACCATGCTCCCACAAATTCATTAACTCATCCACTAATGGTTGCAAGTAAACATCGATGTCTCTTCCAAGTGCGGATGGACTGGGAATAAGCAATGGCATCATCATAAATGGCTCTTTCATACACTTCTACGGGGGAAGATTGTAAGGTATTAAGATTACGGGGCCACACGCTATACGATGTGCTCATATTTCCAAACGGATTGAAACCATCTGTGGCAAGCCCTAACCTTACATTCCAAGGTTCCACAAAAATGTAGGATGCTGCATATCAAAGTCCTTCCATGCCTGACCATCGGCTGGATGCCTTAATAATTCATCATCTACACGCTTGTCTTTGTGCCATCTCATATCTGCGGCAGTTTTTTTCAACATGTACAATCTTTTCAACCTCGGTGTCAAAAGAAGGTACCTCAATATTTTGTGAGGAATCTTTTTACCACTCTCATTGTTTAACTTGTATCTAGACTTCTTACATGTAGGGCAATTCTCCAGTTTTGCGTTGTCCTTCCAAAATAAAAAACAAACATTCTTGCATGCATGAATGGCCTCGTATCCCAAACCCAATGCACGTAGGAACTTTTTCGCTTCATAAAGGGTCCATGGAACAGTTTCATCACACTTTGGTAGTATGTCTTTGAAAACTTGCATAACCATATTGAAAGATTTGTTGCTCCATTTACTGTACACCTTAACATGAAGCATCTTAATAACGAAGGACAACACGGAGAACTTTTCACACTCCGGGTAAACTTTGCATCGAGCATCATCAAACAACCTAATGAACTTCAATAAACCCTCTCCCCGAGTTATTAGGTTTTTTGTCAATCTGATCATCCATGAGGCCACTCATGTAAATTTCTTCCAACATAATAGACAACTCTCCCAAATTATCGTCATTGTCAACATTTGCAACTCCATCTCTTTGACCATCATCGTTTGACACACTTGGCTGAGTATGACACATTGGAACATGTTCCCCGTGGTGCACCCAAGTTCTATAAGAACACGCGATTCCTCTTCGAATCAAGTGTAACCATACAACTTGTCGACTATGTTTTGTGCCATTCAAGCAATCGACACACGGACAACGAATGTCATCATGTGGGCCTAAATTCTGCGTAGCAAAGTCAATAAATGACTTGACACCTTGTTGATACTCTTTACTTTTCAACCTATTTTTTTATCATCATCCAACTCTTGTCCATCTTTTGAACCCTAGAAATCAAGCAAAGATTAACGTAGGAATATGGACAACAAATAAACAAAGTAGACAATGGTGAAAAGAAAAAGAGGAAAGCCGGTATGTAAGTTTCTTTAACAAGTATAAATGAAGAAATGGCACAAGGTCCTCCGCCACTTCGTGGAGAGCTGAAGACACAAAATCTGACAAAGTAGGCAGTGGAGAAGGAAAAAAAAAAGGGGAGATAATATGCAAGTTTCAGTAACTGATGGACTACGAATCTGTTGCAAGTTTATCAAAGAAAACCCAAGACTGAGAATGGTTGACACGATTATTCTCTTCTTTATTTTTTACTAAATACTACAAATACTAAAACCACCCCTAAAAATGCAAGTAAAGAAAAATAGAAGTCAATAGAGTTAAAACCAACAGTAGATGTAATTAAGTTGCCCACAATAGATGCAATATTGTCTTCATGATAAAAGAATACAAAAAACCAGATAAAAAATAATAGTTAGTTAAAAAAATAAACAATGAGAGAAGAATGTAGAATGCATAATAAAATTACTCAAGAAAGAAGATTAAGAGTAGCCCTTAATACAAAATAAATAAAAAAATAACCTGCCATGTAGCAATCAAATTAACGCAAGGCAAAATTGGGAACATGACATTGAGAAGAAAATCTACAATTCAAGGCTAGGAATTTCTACAATTTGAATAGTATCCATAGAAACCGAGCTACATCAAATCTTTTCTACTATAGTTCTAATGTTTGCAGAATCCACTAATGTCATAATTCTACGAAACGTTAAAAAGTTTGTAATTATTGGAAAATTGAGCTGAATTCATATTTTACCAACTGGGTAAACACCAATCATACTATACAATTTTATGCAACAAAGCAACATCAAGCATTTTATATCCAATGATCACAGTGGGGGCAGCTATCACATAAGTTAATAGTTATTTGCCATCACCAAACCCATAACAAGCATAAAGAGATAATAAATAATATTAAAACAAAATATACCCACTTCATAAAAAATTTCAAGATACAAACTCGGTTCCTTATGTAATGTAGATTGAATGATCCAGCTACTGCTCAGTGGCAATAATTCTATTGATTGATTCACCTGCATATGTAGACAGAGCATTTTATATATGCACACACAATAAGAAAAAAAAATAATTATAGAAAAATCCATTGCATTTTCCTAAACAAATGGAATTGCTAAATTCACCACCTTTTATACATTTGATTATGTTAAGATCCTAATATGATGAAAAACTAGTGTACTATACTTTTCCCTTTTAATCATGAATTTTTTATAAACTAGTGTACTATATTTTCCCAAACCAGTTTAATCTGAAGAGCTATTTTTTTCCCTAATCTTATCTACATGACATAAATCAAAAGATCCTGATAAAAAGGTAGTGGTTTATGGTGTGAGAAAAGACATGCTGGTTAGAAAATATGCTAGATAAAAAACAATTTTGGAAAATACATGTACTCACCACAATTTAAGGGAACTGAAACAACATATAGTAAAAGCAACGCATTTTAGTAAATATAAATAAGTATGTGAGAGAAAACACTAGGAAGAACAATGTTGATCATCATTGGCAAAGGAATGTGAATACATCTCTTTTTCTAATTTGAACAAGTATTAAAGTAGTGAAAAGTATACAATAGTATTAAAATATTTGAATTCCTAATGTAATACTGCAGAAGAGTATTTTTTTTCTTTCATTCTCAGTGCATGGTGATAGGATGAAGGGGCATAGGGAGTTGGTTGGCCACTGCGGTGGTGGAGAAGGGGGAAAGACTGTTGCAGCAGCAGTAGCAGTAACAATAACATGGAGTTGCTTTGCTGCATAGTAGAATAAAAAAAAAATGAAAAAGGAGAAAAAAACAAAGGACGAGAAGAAAGGAAAGCAAAAAAAGAGGAAACATAAGAGTTGTGAAAATCAATTAGGAAAAATGAAAGTTTTGGACTGCAATACTGGTGGCGTAGAAAAAAAAATTAGCATTATCCAAATGAACAAAACTTATTAATACTCTAAACAGCAAACTTTACACACAAAATTAAGGTGACAAAGTTTCAAATTGGTCAAGTCAATAACAAACAACTTTAAATACAATATAAGGTGAAAAAATTTCAAGTAAACAAGGTTCAAACATTTCACTTCTGCTTGTTCTTCTTCTTTTTTTTTTTTCGGGATCGGCAAAGAAAAGAATTTATTGAAGTTAGAAGAACTGTGCAATGGAAAGAGCTACATCTCGCGAAGGAAACCAATACCATTAAGGGTAAAAGAACTCCGGACAGCCAAATGTAAAAATAGAACAAAGAAACTAAAAAAGTTACTACATCAACATTCCCCTCATGGGAATACATATCATTCTTCATTGAACCACCACAATCAGCTAGGTGACTCTCTTTGAGATCATCTTTTTTTGTGAAAGAAAAAACCAGAATTCACCATCAATTGCATTAAAAATTCCTCTATGAAAGAACAACCAGAATTCAACAAAATTAATGCAAAAATTTTCCAAAATGACATGATAGTAACTTTATGAATTTATGAAGATAAATCTTTAGCTTTAGATGACAGAATCATAAAATTCATATGATTTGTTCATATATCAACATCATCTTTGTAATTTTTAATAAATTACACAGCCACATACATTAAATTTTGAAAAAACCCTAAAGCAACAATGTCAGAAATAGGGAAACAAAGAAAGGGATGGGGAGAGAGAGAGAGAGAGAGAGAAGCCTGCAATACGTGTACAAGCATTCTACATACACAGACACACATATTAAACATCATCTTCAAAAATTTAATCAATTACAAGCCACATTTTGAATGAACCCTACACAACAATGTCAAAAAGCGGGAACAGAGAAAGGAGCACACAGAGAGAGAGAGAGAGAGAGACAGAGACAAAGATAGAGACAGACAGATAGACTGTGTGTGAGAGCTCTAGCGAGAGAATGAGATACGGACGCACAGACAGACTGAGAAGGAGAGCGCAAAAGCGAGAGAGAGAGAGAGAGAGAGAGAGAGAGAGAACCTGTGATGTGCGGTTGTGACGGTGGTGATTTACGCCGGTGGCGGTGGCGGTGGCCGTCGCAATGTCGCCCGTACGGTAGGCTACGGTGAGGGGGGTGATTTCTGTGAGATTTGGTGAGGTGTGTGTGTGATACACTGTTATGAAGTTGTGTTGCCTAACAAAGATCAACGAGCACGCAGCAATAAAGAATTGGCGCGCGTTGAAATTTCAACCTTTAGCGACTAAGGTGATTTTTGGTCAGGAAAGGAATCAATTATGCCGACTAATTGCTTTGGTAGCCAAATATCACTCAACATCGACGAAAATCTTAGTCGCCAAACGTCCTCTTTCGCGACTAATTTCTATTTTAGTCGAGAAAAAGCAATAAGAGTGGAATTTTTGCCGACTAAATTTGAATTTAGTTGCCAATAATAAATATTTATCGACTATAATATTTTAGTAGATAGATCTTGAACCAATGCTGACAAAATTAATTTTTAGTCACCAAAAATTGTACTTTTGGCGACTAAAAATATTTTAGTCGCCAAAAATAATCGCCAAAAGTGCATTTTATTGTAGTGCTACATTGATCATAATGATATGAATGTGGTTGGACATTATTTCTAGGGAAAATTATGGTGGTCTCTATGTGTGGTTTTGATTTCTGCAATTTTAATTGATTTTGAATTATAAAATTTTGGGTTATTTAAGGTTTCTATCTCTCTATGTACTAACTATTTTTATTTCTATCAGCTAAGTATGTGAGTATGTGTTTATACATGTGTACGTATTTATGTAATATTTGTCTTGTGGACTGTCATCTTGTAATAAGGTAATTGTACCATGCGAGTAATATTCTAGAAGGTTTTGGCGGTATGATGGATGGAGATGCTCAGATTGTAAGATATTTCTTCATAGGAGATTTAAATGTGGTCCTCATAGAATTTATTTGAATTATTAATTATTTATGGAGTAAATTATTAATAGATCTTAATAGTTAGATTTAATTCTCATAAAGTCCTAATTAAATCCTAATAAAATCATCGGTAAAAATAAATTTTGGTAATGATTTTTTGCATGTCACTAAACATTAACAATTAGTGACTTTTTTTTTGTCATGGTTTTGTAGATTATAGCTAAAACTTACAATTAGTGATATTTTTCTGTGACGAATTTTTTGAATTGTCATTGAAAATTAAAAATTAATGACTTTTTTTGTGATATTTTTTTAAACTGTCGTTAAAAATTATAATTAGTGACATTTTTTATGACAAAATTTTCAAACTGTCGTTTAAAATTAATAATTAGTGACTTTTTTTAGGAAAATTTACTAGAAAATCCTTTTTCAAGTGTTCTTATCCCAATTAGTCCATAAGATATTCTTGTATTCCAATAAATCCTATTATTTGAACATTTGATCTACCAAATCATAATTTTCATATCTAAGGTATTTTATGGACATTTCTATCCTTATAAACATTTTTTAAACGGTTAGCAACTTGGTGATGTGAACATTCATATTTTACGATATGAATATTCACATTGACATGTGAATGTTCACATTGATAGTGTGAACATTTACATTGACAATATGAATATCCACATTGACATGTTAATATTCATATTGATGGTGTGAACATTCACATTACAGAACATTCGTACTGTAAATGTGAATATTATTAGAAATATTTTGGTAATTATGTCACCCATAGTATTTATTGGAATATAAGAAAATAATGTGGACTAAATGGAACATAAGTAGGTGAAAAGTAATTTATGAAAAAGTGTCCCCTTTTTTTAATAGTATTTAATGAAAAACGTTGATAATTATTGTTGGCTTTTTTGGCTTTCAAAGGTTAATAATTTAATTTTAAGTGTGCCAGCAAAGATCAATTAGTCCTTGCAGAATATTAATTGCCAACCAATTATTAGACGATTGTGTTACAGTTCTCTCAGCCTCAATGAAGAGGACTTTTACTAGTGACTTGTTGAGGAGAATTTGATAAATAACAACAAATAAAGAACAATTTCAGAATCTGAATTTCATTAAGTAAAATGAAAACTTACAATGATCTGACCCAGCCTCGTAAAGGTTTACAGCAACAAGCTATTTGAAACTACTCCTAGGAAACAAAGTGTAGTGCAGGAATTGAAATGCAGAAATGTAAAGAACTAGAAAAACTGGAAAGAAATATGAAGTAAATAAACTGGTTTTTTTATCTAAGTCTGGATCTCTCATTCTGGGGTCTTCTCTGCTATTTATACTTTTCAATAATAACCGTCGAAGTGGGCTTCTAACTGTGGAAATGTCCTCCTATGATTGCTGAACATGCTCTCTCACAGTCAGTCCCACTACGCCACTCTTACAGTTAGGCTTCCCTCCTGATTTTGAATTTAAACTTTGTAAGTAACCATTAGGCCACATCACCTTGTATCCCTCCATTGTTCCAGTGCTACGCAGATCCATTATTACCAATACGGACTAACACGTGTCTGACTTTGATTGGCAACTTGTATTAACTCCCTAAATTGACCTCTTCGTGCCACGTGTTGAATTGTGATTGGCTTTTACAAATTATACAGCCAACATTACCCCCCGCACTAATATACCCAATACTTGGTGATATTAGTGGATCAAGGCACTATACCCACCTCTTAGGACATGTATGGACTTTGCATCTTCTTAGACATGCAACCGTCGTCCATCATTGCAGCATTTGCACTGCATTAAATTCTCTTCTATGTCTTGAACATCTCCCACTATCTGAGCATTCGAAAAGGCTGATACAGTTCTCATAGCCAAGCAAACCTTTTCTTACATAGATCAAACATACGAAGAGTTGTTAGATAATGATGTTCGTCCTCGAAAGAACTTTCATGCTTTTATTAGCCACACCTATCCACCTCAATTTATTCAAGTCATGGAAGCTTTTGCAAATCATCGACCTTTGGACCAAGAACCTACTGTTCACAATTCTTTAGACTAAGATTTTGCAACAATGGATATTGGAAACTCTTCTTCTGCCCCAAAGCCTTCTGCATGGGATGAGGCTACTGCTTCTTCTTCTTCTTCTAAAGCTTCTGGTTGGGGAGCTTGGCCTACTCCTACTCAACCTCAAACGAGGGAGCGCATTCATCATCGATTTCCTGAATTCGATGACCCTCTTGCAGTCCACCCTTCCATGCGCAGCTCTGTAGTTTACCCATACGTTCCCCTCAACCGTCTAGGTAGCCTTGAGGACAACTTGCTTTTAGCATGGTACACTTCTACTTTGCCATCTCGAATGGTGTGAAGGACCCCACACCCTGATGAAGCCTTAGGAATCAATCCTGCACTCCTAGCCAAAAAAGCAAAACTCTGTTCCTCTGATTGGCTTGAGTGTGTGAACAAACCTGAATTCCCATCCTCATTCAGGGAGGCTCCTACTGCTCTTCTCTTGCCCTCTAATCCAAATTGGATTGATGAATTGAGGCTCACCCTTTTCGAGAGTCAACACTTCGCTCCTTATCAAGCTCCAGTTCCTCCAACTGCTTACCAGCAATATAGGGCTCAGACCCTGCTTGCCGCTTTCTCCCGTTTATCCTTTGAAGTCCTGCGAGATGATATCCCTCACAAGAACCTGTTATGGGCTTGTGACATTATTTCTAACAGCCATCTCCTCAACCCTATAACCCATGCAGAGCTCTATGCTTTCTTGGATCAACTTCCCCTCCTACTCAATTGGCACATCAATGCTTCTATTACTAATGAAGTACTGAATGAAACCGTTGCTGCTCGAATCCAAATTACGAGGCAGAGAATCTCCTCGAAGAATATGAGAACTTCAAAAACCAAGACTTAGAGTATGGAGAAGATGCCATTATGGGCGATGCACATGAGGAAGAGGAGATGGATGAGACAGAAAAAGCTCTTAAGCAAATAGAATTTGAAATGAAGGCCAACAACTCTTCTTCCAATTAAGGGCTTATCAATTAGATAAACCAAATTTGGATAGGATAGAAGATAGATGTAATAAAAGAGCATACATTTATTTTGAGTTTGCTGGACTAAGTTTCATGATCTTGTAACTTTGTTCATCCCTTATTTTTACGAAATTGAGAATGTAGCCAAATGAGTCTCCCCAATGTAAATATTACTTATCCAATAAAACTGGGCTTTTTCCAATTTCATCCGTCATGATCTAATTTATATTATAATTGTATGCTTAATTGTATGGTTTGATGTGACTTAACTCCTTATTATGTTCAAAGAAGCTTTGAATTAACCAATTTTGCTCTGAAGCCTAACTCAAATACTTCCAAATTGTGGAATTTTCTCTTAAGAAGGGCAACCTTTGCTTTACATTCCAATTATATGGTTAACATAATCTATTCTTGTTTAACTAACAGCTTTGAATTAACCAACTTTGCTTTGAAACACAATCTACATGGTTCGAAGTATAGAATTTTCCTTTCCCCACTTACTCAGTGAATTTCTTTTGAGTTTCTTCACTACTTGACCAAATACTGGTTTTGTAATGTTTGTTCACTTCGAAGCTCAAAATATCAAGCATGAACCATGTTCTTACAAAAGGCTCTTTCGAAGAACTTCATCCTTTATTGAAAGCCTAAAAGCATGCCTTTAAGTCTTTCGAACCAAATTAATCCCAATTACTCTTGAATTTGGGACGTGATACTTGTTTCGAAGTCAATTGCTTACTCCTGAAGTCTTAGCTGGCCGTTTGACAATCAGGCTTTGAAGCTAACCTCTTATTTTAAAGACCTATGGAGACTTCGAAGCCAACTACACGTTGCCAAGCTGGATATTCAACATATGTTTCCCTCCAGAAACTCTCTTCATTTTAAATTTGGGACCCTTTTATATTTTAAAATAAGAGTTTTAATTTCATATGGACCCAAACAATGAAATAATCATTTCGGATCCACCTGACCCACTCAGCTTGTTCGGGCAACTTTTGGACAGAAAGGTTTAAAAACCCTTTCCCTTCGCGCTTTTAATTTACTTGTTCACCCAAAGCACAAACCCTTCATTTCTATTGCTCTTCTCTTACTCTTTACTCTTTTCTCAGCTTCGTCCTTCGAGAACTCTTGTCAATGGCTTCTTCCTCCTTAAAAGTTCCAATTATGGAACGCGTGAGCCCATCCTTGGCTTTAAAGAGGTGTATCGACGAAGAGATATCCAAGCTTAGAGCTGGTGAACCGAGTACCATAGATAGTCGCCTCTTTATTCTTCGCCATAATGCACAACAGGAATATGTGTTAGGACCTATCTTCATAGAAGCTCAAGCTCAACTTCCTGTTTTGGATCCTCGTCTAGAGGATCACTGTCTCCTCTATGAAGGGGGTTTTGATTGGGGAAGCTGGAGGATAAACCGCCCTCACCGTTGCTAGCCCATATTGAGGGTTGAATGGGAGGAATGGTATGATAGGGTTGTGCTTGCCAGAGAATGGGATCTGCAAAAGCTCTGTATCCTTGATGCCTTTCGTCTTTCCAGGTTCATTATCCCTAAGGATCCTTTTTTAATTCCTGTAGCACTTCGTTTCTGGAATTCGGCTTTCAATTTTTTCCAGTTTCGGTGTGGTATGATGGCCCCCACCGTTCTTGATATTTGCCATCTCTTAGGGCTCTCACCACTTGGTGCTCCCTTTACGCCTGGTTATCCAGACCTTCCGGTCAACTTCACCATTCCACCATTGAACTCTTCCTTCAGTGATTTTGTGAAATCTAAGAACAAAAAGGTAGGTCCTGTAGGCGACTGAGAGTTCTTTTCTTCATTCTGTATTGGTTATACAAATTTCTCTTTTGTACTTCATCTCAGTGGATCATACCTGAGTTTGCCCCATTTGCCAAGGCTTTAGCCTCGAAGAAGAAATAGCCTTGGCTCCTTATGTTTCAGGCCATGTTTATAAGGCCTGTTTCCAATTTTGCGAGAAACCTCTGGATGTTAACCAAGGAGGCCCCCTTTGGGTATTACAACACTGGCTCTTCGCATATTTCACTGGTCTACATTCCAAGTGCTTGAGATTTTTGGTGCAAGAACCCATTACTTACGGAGAGAAATTTGCCAGGATTTCCTTATACCCCTCTAGCTTTGCCTATTATTTTACTTTCTTTCATCAACTCCTAATTTCTCCACTTCCTTACTTTTTTTGTCCCTTCGAAACCAATATAGGACCAGCCTGGCTCAGGGCATTTTTGGCTGATAGGGAATGCTCCAATCCACTACACAAGGATATGTGGGCTTTTATCTTGTTGCTAAGGGAGCTCTTTATCGGTACTTTGAACCTTCAAGCCTACAAATGTATATCTGAAGTTTACTATCCTTCCCAATTTGCCAGACAATTTGAGCTTACTCAAGGAATTCCTATTCCTCTCTATAGCCTCTCCAATACCGATCTCACAGTCAGAGACCTGAAGGTACCCAAGACCAAATTGGAGGAAGCAATATTTAAATTGCTACAAGAATTGAGTGAGTTTTAATTTATCCTCTTTATCCCACATGGCACAGCTTTGAAAAGATTTCAAAGTTGGTGGACGGCCAATATGGAGGTGCTCCTTGCAATACCTCCCAAAGATCTGTTAATGGGATTAGATGTGCCCTCTTAGGCCAAACCCAAAAAGACTGGGACCACTGTTACGGTCTCTACTGCTCCTATGACCCCAACTTCTATTGTTTCATCACCTCCTCTTAGGGTCACTAGGGTTACTTCGAAAAAAGGTTTGCACTGCTGCTCCCTTTCCTTTCCTTTTCTCTTTATAATGCCTTGCTTATAATTTTTATTTGGTGCAGGAACATCACAGGAAGACTCTCCTCAAAGGGCTCAAGCCCTAAACATTCTTAAAGACAAACAGCAAAAACAACAAAAGAGAAGGAAACTTGTACTTGATCCTGAGGACGAGGAAGTACCTGAAGAAACATCACTTAAAAGAATGAAGAAAATGATAATCTCCCCCTTTGATCTCATTGATGACCCTGCTCATCAAGCGGCTGTCAAGGCAGTCAAAAGGGAACAATCTAAAGAACTAGTAGTCTTCCAGAGATTCGAGAAGAGGAGGCAACAACAAATATTACAGAATGAAGTTGCTGCTACTAACGCACTCCAGAGGGAAGCGGTAAGGAGGCAACAAGTTGCTGAACATTATGCCCTTCGTAGTTCTCCAACCATTGCTACCACTTCTGAAACTGGTAATTTCCTTTTGTGTCTCTAGTAATTTCCTTTCCCAAGTTTTCAATGATGAAACTTAACATTGTTTCATATTTCTTATTTTGCAGCAACAGTTATTATACCTCCTCCTTCGATAAGGGTTTCTTCAGTCTTATCTGAAGTTAAAAGACCATTAGAAGCAACCTCGAAAATGAGGAAGAAAATCGACACTAAACTGTCTTTAAGTGTAGAGCCCATCCAGACAATACTTCCACTTCCTGGTTCTACATTTTTCATACCTTTTTTGAGGCAAGGCATTCCTATATCTTTATCCTTTGGCTTAACTCCATATCTTCCTCATCTAACCTTTACCTCAGCCCAATTTACTCTCCTTACAATCTTGGCAGCTCCTTCCCTACCTGAGGAGATCCCAGTTATCACTTCATCTTCAGTGATAGCTGATACTCCCAGAGAAGATACTGGTAGCTCACCAATTCTTTGTCTATCATCACTATCCAACTCCAGTCCTTCTTCTCTTGACTTACTGGTGGCCAAGACTATAGACATTGCTAGGGACACTTCATCCTCCTATCCTATCCCTATGCAGCCATTTCTTCCTTTCACTAGAAACTTTTCTGCACCTCCAATGTCAATGGAAGAGATGGACATTTTTGAAGCTAGGCTAACTAGCCTTTTTGACATACCTTCTACCATTCCAACAACCACTAATGAAGCTAAGCTATTGGTTCTGACTGACTCTCTCTTGGAAATTTTTAGAGCTCTTCAACCATCAGTAGGGCTTCTTTACCTCCACTGGACTTGGGCACATGTTTAGAATTACTGACATTATTCTCAAGGATTCCATTCGAAACCTTACAAAGACCTATCATCAAGAATGGTTTCCTCCAATGCTATAAGGTCATTGAACAATCCAACATAGCTATTTCAAGTCACTTATCCCAAGCAGCAACTTCCATAGATTTTTATGTCAACATTTGCCATGTTGCCAAAGCTGCAGAGAAAAAGCTATTGAAAGACAAGGAATTTGTTTCCCATATACATACCGAGGTGTCTGAATTGAAGGGACAACATTCCTCTGCTTCTCAATTTCGAACCCAGCTCTTGGAGAATAAGGCTCAATTAGAAGAAGAGTTATCAGCAGTTAATCTAGCCTTGGATCGAACTGCTATAAAGCTGCAAATCACTAATCAAGGGCTGGCTGATCGAAGGCAGGACATGGCTACAGCTATTCAGTTGTTCTCATCCCTTAGGAGTAGAGAATCAATTGTAAGGGAACAACTACAACATTGTACTGATTTTTGGGCCAATTTATGGCTGCATGTACTCAACTCTATATGAAATGAAATCTTTATTTATTGTTTAAGTGTTCTGATACTTCTTGTATTTATTTTGACTTAGCATTTCTCACACTCCTTATGTTTCCCACACAGTTGGATAATAAGGTTTCAAGTACCCGCCGTTAATTTTCTTAGGATGTACATACCCATTCAAATATCTCAAATGGTATGCTCCCCTAGGCAAGACTCTATGAATTTGATATGGTCCTTCCCAATTAGGTGACCATTTGTCAAACTTATGGCTTTTAATTCATATTGGAAGTATTGTCTTCCTTACCAAATCACCTTCATCAAAGCTAATGTACTGACTTTCTTATTATAGTTTTTTGCTGCCTTTTTCTTTTAGAAAAGAATAATATTTAATGCCAAAATTCTAGCTTCATTCACATTTTCTAATTCCAAGAACATGTTCTGATGGTACTGCTCAGAAGCTAACTAGTCCTGGCATTTCACCCTCAAGGACCTAATATTAATCTCCACAAGCAATACTGCATCATGCCCATATACTAAAGCATAAGGAGTAACCCTTGTACTTGATCTTGGAGAAGTCCTATAAGCCCACAATACATCCAACAACAAGTTATGCCAATCCCTAGGATTGTCTTCCATAACTCTCTGTATTCTTTTTTCAAGGACTTGTTGGATGATTCTGTCTGACCATTTGCTTATGCATAATAAGGGGTGGAATTAACAAGGCTAATTCCAACTCTACTGTGAAAGATTTTACCATCTTTCCATCAGATACAGTCTCATTATCTACAGTTATGGTTTGTGGAATGCCAAACCTGTGAATTAGGTTTTTAATAAATCCAATTACTTCAGTTGATCAACAGCCTTATATGGTTTAGCTTCGACCCACTTAGTGAAGTAATCTGTGGCCACTAGGATGAAACAGTGATTCTTCAAAGAAGGTGGGCGTATTTTCTCTATCATATCCATAGCCCAACCTCTAAATGGCCAAGGCTTCACAACTGCATGCAAATCAATTATTGGTACATGTCTTATCATGCCATGTTTTTGGCATGCCTGACAACCTCTGGCATACTCTATGCAATCTTTAAGGATGGTGCCAATAATAGGAATGCCTTTGAAGCAACCATCTCATCTTCGCACCAGGCTGATGAGCACCACAAATGCCTTCATGAACTTCAACCATGGGTGTCAGTGCCTCCTTTGGCCCTAGACATTCCAATAACAACCCATCTGCTCCCGTTTTGTAAAGAGCATTACCAGGCACTATATATTGCATAGATTGTAATTTGATCTTTCTGCTAACTTTCGAAGATGGGCCAGTTAGGTATTGCATTATTGGATGCCTCCAATCTTGATCCTGTGAGTCATTATGATTGACTTCTAACACCACATTCCTTTTAGTTACAGGTGGTATTAATTTTTGATATGTTGCTTGACTTATGTTCAATTGAGTGTCCTTCCTTCTTCTGAAATTCGAAGCCTTCTGAGCTACATCATTAGCTTTGTTATTCATGAACCTTGGGATATAAGTCACATTTGCTATTTGAAACTGAAAAAGCAAATGTAATGCAACAACATAGTATGGTAACATGCTTGCACTTTGACATTTAAAAATTCTTTTCACTTGGTTGACCACCAATTAAGAATCTCCAAATATATCAACTGCATGAGCTTGTAATCCAACAAGCATTTCCAGTCCCATTATTAAAGCTTCATATTCACCTTGATTATTGGAATAATTAATTTCATCAACTCTGAAACCATGCGTGGTTTCTACCCCCTGTGGTGACTTAATTACAACACCAATTCCAATAAGACCATTGGTCTTTGATCCGTCAAACCACATTTGCCATGGCTCAACATTGATCATGCCAAGATCCATTATCTCCTGGCTTTCCGTTTGACATGGATGATCTGCCAAAACGTTAGCCAAAACCTGTCCTTTTACTGCCTTTTGAGGGACATATTCTAAATGAAACTCTGACAAGGCTAATATCCATTTGCCAATTCTCCCTCTCAACATTAGTCTAGATAACATATACTTAACCAAGTCTGTGGTTGTAATTACCAAGACAAAATTAGGCAAAAAATAATATCTTAATTTCATTGTTGTAAAATACAATGCAAGGCACAACTTTTCTACAGTTGAGTATTTACATTCACAAGAATTTAAAAACCTACTAAGGTAATAAACTGCTTGCTCCTTGCCTTCTTCATTGTCTTGGGCTAGGAAAGCTCCCAATGAATCCTCTGCTGCAGCAATGTATAACTTCAAAGGCTTGTCGCTCTTTGGTGGCATCAACACTGGAGACTTGGCCAAGTAGGCTTTAATTCCTTCAAAAGCAGTTTGATTCTCTACTGTCCACACAAACTCCTTTTCATATTTCAACTTTAATAAAGAAGAAAATACTTTAGTTTTCCCTGCGGTGTTAGAAATAAATCTTCGAAGAAAATTAACCTGACCAAGGAACTTTTACACTTCTTTTTTACTTGATGGAGGCTTGGCTTCAATGATGGCTTTGGCTTTATTCTGATCAATCTATATTCCTTTCTTGTGTACTACATAGCCCAACAAGTTTCCAGTTGATACACCAAAAGCACATTTGAGAGGATTAAGCTTCAACTTGAACTTTCTCATTCTTTCGAAAGCTGCTTCCAAGTGAACCAAGTGTTCCTCCATGGACTGGGACTTTACAACAATATCATCAATGTAACATTCTAGGTATCCTCCAATAAGATCATGAAAAATAGTATTCATTGCCCTCTGATATGTTGCCCCAGCATTCTTTAAACCAAATGGCATTTTTACCTATTCGAAAGTGCCAATATTCCTAGGACACCTGAATACTGTTTTATGGACATCCTCCTCTGCAATACAGATCTGGTTGTAACCAGAATGCCCATCCATCATAAACAAAATCCTGTGCCCTGCTGAACTATCCACTAACAAATCCACTATAGGCATGGGGTATTCATCTTTTGGGGTTGCCAAATTCAGATTTCTAAAATCAATGGATACCCTTATCTTGCCATTCTTTTTAACTACAGGCACAATGTTTGACAACCATTCAACATACTTGGCTGTTCTAATGAAGCATGCTTTAAGGAGTCTGAAAATTTCCTCCTTCACTTTCTGAACACTTCAGGGCTCATCCTTCTTGGCTTTTTGGTTTGTGGTTTTGAAGTTAGGCTTCATATGGAGCCTATGTTCCACTAATGACTATCCAATCCTGGCAGTTTCATTATTATGACCACACAAAACAATCTTTATATCTCTTTAGAACTACCAATAACTGGTCCATGTTAAGAGCACTTAACCAAGCACTGATATAAGTGGATTGCTGTGTAGAACCTTCCCCTAAATTGACTTCTTCCAAGGGGTCTTGTACTTGAGCACTCACTAATACTTTTCTTTTGATTTCTTCTGCCCTCGAAGCAACTTCTTTGTTTTGTTCTGCTCTCACTTTCTCTGGTTCAACATCTTTGTCTTCTTTCTCATAGACAAAGTTTGTCCATAAGGCTTCTTCTTCTTGTATTTCCTGGACTTTTTTTTCGATGTCCAATGCACAGTATTTATCTAAGGTCAAAGACTTGACCTGTTGTTGCTCTTGCTTACAGCCAACTACCATGGCTTCTTTCTCTTGTTCTTTAAACTTCTGGACTATTGATTTTATGTCCAATATTGAAAACGTAACTAAAGCCAAGGGTCTGGCTTCATAGGTTTCATCTTCTTGCCTACAACTAGCCATCATTATCATCATTGATTGACAAATTCTTCATCAGCACTCTCCTGCACTAAGTGCTTTAGGTGTGCTACTTCTCATCAGCCGTCACTTCGGCTGAACCATCAGGTTTTTCTCAATATACTGCATGGTGTCACTCATTCAATATACAACTTGGTTTCTGCAAAGTCAGCACAAGCGATAAAAGGTTGAAGGTCTGCATTGATCTCCTTTGTCTCTCCATTGCATAAGGCCATCATTATCTTATGGTGTCGAGATGAAGCCACACATTTGTTAATATGGATCCAATCCCTGCCAAGTAAAGCATTATACTTGGCATTACTATCTATAACAAAGAATGTTGTCATGCAATCTCTGGTTCCCACACTCAGGTTGATGGACAAGATACCCTGGGCCATCTGCTTATCCCCAGCGAAGCCAGCAATGGTTGTACTGGTTAGGATTAATCTGGGGTTTCTTTTTCCCAGTTTCTTCAAAAAGGACTTTGGAAGCAGGTTCACTACTGCCCCATTATCCACCAATACCCTATTCATTTGCATCCCATCGAAAAAAGCCTTAATATACAAGGGCTTAACGTGCTGTGTCATGGATGTTGTAGGATACTCAAAGGGATATCAGAGATTAATACTCGCTTCTTCACTCTCATCTTCAGTTTCCATTGGTGTGGCCACTTCAGACTCATCTTGAACCATGCTAACCTGTGAATCTTCACTAGAAACTGGAATACGGTCAATTTCCTGACCTTCTTGGTTTCCATCTTCAACCTGGAACTCCTGTGGCAATATATACACCATATTCACTAACATTGGAGGAAATGAGCCAAACTGAATTGCTGGCTGCACTTGTTTCTTTTCCAGGTTAACTTGTTCAATTATTTCAGAAGCATCTTCCATGTCACACTCTGGTACTTCAGTACTAGTGACTTTCTTCGAATGGTCCGCTCCTGCTGGTTTTTTTACCAAAAATGTATGTTCAGCCATGAAGGCTTCAAACATCTCATCTTCAGCCATTTCTTTCTTTTGGCCTAGTTCAACTTCTCCTTCTATCTCATTGTCATTTTCCATCAAGGCCTTTTCAAGACCTGCTAAGCTGGATCTTTCCCTGGTATTCAATTCAGTGTGAACTTTAGCCAACTACTCTTTGTTGACACTTCTTTTGTTCTGAGGAGCCAATTTTGGACTAAGATCCAACTTTGGACTTCTCTTTCCTCTGTTTGGCCTTTTGAATGGGCCAATGAAGAACTCTCTCCACTTTCCTTCAGATCCTTTTGGTACTGGGTGTACCTTTGTTGGATCTTCCTCCTTTGAGACCTAGAGATTACTAGAACCATATTTGGTTTCTTTGTTTTTTGGTGCTTTAGTAATACCCAATTATTTGGAGCCACCAAGGGAGGTTATTCTACCCTGGTCTCCAAAGACACTTCTCTAGGCAAGCATTTCCTTAGGCTTGTTCTGCATAACAAACCAATCTGGAACGCCACGTACCCATGAACTCACTAGTTCAGTTGCTGAACTAGCTTTTTCTGCCTTCGAAGCCAACTTCGAAGATGCCTATGGAGGCCACTGCTTGCCCTGATCCCCTGTCTTAAGCCTAATTCAGGCCTTCTGTCAGGATTAGAGTGGGCGGTCGGTTACGGCCACGAAACCTCTAATCCGTTATCCGTCCGCCAAATTGGCGGATTGGAGAAAATCAATCTCTCTGTGGTTCTATGGAAGCTGATCTCTCTCTCTCTTTCTCTCTGCTGGTGGCACTCTCATCTCAAACCCTCCATTCTCAAATCCATTGATCTCAGCGACTCCAATGACCTACTCGCCGTCGCCGACGACACAGAACAAGCGACCTCTCATTTTCTACGACGTCAATTGGGTTCACTCTGGTGCCAAGATCCGACCTACTCGCCGTCGCCGACAACACAGAACAATAAAAGACCTCTCTCTCTCTCTCTCTCTCTCTCTCTCTCTTTGGCTTTCGATTTTGTTCTTCAAATCTGAAAGTTTTGGTCACCACCGGTACCAAGATCCTAGTTGAGCTCAGATCTGTTGTTGATGAAGATAAAGAAAATGATGATCTGTTGAGCTCAGATCTGTTTTTGATTTTTTATCTTTTATTTTTGATCTGTTTTGATCTGTTGAGCCAAGATCCAAGTTTTTTATTTTTATTTTTATTTTTCATTTTCAACGACGTCGATTGGTATTTTTACATCTGTTGAATGTATATGTTAAATCTGGTGTATGGTTGTGCTGTTGTTGATGATGATGATGATGATGATGATGAACAGATATGATTTGGGAATTGTTGATGAATTCTTGTAGATCTGGAGCTCAGATTTGATTTTTTTTTTCTTTTTTGGCCGGGAAATTTCGGGGTCGGGGAAACCCGATCCCTGTTAGAGGACGGGGGTGGGGGCGGCGATAAGTTCCCCGTCGAGGATCGGGGCCGGGGCCGGGGACGGGGGAGTTTCCACCATCGGGGATCGAGGATGGGGAGTGTGATCCCCAGCCCCGCCCCGCCCGTTGCCATTCCTAGGGATATGGGATTAGGTAGTGAAATGATCATTTTGACCCTCTGCTATTTAATTATGTATTATATTTAGTAAAATTCAATAAAATTTAAACGTCTCAATTTAAAAATAAAATAATTTTATTTAATTTTTATTGATGTTTTATGTATTTAATTTTTTAAAATAATTTTTTATAGATATTTTATTGATATTTTATTTTAAAATTTGTTTATATTTTATTTAATTTCATTATTTAAATTTTAATAGATGTTTTACTATTTAATTTCATTATTTAATAATTATTATTTTAAAATAAATTTATTTAAATTTTAATTAAAAAATAACATATATTTTTTATTTTATTAATTTATTTAATTTTTAAAAAATAAATTTATTTAATTGTGTAAAAAATAAAATAAAATAAATTTTTATTTAATCCAACTAAAAATAATTAAATATTAAAGATATATTAATATTGTTATTACTTAGTAAATAATTGAAAATGATAAAATAGTCATTTAAATATTTATCCTTCTCTATAATATCTCAAACAAACATAGGATTCATATTTTATCGAACCAAATAGTCATTTCCTAACATCTAATACGATAACTAAACAAATATAAGATACAAATCTTATTCAATTAAATAATCCCAGAATTATAAATCCCAAAATTATAATCCGATAAATTTCAATTCCCCTTTATCCAGCCTATACAAACAAACACTCAAAGCACGGCAGCCATCATGACTTTCAAGTTCGAAACAGCAAGTCTTTGCCTTTAATTCAGTGGTCCCAAAGCTATTAGAAATGGTTTTCCATAAACCAAATGGGAAATTATATTGGTAATCTTTAGATATGTAGAGACGTGTGTTGTGAACAACCACTCAAAAAAGATAATATTGCTTGATGGAAATAATAAGTTGTATATATATAGATAATGAGAAATTCTTAACTAGCATGACAAGGATTATACAAAAAAAGTTTATGTTGTCATTATTAAAGGATTGACCAAGTAATCGTAAGAAGTTGACTTAGTGGATACAGCTCGGGACATGTGATGTACTTTTTTCAGGTTCTAAATTCAATACTCACAAACTATAATTAGTTTTTAGAACTAGTCTATACATTGCGTTTGTTTTGACTTTAAAATGAGACTTTCGCAAGTAAAAGGTAGGATTAATCCTCTAAGATTAGTCAATTCTACCGCAATTAGTCGAGACTGTTGCAAGTAGACACGGTAGGATTGGTCTCCTAAGATTAATTGAGGTGCTCATAAGTTATCTCTGACACCAATTATAAAAAATAAAAATAAAAAGATTGAGCAAGTAAAAAGGAAAGATAGAAGAATTAATCTATAAACAACACTACTAGTGTGCATATATGTATTGAGGCATTTCCAAACCCACTTCTCCAAAACAACACACACAAGACATACACACAAAGAAACAAAGAAGCGGAGAGAGAGAGAGAGAGATGGGTGATCATGAAATCCCCAAGATTGTATTGAGTGGTGAGGTTTTAGGTATGGAGAGAGAAAGTGAAGCATGGAAAGCTTTAACAAGAAAAGTAAGAGAGGCTTGCGAGAGATATGGTTGTTTTTTGGTGGAGAAGTATGAGAAGATCCCTATAGAGTTGCATGAAGAGTTGTTTGAAACCACTAAAGAAATGTTTGATCTTCCTCAGGAGAAGAAGTTGCAGTACACAAAGCCCCACCCTATAGAAGGGGGATACATCGGCAACCACCCCTTTGTCCCTCTCTATGAGAGCTTTGGCATCTATGGCGATGATCAGGTTCAGGCTTTCCAAAACCTTATGTGGCCCGAACATGGCAAACCCGGTTTCTGGTGATTTCTCCTTCTCCTTCTTCTTCTTCTTCCACCTGTGCACATGTTACACTTCCATCGACTACAACAATTGAACTTTTTTATTTGCAAAATTGAAAATTTTATTGCAAAAAATATTTGTGAATAATTCTTGTTATTGCGAGAATAATAGTTAAAAAATTGTCTCGAAAAGTCAAAAAAAATATTTTTAGTAATAAAATTTTGAAAATATCACTAATAAATACTTTAGGACAAAATAATTTAGCTTAAAAGAGTTTATTTTTTTAGACAAAAAATTTTAGTCTCAAAAAAGAGGTTATAATAAATTCTTAAATGGATTTTTATTTATTTATTTTTTGTGGTGTTGATAGTGAGTTTCTCAAGTGTGTGAATGCCAAGATGTTGGAACTGAACTTGCTACTATTGAGAATGATCATGGAGAGTTATGGGGTTGGAGAGTACTACAAGTCAAAGGCATTTGGTGACAACACAGTAAACAATTTTAGAGCGATGAAGTACAAAGTTCCTAAAAGCAAGAATGAAGAGGGAATAGGGCTTGGGCCTCATGTTGACAAAACCATCCTTACCTTTTTATGTGATAATTCAGTGCGAGGTCTTGAGGCCCTCACTCAAGATGGAATTTGGATTTCACTTCACATTCCCAAGGGTGCCTTGTTGGTCATGGTTGGTGATGCCCTTGAGGTTGGTTTGTGCATTGCATACCTTCTCTTCTATTCCTCTTTCAATTTTGTGGAAAATGTGTACATATATGGTATGATAAGGAAAATTAATATTCTTACAAAAATTTTATGTATTATTTAAAGTTAGAATGATATGACAGTTACATTTTTAAAATATAAATCATTTTAATGGATATTTTGCTTTAAAATGACAAAATCAAAACTTGTCACGTCATTTTATACTGATTGATATATATTTATTATTATTATTATTTTTGTTTGTATATCACTAATCTTTGTATATATGATAATCCTCTTATATACCACATTCACACACAAACACACACGTCTATTTTGGTTAATTGATATACATGTGCAAATGTTTTAATTCAAAGAAAAATTGTGTTACTTTCATGCTAGGTTTTGAGCAATGGAAGGCTTCAAGCAGCGAAACACAGGGTTATAATGAGTGGTGAGAAAGAGAGATATTCATGTGCTTTCTATACTATACCAAAGGATGGAGTGGGCATTGAAGTACCTCAAGAGCTTGTTGACGAAGACCATCCTCTCCTCTATCGCCCTTTCGTTTATTCTGAATACCTTGAAAAACACCTTACCAACACTAATTTCGATGCACTCCAAGTTCATGCCGGTATTTGATGACTTAAAAAGCTTGCTAGAATGGATAGATTAGTGTGTTGAAGTAATAATAATTTCCTCGTGTTAAAAGGATCAATTATGCTATGAACGCATAAAGTAGACACTGAGATTTTACAAGATTTTAGATTTTTTGTTTCTTGTGTGTGGAATAATATTGGAGGAGAAGCTTATGGCAGTATGACGGATGAAGATGTTCTGATTGTTAGATATGTGCCCACATAGGGTTTATGTTAATTACTATTAATTATTTGTATTTTAAATGATGAGTGATAAATATTATTTTTTTAAAATTCAGCAATCTAATTCTTGAATTTTCTCCAAGATTGGTTGTCATCTCTTTTCCTCTCTGGCACTCATTTTTTTAAAAACTTCAAATACACAGAATTTGATCACAAAAATTGACTCAACTATCCAAAATGACGTGAGGCCTATTAAATTTGTGAATCTCATCCCACATAAAAAAAAAATTATGTACAATTCTATACCAAAATTCTGTGCACATAGAACTGCTAATTTTTCATTTTCTAGCAGATTTTCAGTGTCACGCCTCCCCTTCTTTGCCTCTGTTCTCTCTCTCTCTCTCTCTCTCTCTCTCTCAAGAAACAGATAAGTGGAATGTTTGAAAAATGAGAAGTTAAGTTTAGCCAGCATGCCCAATATCCGATCACAAAACGAAATACAACATACTTGCACTAGATTGTTCACTGCTACCCTTCATCATTCAGAAATTCAAATAAGAACACTGCTATACAAGATTGTCTGCTCCATATATTGAATATGCCACAGATGATTGTGGTTTACAAGGCTTCTTCTGTATCACAAGCTCATATATCAATAAAACATGAAGAAAAAATAAGTTTTTTTAGTGCTCATCCTTTTACCAATTCCTTATTTTTCCAAACTACTACTACTTTTCAGTTATATTCCACAACAGTAAAATATTATTGACTTACTTTTTATTGTTTGATTTCTTTCTCCATTCCAACTACACACAACACTTTCTTTCTCCACTCCAACTACACACAACACTGGATGATGGGGTGTTCTTCTCTCATGCAGTGGCTGGTTCGGCAGAGATTCGTTTTGCTTCAAGTGTCTTCTCATATTCCTCAATGGACTTGAAGAGCTCCGAGAAATTTCCTTTTCCAAAACCTCCACAACCACCCTTCTGGTATACCTTCCCTTCATCGTCCTTGAGCATGCACCCTACTCTCTGTATTATCTCTATAAATATGGTTGGCCTGCCCATGACACAAAATATAAAAACACAATAAAAAATAATAATAAATAAATAAAATTTAATTACCTATAGCATGGGAGTACAATAGTGTAATGTGGAGCTGCTTTCTCATAGAAAATAAACATATTGAAGCATAAAAAAAACTGGAACAGTTCAAGCATCATATTACCCCTCCAAAGTCCCAAACAACCTTCTACAAAGGGAAGTAAGAACATCACTAATAATCATCTGCAAAGCATTGTGACTAGATCACCCCGTACTTGCTTAATACATTGTGATTAGTTCATTTCAAAATATGAGTGACTTTAGTCTTTGGTCTTTGACAGTCCTAAAACCATCTCCAACGTATCATTTATTGTTTCATCAAATTTAAATTTGATGAAAAAACATCTTTTTTGTTGCTCCAATCGTTTCATCAGATGAGTATCAAATTGAGAATATGATAAATTTTTCATCAAATTGAGGATGGTTGGGACCTTTCATCATTTCACTATTCATAGCCGTTAGAGCTGCAAGTCATTTTCACCACCAGACGACCGGCCAGATATCCGGCCAATTGTCCCCCCGGATGACCACACCTCCTTGCAAAAATTTGTGAAAAAATTAAAATTACACTGGTCGGTCGACAGGCCAGACATCTGCCTGGTTATCCGCCCAATCAACCAGTGTTTTAATGAAAGTTTAAAATCCTCCATTGAAGCGCGTGACATCAGATGAATTTTTTACTCAAATTTAGTAGGAAAAAAAAAAAAAGATTCAATGTTGGAGATTCGAATCTCTGCCCTTTGCTTTGCCTCGCACTGTGAATTTTCCAGTACATTAATCTTTCCAAACCTTCCCCACCATTATGCAAAGGCAACTTCTTTATTATTACCACCTTAAGGAAGCCTAACACACCATAGGCTAACAAAGGACAAAATTACCTAGCCTATGCTATTCGGCAGCATATTCTCAATCTATTCTCCTCAAATTAACACCAAAACTGGAATCCTCACTTAGATTTATTCAATATAATGCTGAGATTGAAGGGTATCCCCTCACTCGTCAGGGTTATAAATAAAAATAAAAATATCACCATTCATAGTATGGATATCAGTCTGTTTGAGAATTCAAGTGAGATGAAAATAAATGATTTGTAACTCCCTCTGGTTTGGTTAAAAGCAGGAGAGAAAAGAAGAGTATTTGTCTTCTATTTTTTGATAGACTACACAAAACCCCCCATTTCTCTCCCTTTTTAAAAATGACCAATTCAAAATTATTTATTTTCTTTTCTCACCAAATCACTGAATCCAAACACACTCACAATTCCAAAAAGATATATATAATCTCAAAGAGAGAAATAATAGTAAAGCATAAAAGAGTGATGATGAACCAGAGTCTTTTACATACCTATCTCCGACAGGTTTGGTGAATATCTGCAGTAAAGTCCCCTGATCATCCCTATCCACCAAAATCCCCAACTCCTCTGCCTCCTTAATCTGCTCATCACTCAGCACATCCCCCACCCTCTTCTTCAAATTCCGGTAATAAGTAGGCGGCGGCGATGGCATAAACTCGAACCCACCGACCCCACTTCGCCGCCTCATCTCCCTCAAAGTCCGGAATATATCTTCACTCACCAGAGCCAAATGCTGCAACCCAGCCCCTTCATTGTGCTCCAAATAGGTCTGTATCTGACTCTTCCTCTTCGTCCCAAACACCGGTTCATTCATCGGCAACAACACCATCTCATTGTTGCTAGCCAAAACCATCGAATTCAATCCACTCTCGCTTGTCCCAACATCCTCAGCTGTGAATTCTGCAAATTCATGAAACCCAGTGAACCCTTTCACATATTCAATCATCGGAGCTAGCTCCGGAACATTCCCAACCGCATGATCAAGCCTTCGGATACCAAAATCCACCGGGAAAAACTGATCCTTCATCCATCGATTCAAACCCAGGCAAAAACCAAGAATCAGGATGATTAGTGTTTTCAGGAGGGTTAGGGTTTTTGTAGCTGATGTAGCGCAGAACCACATCGCCGTAGAGCTGGACTTCGGCGATGACAGCACGATCATCGAGGTTGATCGGCGGAGACGAGGGTTTTGCGCCGTGAGCGACGCTGGTGGAGAAGGCGAGTTCGGCGTCTTCGACTTCGATGGCAATGGAGCGGACGGCGAGGCCGTGGGCGGCAGAGAAGGAGCGGCAGGCGGAGGAGTTGAAGGTGGGGATGGCGGCGGAGGTTAGGTTTTCGGCGGCGGCGATGGAGGGGGAGTAAGGGGCGGTGAAGAGGAAGCACAGGTGGCCGGAGCGGAGGAGGTAGGAGGCGTGAGAGAGGTTTCCGGTGGAGAGGTCGGACTTGGCTACGATCGGCATGCCGAGGCCCCATGAGAAGCGGCGAGCCACGTTGGTCGCGTCTGTGCACCAGAACTCCACGTGGTGGAACCGCTTGACTGCGAACCGGTCTGTTTTAGGGTTTCTGCGTACGAAGTTTGAGAATCCCACTAGCTTGAACGCCTGCGTAGAGTTGCTAACTTGCGCATCTCCGCCATTAATAACAGTCTCAGCTTCCTTCCCCATTTTTGGCTTCAGCTTCAGCTTCAGTGCTTGTGCTTAATTGGGATGTCTGTGTGTGTATTGGATTATATAAGGCAGCTATAACTTCTCAGAGCCTGGTCTGTGACACGTGGGTGGATATGAGTGGTTGGATTTGGAGGGCAGGTTTGAATTGCCTTCTTCTTTCTTACTAGAGATTTGGATGCACATATACTGCCACGTCGGCATATTTATCTTATTATCTAATTTTTTTTAAATTGTTTTTGAGTTATGCTAGGACCTAAATAATTTATCAAACTTTTTATCAAACTCATATAGGTTTGTATGAATCCTACACTCAAGTTTTGATAAAAAAATTTGGTAGATTATTTGGAATTTATAACATTTTCCATTATTTTTTCAATAATATTACAATTCCAAATTTTGTTATTAAGAATTATCATTTTTAATTCAGATTTATTTTACATATAAATTTAAGGAAAATGTTTTGTGGCTCAAAAGTGGCTCAAATGGCCAAAACGACGTCGTTTTAGCTATTTTATGTTGTTCTGTACTCAAAACGACGTCGTTTTGACCATTTGAGCCACTTTTGAGCCACAAAATTTGAGTTACGTAGCATTGTCGTAAATTTAATCTCTACTACACAAACACTCGTCCAAAAAAAATTTGAATGGATATGTTTGGTTTTTCAGACTTTATCTTATTTTTTTGATACATGTTTATCTTCTTTATTTTAGGTGAAAAATTTGTTTGTAATCAACTCGTTAAATTTGGACTTGTTAATTTATTTTTTAATTATATCATCGTATTCAATAAAATAAATGTTTTTTTAGAGAGATGAAAAAATTTATTTTATTAAATATGTTGATATTCAATAAAATAAATGTTTAAATTCCATTTTTAAGTCATTTTTTTCTTGTGAACATTAATGCTACATACTTGTTTATGTGGAGAATTGCGAAGTAACTAATAAAACAAGTCATCGACTGACTGCGTGGGCGGTTAGTTGGAATGTCAGGTTCATGGCAGGTGGTGGTATAGAGGTGTGAAGTAAATAAAAAAAATTAAAAAAATTAAAGTTTTAATTTTAAAATTTTAAAGAAAGTTTTAGTAATGTGATAAAATAAAAAAAAAATAAAAATATAGACACAATATCATATTACATGTGAGTTTCATTTCTTACTATATCACTAGAGTTTTTTTTAAAGTTTCAAAATTAGAATTCTCAATTTTTATTCTAAAAAAATTAATTTATTCATATTTTAGGGTAAATAAGACTGGCACTTTGAAATTTTTATTTAATATAGATTCTCGTTACATTTAAATAATAACACTTATTTCCTTTTTAGATTAAAATAGTATATTTATCTTTTAATTTTTATACATATAAAATAATAAAATAATATAGATATTTTATTCATATCATTTTAAAAGAAATAACAATTATCTTTTTTAATTTAACTCACAAAAAATTGAGTTTTTTTCATTTTTCGTGTTTTTTTATTTTACTAAATTTTTTTAATATTTTAAGCATTTATTTTATTTTTAGATACTACTAATTTAGATATACTTAAGAAGTATAATATTTTGTGATTTTTTTTTTTAAAATTCACCAAATACAAAATATAAAATTCAATACATTATCTTATTTTTTTATATTAAATTGATTTTTTTCAAAACATTTGTACAAATTTATTTTTTTTTAAATATATCTAGATTAAATTAATCTAATCAATATATAATGGCGAAAATAAAAATGAAAAATTATATTCATATATAAAAATTTATATTAAAAAATATTACAAAAATATTGTGATAGTGATTTTGTTATAAATGTAAATCATGTTTATGGGTATTTTATTTTAAAGTGAAAGATCACCATTAAGGTAGTATGATTGTGTATAAAAATTTTATATAAAATTTATATTTGTATATCATCGCTCAATAAGAATATGTTCAAGTAGAATTTAATGATGGAAAATTGTAGAATGTAGTCATGATATAGGAAGAAGAAATTGTAAGAAAAATGGTAAGATGGTTATTTAGAAAATTCTAGAGCACGGCATCAACAATCCAAAAGGGCAATTTGTAATGAGATTACAAATGTCAAGGAGGGGAATGTAATTTTTCAAATGTGAGGAGGGGATCTGAAAATCTTAGGAGGTATCATTGTAATTTACTCTACATCTTTTATACATGTGTAAATAAAATATATAATTTAATTTCTAAAATTGTAGGTCATATTTTTAAAAAGTATATTAATTTTATTATTTTAAATCAATTAAAATTTCTATTTTGTTAACACAATAGTATATAAGAACAAAATCATGAAAAAGTTATTAGTAATTGTTTACAATTTGGAGACGAAAGAAGCTTGTGTATATATCCCATTCTATGCCAACCTCTAAAGACAAGTTCATGGCCAATTTCAATTTTTCTTTGTTTATGCTTTTGTTTTTGGTTTGGATACTACAAGTTTTTTGGACATCCACAGCTGTAATGCAAAGAAGACAAATAGCCGATGCATTTGAAAATTCTTAATTTTTTTTTTTTATTATTTTGTAGGTAGCTAAATAAGTCATTACTTTTAAAAAAAACTAAAATAGTCAAAGCCAAACCAATTGTAATCGTGTTACATTAATGGAGAAATTTATGGAGTTAGGAGACTTTGATATTGGTTACAAATTATATGTTTTTTATGCACACTGCAATCTTTGTCATGAAATTTTGTATTGGCTTTTGTTATTATCTTTTGCAACATAAAAAGGGAATGTATACTCTCTCTAAAAGAAGTTATTGGTCATTTTCAAAGTCAAGGGCTTTTTTAACTACTTGTTTTGTGTTTTCAGGAAAATCTGAAGAAAAGTTGCATTCTCAATTACTCCAATAACATTCGATCTCATGCATTTATTTTGGGGGAAAATTGAAGAAAAGTTGCATTCGCAATTATAACACTTGAACTCTGGCATGAAGAAATATCTCAACCATGAAGCTAAAAGTGATACAATCATAATGCAATAAATATCAGCAAATTTTTTTTATAAAGAATTACAAATCAATAAGATGTGGGATGAATATTTACAATTCAAAGAGGTGCGAGTAAGAATAGTGTTCCAACTCATAACTTTCAACGAAGAATGTAATTTGTAATACAATTATAAATCTCACACAAGTAGATACAATTTTCAAAATATCAATGGTACTAATGTAATTTACTCATATTTTTTAAGCTTCTGCATTAGACTTACATGGTACAACTTTTCTCAAGATGGCAGTATTGATAATTAAAAAGTAGAACCTAAAAGAACAACTTTTCTCCAAATTGCAAATAATCAGTTTTTCTTTTCCCAAGCTTGTTTAAACTATTTTTGCTTTATAAACTATAAAGAGAAGCTATACCAAACACTATGACACAAATTCTCAAAATTAAAATAAATAAATATATAAAATCTATGAGTAGCTTCAAAAAAACTACACCAAACAAAGCTGTCTGCAAAAGCACCACAGCTTTTATGCACATTCCAAGGATATAAAGTACATTGTGAACCTAATCTGCTCAACATACACTATCTTTACAAAATAAAAATAATAATAATAAGAGATAGAGAGAAAAATTACATGACTGCACATCTGAGGGTTTTCTTTACAAGATACACGTGAAGAGAGAGTGTTGGGGATTTTCAAGTGCAAGCATGTGTTTCTTGAATGAAGTTGCAGCTTCTTCCCCTTGCTGTTGCTGCCCCAGCTTGTCATGTACTATAGCCATCAAATAGAAAGCTTCCGCCGCCAGCTCATGATACTGTGCCATCACAAACATTATCACACCCTCACCAGCCATTAAAACAAAAACAAATAGAAATTCAAAGCAAATTAACAGAATTTCCAAAGTGGGTCTCATGGTTCAAGAAGAGAAGACATGTCAAATGACCCATTTCGTTAAAAACTCCCTAGTCCTACGTGCTTCCAGCGCGACGCTACCAGTGCAATTTAAGTGGGCTTTTCAAATCTAACAGTGGGTCACCCTTGAATGCATTGAGAAATGATTACATTAGAGTTGTAGTCCTCAACAGTGGAGGCAATTCGTTCCCAATTGACATAGATTCACAACCCATTTTTGGCCAACAAAAATGCATAGAAATTAATAGACTTGAACTAGGAAATCAAAGCTCACCAAAAATAAAATAAAATAAAATAACCTAAGAAATCAACCTACCTCTAAACATTGAAGCTCTTCAGCAGCTTGCCTCAAGGGATCGAGCACCACCTCTGCATCTTCAAAAACTGGAGAGGAATATAGCAGGAATAAAGTATGTTTCAGAAACTTGTACAAAGCAGGGAGTATAGAACTATGCACCAGTTAACTCCTCTTTATTTTTGTCATTCAGTTTTTGAGTGGTTGTTAAAATTTGGATTGCTTTCATCATTCTTATATGTAACTAATGACTTTCTAATTGTGTTTGATTACAACATAGAAAAATTTTGCTTGGTTCTCCACGAAATAATCTTGTCAGAACTTGTATAAGTTTAAAAAATATAAGGAAAATAATGTCTGAGCTTGTTTACATTGCTGAATTGCACAAAGAGCCATTGTCAAAACAAACAAAAATTACATGGAAACCGTTATCTTGCACTGCTCTCTTAAAATTCAACAGATCTCAACTAGTTGAAAATGTTACACAGCACCGTCTTCCAAAAATTTCAGTAAGTTTTGCACTGATACTTAAAAAAACAATGCCCAAATAATACACATTAATGTGTGTTTGGGAGGGGAAAGATTGGGTGCACATCTAACCTTTGACATAGAGCACAAAGTGGTTACCCTAAGACTTGAACCCATAACCTCAAGGTTATTAGGCCAAAATTTTACTATTGAACCAATGGTCACCCCTTTTGCACTGATCATTCTACAACTTATTAAAGAACTACTGTTGTTAATGTAACTAAATATGTAAAAAAGCTCCAAGACATTAACATTCAAATGGAGACAGAAGAAAAGATAATGCAATACCTGAAAAGCTTGGGTCTGATAAGTAGCATTTTGCTTCAGCAATAAAGGCTCGAGCACGAAGCTCCAAACCTCCATGACCAAGAATTATTGGAAGAGCACAATGCATAAGGGTTGAAGCCCGTTTTGCGTGGTCTGATCCAAGTGAGAGCCACAGTTCAGCCAACGTGAGAGTAGCTGAGGCTTTGAGAAGATCCAAGTTAAATGACTGGCAAAATGAGAGACTTGCCAAAGCATAGGGAATTCCAAGAACAGCATTGCCTGATCTCTGATAACAAATAACAAGAGAAACTTTACCCAACATTTCAATTCAACCAAAACTGTAACCAGTGAAAAGTGAATCTAGCATGCAGTTTGTGAACACCATGATAACGTTAAACACTTCAGGCCTGGATGTTTCAAGATATTTAATGTAAATGAATGTTTATTTGTTTGTCTATTTATTTATAAAGCTCACCATTATATTTTTCACTTAAATTCAGTATAGAAGCTTCCATAAACCAATTTTTGGTTCCACCTCTGCCATACTACTGATTGACTAACAAGAAATCTAGCTCAAATACTTCTACACAATCTCCAAATCTAAAATTTTGTTACCTTGTGGATCTCAGCAAGCAATAAAAGAACGCTCGCATTTTCAACCTGCATACCAAATTTGTAGCACATGCAGAAGAGGGAGTGTGCAACGGCTGCTGCCTGCAAAGGACAACATGCATCATCAGCATGGATGACAATGATAATGAAACTAGCAGAAGCAAATTCGATTACATCGAAAACCTACTTAGTTATTAGGGCTGTTAGATAACTAGTATCAAAAGCTTAAATTATTAAAAAATGTACCCACCAATGTATATCAAGCTATCCAAGCCCCTCCCTCATGAACAACCCATTCTTACATGTGGAGATGCAAAGAGACATAAATAGAGGGAGAAGAATACAAATAGACTTGAACCCCAGACCTTTCCCAACCTAAGCTCTAAATACAAATAGCCTGTTGAGCAACTATTTCGCTGACTAAATTTTACTTTAAAATATGAGCTTAAAATTTTCTAAATCAGAGGCAATTTTTTAGTGAATATTAATACAACTTTACATGCTTTAAGCCTTAGTCCTAGCTTTGTTTTCAAGGACACAAGCTCATTGGGCAGTAAATGGGAAACACCAATTCGAAAGGTTACAACTACCTTAATAAAGTCCACATACACAAGTACAAGAAGATTCAGCATCAATAAAGGCCACTTAAATGTAATTGATCGTCTACCTGAAGATCGATTCTTATTTTCAACCATTTGATATACATTTAACTTTTTTCTTTACAGCATCTCACAATATACCCGAATGGATAGTGTAGCAAGATGTCCCAACTTAACAAACCCTTAAAGTAATTTGTGTGTGTATATGTACCCTCTTCTCCATTGTAAACACCACAAACAAAAACTAAATAAAGACACAGATAGGTAGAAGACATCGAACAACCAATAGACCATCATACATTTACTTCTTCACTCTTCATGAAAATGCAAAAAATAAACCATATGCTAAGAAATTTGGTAAGCCCAAAATATTAGACCTGGCTAAACTGGTTTGCAGCAAGCAATGTCCGGGCATGGCGAAAGCTTGCTTCTTTCTTCAGCTCCATGTCCACGCCAGTTACTGAAGATGCCAAAACTCCAAGCTCGTCACATAGTTGTTGAGCTAGTTTCAAATGTCCCCTGCAAGTCACTCAGCATCATACCAAAAATCTTCAAGAATTACAAGGCAGATGACATGATTTTGTGTAGTGTTTGAAGAGAGATCTTAGGTCACAATTAATAATCATACCGATGTAAAGCATGCTCATGGAGCAACTGCAGTCTTAGTAGCAAGATTCGAGACTTTGAGACAGATAAAAACTTCTCTTCTGCAATTTTAAGAGCAGCAAAAGCATCTGCAGATACAATAATATCTTATCACATCATCATAAAAAATAAAAAAACTGAATACGTTTGTGTGTGTGTGTGTGTGTGTGTGTGAGAGAGAGAGAGAGAGAGAGAGAGAGAGAGACTAAAATATAGAACATTTTATAATAACATGGAAAGCCTAAGTTTTGACAGTGTGGTCGACCATAACCCAGTCTAGAGAGTAGGAAAAGTCCATCCCACAGTATTGTCAACAACCCTAATGGATGTCGAACATGGTGAAAGTCCAGAGAATACAGATGACCAGACCACAGTATGGTTGACCATCCACATGAATGTGATCATTGTGATCAACAAAATAGAATGGTCGACATGACGGGATTTTTTATTATAAAAATAGTCATTATGCTCTGTTTTTTTTAGAATGGACATTACGCTCTGTCATATATACCCAAACACTCCCAATTGGGGTCCTTCGATGAGAGCAAGGCACCTAGATAGAGACATTATACAAGTCCTGTACACTCAGAAATTTACTGTGTAGAAACTGTGAAATTTTACAGTTTTGTACATAAACTGAAATTTAATGGAAAACTGAGAAAATTCTCACTGCGAAATTTCTCAGTTTTTTTAGAAACTGCAAAATGCTGCAAGTGAGAAATTTCTCAGATAATAGAAATTTTTCTCAGTTAACAACTACAAAAATTTTCAGTTTTCTGCAGTGAAATTTCCCAGTCTTTTTTCCCCTTCAAAAATTCATATTGGATGGATATAGATCTTGTTTGATAGATCTCCTCAAAAATTAAAAAAATAAAAATTATGAAAAGCAGATCCATAAAATGAAAGTTATATCATATTAAAGTTTTGAATCTAGAATGATAATTACCTCCAGGTTGTTTATGCACATCCTCATGTTTTAATAACATAAGAGCATTTCGGTCAAGTGGTGATGCGAGGGACTTGGTGGGTTGAAAAAAAATAAATTTGTGGGACTTAATCTACTAAAACTATAGATTATGAGACATATCAAAATTTTACCCATTTAAAATATACAAGGTGCAACGGCATGATGATGGTTGCATTGGAATAACAAAATACGAAAATCTAATTACTAGGGACCAACCAATAGCTAGAGAAACATTGTAGACAATTCTGATTTCTTGATGAGGTGTGCACTGAGGATGATTTAGTTGATCAACTAATTCTGAATTTCAAGACTTCCATATAAATTGAAGGGGATAGATGCACTTGACAGACTAACAATCATCCAATAGCAAAGATGCTACACTAGTTCGAAGCATTTAACTGACCTTTGTACCCTTTAAATACTGCTAGATGTTGGACAAGCTTGGCATATGCTAATGCAGTGTCAGCTGAACTGTGAAGGTCATATAAGAAGGTCAAAGCTTTAGTGCACACAAGCATGAATGGTACAATACAGAAAAGGCATATAAGAGTTAAGCACTAGGATATAAAACAACTCGTGACATTTCAGCTCATAATTACCTTGATGAGTCAGCGAAGCAAGTTGCGTAAACCAGTGCATTTATTCTACCAAGAGGGGCACTGAAGAAAGGGCAAGAGAAGAAAAAGACAATTTAAACAAGACAAACAAAACTTGGCACTTAGCAGGCAGTATAAGAATATCATGCAACTATGACTAGAGCCGAAACTACAAGAATCCAGCTTATCGCAACAGCTATGTAACCAATGGAAAGACATAAACAGAAAGATGTTTTGCAAGATGTAAATCTTCACTCGTCCAGGAAGTTAATTTCAACAAGAGTTAGATTACCACAGCATGTAAAAGTGGGGGGAAAGGAAAAGTAAATGACAGGCTCAGGTTTTACACTGTCAAGGTGGGACCAATAAATTGAAGGCAGAAAACCAGGTGACATTTCATAAATGAACTGCAAGCCACAGAACCCATGGCCAATATATTTAAAATAAACCAGATTTTTTTTTATTTTTAGGGCCATCAAACATGTTTTCACCACATCTTATCAAGTAACATGGACCAAGTATCTTCAGCATAAGACAAACTAAAGAAGTTTTCATCACATGTCATCTCATTAATATGGTCCAAGTACCTTCAGCATAAGATAAACTAAACCTCTTGTATGAATTCAGCATGTATTTAACTACATTAATAAAGAAGTTGCATAGCAAGATGAAAAAAAAGTTTAAGCCAAGTTAACATAAAACAAGAATCACAGAGAGAAGAGGGGCCATTATCAAAGATCACCTGCCGTATATCTCCCATGCGATTGCACGAACTAAGTATGAAGAACCTAATAATTGCAGTACTGACCCAGGAATAGAATTTGGTTGTGCACAGAAATGAAAAGCATCATACTTGCTTCCAGATCCATTCTCTTGGGAGAAAACCAAGGAACCCATTGGCTTCTGAAAATTCTTCAGCCATGCAGTACTAAAAGCACCATCAGTTATTAGTGAAGAATTTTCAGTGCTAAAGTCACTAATCAAATGAGAACTAAGCCTCAGTTCCTGCAACAAACATAGAAAGCAAATAAGGTGTTAACAATAAAACACTAAACATATCAAAATTATATATAAAATTGTGCAAAGGGTAAAGTAAAGGCTAGCGATCTATAGTTCGATATTACCTTGCAAACATTAGCTGGGTATGTTCTAAGCTTCATAGAGGCTTTGGGACCAAAAGAGAGCAAAGGTCTTTGAACATGCTGCAAATGATGAAACATTCATAAAATCTCTTGCTTGAACTTGTCCACTATTTAACTCATAAACATTACATAAAATCAAAATTTACATTACCCCTATCAACCACATTCTTATGCATGTAAAAAGCTTGCTTGGGGTAGCCCCATCCATGAACATTAACCCACAAAAAAACTCCCACAAATGCATCACAGTTATGATCCAAGAATTTGTGTGCCCAAAATAATAAAGAATTAAACTACAAAACATAGGATTTGCTGCAATATGTTTAAATGGACCAATACAGGCATATCAACCCTTAAATGCACGTATCACACTAGTTTGTTGGAGGATGATGAAGAGACCAATCATCCCAGGTCCGTGGACACAGCACTGGAGTGGGCATATATACAAATATAATCAGAATCCCAGAGATAGAAGTACGGGGTAATTCTTCCTGAAAATCCAGGGGTTCTTGTTTCACTCTTCCACACATGCAGTATAGCAGGGGAGTTTCCTAAGAAAAAACTCAAAATCCAACACAGAAATTCAAATTCTTACCGTTAAATCAAATTTAGCCATAGCAATATGATTGGAAGCCACCAGCCTTTTTAACTTTAAACTTTCTGCTCTATTTAGGGACCTTCTCAATAGCACAAACAATTGTTGCTGAATGGACAGTGAAGTCCCTACACGAGTCACAGGTGAGTATGATGTTCCAAGAATTCCAGATGTGCCTGAGATACCTACTTCAGACAACATGTTACACATAGCTGCTAATGTGTACGCAAGGCAGGTATCATCACAGTGCTGCAAATGCAATATAAGAAGAAGAAAGTAGCATAAGGCTTCAATAGTTCGCAAAGAAATAAGTAACAAGAAAATTATTTTAAAAAAGGATTGCAGTACACAAAAGTCCATTCAGAGAGGGAGGGAACAAAACCAAGTAGTTGCCTCATATAAAACAAATTGCATATACAATCCAAAAGATTAAAAAAACATTAACAAAAACACGCCCAAAGGCATCATTTTCTGACATGCTTACATGGTATTTGACAGAGTCATCTTAATTAAACTAAAATGCAATATAACTGCAAATTTGCCAAATCAGGTTTAATTCAAATAGAAGAGGCAATAGCAATCTTTGAACTATTGCTACTACACATGGCAAAACTCAAATAAGCAACATAGTCAAGTCACAAAAAAAGGGGTAAGCCAAGAAAATTCCCTGGAATCTATTTCACCTGTGGATATTTGAGGAAATGTAAAATGTTTTATGTAATAGGTTGTCATTGTTAAGTCACCAATTACAGAATATTGAGCCTTAAAAACTTAAGTTATTGCTTCAAGGCTTCGCTTGGCCACAAAATCTAAGTTATTTCCTGATGCTTGTGTTCTTAGTAAGCTAGGGATTCACTTCCATTCAATCTCTGCCATCAAGAGTATCATTTGGCATTCCAGCAAATAGTCTAATTTTTTCTAATAAACTAGGGATCAATATGGTTCACCTTTATTTGAGCTCTAATACCATAAATTATCATTTGACAACTCATCAAATAATTCATATGGTAAACAAACAGAAAAAGTTATCAATTCAAACAATTTTCCATGCACACAAGCAAAAAATTTAATTTTCCAAAAAACAATAAATATAACCTGAAACAAAATACCTGTTGGGAAACCCGAACAGCTTCAGTTAAAACCTGAACAATATCAAGCAAAACAACAATCATAAGTTAGACAGCAAACATTAGATAGAAAGAATTCAGAGAATTTTGATTGTGTAACAAGAACAGAGAGAAAGAAGCAAAGAGAAGTGGATGGATTATAGGAGGCAACCCTTCAGGATGCTTACCTCCAAAGCTTGCCTAGGATGCCCAAAGTGAAAATGCATCATTCCCAAACACAATAAAGCAATTTCATATCTTCCAAAGCTATTGCCGCCAGATGATGGAGGAACAAAATCAAATCCTTCAGTCCCTGCACTTTAGTGCCAATATATATCATATTAGCTCATCTGTAACAAACTTTTAAGCTTTTTTGTATCTTTAAAGGTTCATCATCGACAAGCCTTGCAATGATTGTTTGCATTATCCTGTGACAATAGGTTTACGGTGGAAGTTATTTCAGTTGCCAAGGATTCATTGGGATAAATTGGGTAGTTCCAAATCCAATTCATGAGCTGCAAGTTTGCATGAATGGATTTTCTTGGACTAAGAACCCAGTGGATTTATGCAAGTTATGCTCAAGCAGTGTAACACATGCTAATGAAGAATTAGCTTATGATGGAAAGCTGGCTACAAATTTAAGGTTCTGGGAATATTCCTCCCAGGGATGGATATGCAGCTCAGGTAATACTAATCACAAGGGATACAAGCTCTTTTCTGAATCCGGCTATATTAGTGCAAGAGCATTGAGTTAGGAAGATCCCTCTGAAAATATCACAAAAATTGTTAAGTGATGCATTAATGCATTAATTTACCCACATTCATTGGTTTTACCCAAGGAACAAAATTTTATTTCTTTTCCTTCAAAATGGCCAAAATAGTCCTTTTCCTAGGAAACCAAAACGAAACCTTAGTGGAATACGTTTGGTTTCACTTTTTAGGATTCACTTTTCATAAAATTAAAATTTTTTGTTTTTCGTGTTTTTTTTGTTTTCACTGAATTTTTTAATATTTTAAGTAATTTTTTTAATTTTTAGATACACCTAACATAAATACACTTAAAAAGTATAATATTTGTGGAAAAATCTTTAAAAAATTCACTAAATACCAAAATTACAAAAAAAAATACGAAAATTCAGTACATTTTCGTATTCTTGTGTATTTATTGATTTTTATAAATATTTTACTTTTTAGATACATCTAAGTAAGGTGCATTTAAAAAAATATAAAAAATCGCTTAAAATTTTAAAAATATTCACTAAAAACAAAAAAATATGAAAAATAAAAAAATCAATTTCCAGAAAATTGAATTCAGAAAATTGAAACCAAACACAGTGAATATTTCCATCGGAACATACCAAAATGCACCTAAACAATGCGTTGTTTCAACTCTCATAAATTTATTTAATTTAAGTAAGCATATAACCTTTGATTAGTAGAATAGTGAAAAATGATTCATGTGGTGACACAGGAAACGGTTGGGTTTGGTTAGGAGCCTTTCTATACCTTCAAACCAAACAACATTTTCTATTCTTTTTAAGGCTTTATTTTGGTCATAACTTTATTCACTCTTCCATAATTAGTTGAATTGTGCCTGCCTATCACCCTGTGTTTTCATCGGAAAGCTTTATATGTTGTGACGCCAAAAAGAGTACTGAAGAGAGAGAGAGGGAGAGAGAGAGAGAGAGAGAGTATAATTGTGCAAGTGAAGTTGAGGCAACAAACAGCAAGAGTAAAAACGGATTAGAAACCACAATTTGGGCTAAGTTTCCAGTAAAAGCCAAAGTCGGCTATCTCAATCAAGGTTTAGTGAACAAACTCATGACAATGTGAAAGCAACAAATTGGCCATTGCAGCATCAACTCGGATATTGGAACTTTAGATGACTTAACAAGTAGCTTTATGTTTAACATTCACCTGTAATCAAAATAACGATGAAGATTTTCCAAAGCAGCAGGATAATCATCATGATAAAGGCTATTCAAGTAACGCAAAAAGTGAACCTGCATTGTAGTGCAAAACAGACAAAATAAACAGAATGATAGTTAAGTGAATGAGTTCTCTAGTCCAAAACAAATAAACAAATGACAACAACATCAACCTGCATAAACAAGTTGACTTACACGATGTAGTTCTGGGGCCAGCTTCTGAATCTGTTTTAAAATAGATTCAAAGGCATTTAAAGGAAAAGAGTTTCCATTCCTGCCACAAGAAATCTTTTGTGATACAGTTTAAGATGTCTTGGTAAATGCACATGAGGCAACTAAATAAATCACTTACTTTTCGATAGCATCAGCTTGCTCAAGCAAGTATCCTTGTAATTGCAAGTTTGTACGTAAGAAAACCGCACCTGGGGGATCAGCACCTCTCAAGGCATCATTTGGAAATGGACTAACTTCTGTAGGTCTATCATTATGTTTGAGTTTTGGACCAGCAGAAACCTCGAAATCTGCAAGCATATTTGTTTTTTTTCAATCACTAAAAGTTGGAACTACCTAACTGCCTCACCTTTTTTAGTGGTGTCACTAAGTGAAGGCAATAAACATGAAAAATATTCTTCATATTATTGAGAAAGAAACATTATGCTATATATACAATGAGGTGAAAACATAACATGGGACTATGAGAGTGCAGACAGTAAGTATAGTTCACAAATATGCCTTAGCACTCACCTTCTCTAACTATTGGTGGATCATAGACTACAAGAAAGCTGTTAAAAGTGTATAGGACTTCATGAAGATGTAAGCAACCAGGAGTGATAAGCAAAATTAAGAAAATGAAAAAATCACCACAATGTAACAAAAAAAGTGACAGTCAATCACAATGAACATGGCTAGCTTCTGAAATACCAGGTTATTGGCAATCGGATGGCACTCTACTTATTGCAGGAAGAGGTGCAAGTATAGAAATAGCAAATCCAGTGCCAAACAGTGAAAGCCAAACAATCTCTGCTACTTGTGGACATAATCAAGCAACAAAATCTTGCTTCTTGCTCTTCCAAGAAATGAGAGTCTTGGAGCAAAATTAAAAGCCAATATAATGGCAGTCAGGAACATCAATAGCCCAACAGGCATCAAAATAACAAAGATAAAGCAGAGAAGACCAAAGCAATGCACAATTCCAGGACTACAAAGATAATGAACAATGTTCAAGAGAGTCACACTGTGAAGGGAGTGAGAACCAATAAACTGACAGATCACATGCACAACATAAGACATATCAAGCAGAGAGATAGTGAGGTATACAAGATTGCCAGCAATTTGTCATTAAAGAGTGACAGCAGGAAGTGGCACACAGCCACTCACTATTATCCTGCCAAAACTTTTACTTATCAGAAAAACATTATCCAATAATGAGTTTACCGTTTGGCCATAATGACTTGGCCAGCCTCAATGAATTGCAACAAAGGAAATAATGAACAAATGCCAACATTTTATTGTGATTTTAAAAGGACAGGTTCTGTCCTTCGGAATCAATTATAATATGAATCATCACTTAATACCACTGATGACAAAACTCACTCCATTAAAGAAAGGAAAAGGCGCTATTTTGACACTGAAATGTCAGCACTTGTGTTTGAAAGTTGCAGCCCAGTAACTGTACCTTCAACCAAATGAAGAAGTGCTTGTGGAGCATGATTATGAAACGGAACTCTTTCACTGGCCCTTTTTCTTTCTTCAATTTCTTCAGTAACTTTCTCATAAACAAAATTCTCCAAATCCATGTTTTCATATTCTAATAAGCCTTGCAGATCATTACTAGAATCATCCAAGCAAGGTGACTCATAACTAGAACAACTTGAGAGGGCTTCTTTACAATATGTTCCTATATTTGTCAAAAGATGACAGACACCCTGCATTTAAAGAGGGAAAATTAAAATCAATATAATCTATAGGGAAATGAAATGTACATCTGTGCAGCACAGTTTCAAAATTGTGGATCAACATCTCATTTTAATAGATTCATGTTTCAGGTCTATGTGTTTGTGATTGAAATACAATAATCATAATCATTGTAATAAGGAAAGCAAAAGGAAATGTTAATTTTTCAAAAATTGAACTAAAAACTGTGTATTATTCCATTAACCTCTCAAAAACATAATAACATGATTTACACAAAATAAATAGAGAGAAAGATCTAGGCAATGTTTGGAAGAGTTTTGGAAATATGATTTGAGAATAGACTTGTATTTTGAGTTTGTATGTTTTGGAATTATGATTTGAGTGTAGAAAATTTGTTTGGTTATGAGTTTGAAAAGAGTTTTAAAAAGAGGTTTGAATTAAGTGAAAATTTTTGATATGACATATATGATATCTAATACAAAAACTTATAACTCATAACCAAACATATAACTTCAAAATCTATTAAAGCTCAACAAAAAATTTAAAAAAATCCGAAAATATTATTTTATTAAAAATATAAATAAAATAAAAAAAACAAGTGCCAATTGCAAAAAATAATAATAATAATAATAAAATTTAAAAAAAAAACTTGCCCTATTCCGGTTAACTAGCCGGACAACCAGTTAAGCCAAATTTCAAAAAAAAAATCTCGCCTAACACAGAATTTTCTGCAAAGTTTTCTTTTTGTTGTGGAAATATAATTTGAAAGATGTATCCAAACACGGCATTGGAATGTAGGGGTGGAATTATAGTTTGAAAATCTATCCAAACACAGCCTAATTACCCTAAATACTAAACTACCTCTTCTGGTAAATAAAAAAGTAACCAAAAAACATTTCACTTCTTAAGTTTTAATTTTCCATCCCTTTCTAGTATAAGCACCCTAATTAGTAGCTTGTAGTCTCTTAATAATTTACAACAAATTAATAAGATCTTAAGGTCCCTAACAACTATGATTGCAAAAAGACCATCAATACATTTACAAGCCTGCAAAAAAAGAAATTGTAAAAACACGTATACTACATCTCAACAATTATTGTGGTGCAGAGGGAACAAGCTGAAACCATACACACAAAAACAAACCCAAAAAAAAAAAAATGGTAACTTTGCCAATTACAATTAAAATCTAGTATCAAGTAAGCATTGAGTAGCTTTTTGCAATTATATGACTTAAATGTTGCAATCCTACAAACACTTAGTGTGGACAAAGTTCTCATGCTCTATATGTAGTGTCGCAAAACATTAAGATTTTAGTTTTATCATTTTAGTACCAAATTACAAATACTAGTACATAATAGCCTTCTTTATTATAGAAAGAGGAGAAAAGACGAACTCAGACATCTTGATAAAAAATAAATAAATGATCTTGTTTGATGTAATATTATGAATTAGTGAGCTTCACATTAACGTTCGATTTTGGGACATAATGCTTTGGTACCACTAATATTATGGAACTTTGATCCAAAAGTATAAATTAAATCAAAAGTCACAAATGGAGCAAACCACTACAGATAAGAATTAAAATAGTGGAGGTCTTCGAATGATTAACTGTTAAAACTTAAAACCTATAGAAGACACAATACCTCGAATGACAAAAGATTGAAGGCAAGTAAGCAACGACGAAGAAATATTCCAAGGTTGCTATTGGGATCCAAAATGGTCTGGTCATCGTCCACAACACTTGAATCAGGGCCTCCAAGAATGCCTGATCGAGAACTCATAAGTAAAAATAATTATGAAAAACAAGCAAGAAAATAAAAGAAGGAAATCAGGAAGAGAAAGGAGAGGATTTGAAGATGATGAACTCACCTCGTGTATCACTGAAAAAGTTAAATAAGTCATCAGGTGATGATAACGACGATAGCCTACTAGTTAAATGATCGCTCAACCAATCATTCAGTGGACCACCAATTTCCCTCAATTGAGCAATAAGTTCATATAGTTTTGGCTCTAAAATGTCCTCAGAAGACTACAAACAAACACAACCACAATGAAACATGAGAATCTAACGCAATAGACTAATACTAAACAAAACAAAACAAAAAAAGGTCAACAGGAAGCAACTAGCATACAAAACTAAATTTCATAAGTGATTCCTTAAAATATAATTGAATACCAAACAGAATAAATGCAAATCAAACTTGAAAGGCTCAGTTATTATGAAATGTTCATATGCAATATGCCAATAAATATCTTACATAACCCCAGATTCCACTTACCAAGAAGCATATTTACAAGCAAGCAGCTAGCAGACTATCAAGTTCACTGTTTTTAAAAAAAAAAAAATTTACTAAATATTGGTATATTTATAAATTTTGAGTGAAAATTCCTCCAGTGAACCCATAGAGGTGAATGAAAAATAGTGCAAAAATTAATCTTAGGATCAATCTAATCTTACCGTTAAACATTTTAACGTCAACAAACAAACAATTGCACAATAAATCTCATCCAAGGTTAAAACCCTACATACTTGCATCATTCAAACATATGGAATGGGTATAATTTTTTTTTTGGGGGGGGGGGGTCCTATTTTGAATAGAATAATTGAATTATTTGATCAAATAAAACTAAGTTTTAACTCTATTTTTGCAAATTAAGGCCTAGATTTTAAAATTATGGGAAATTACAATGAGTTGAAATTAAATTTTTTTAATCAATAATTTCATGGACATGATTTGGTTTTTTTTTTTTTTTCCTTATAAAAAAATATGAATGAGCCAATCAATGAAAATTTCTGAAGCAGCGACTAAACAAGAACTCCTGAATTTCTGTCCCATCTTAATTACTATTCTTAGAAAAGGAAAAGAAAAAGAAAAATAGGGCATGCAAGAGAAGATAGAGAATGAAAGAAAGGAGAAATGTGAAGTGTGGGAGAGAGAGAGAGAGAGGATAGAGGGGAAACCTTTGTGAGAGCCAACAAGAACAAACCGAGGCGGTTGTGCTGAGAGACGGATGAGAAAGGGAATGGCACCGATATCTGTGCCGGAGGTGCGTATATCTGCACCAGTATGCATACTGACACCTTGTGCGGCGTCATTGCGAATGCACTTGCCGCCTTCAATACCCCCGCCGCCATTGCTCTATGTCTACCTATATATCTATATGTATATGTATATGCGTATTACAGAGAGAGAGAGAGAGAGGAAGATGTGGTATGTAGATGATGTTGATCTGCTCTGCTTCTACTGGGACGCTGCAAAGTTGGAGTAGCCAGTGAAAATGGTGACGCTGCCGGATTTTTATAAGGGTTTTTTATTTTTTGGCATCTCCTGCGACTTTTTTAAGTAGTTAATTATTAATTTATTATAATTTTGGTTTTGTATCAATTTAATTCATATATTTTTAATTATATTCTTTTTTTCCTAGTAAATAGTAAAATGATTAATTCAAAAAGAAATTAATCAGTAATAACTTTTAAAACAAAATGTATCCATCTTTTCTTCCGGCGCAATTGGTGCTACCACCACCGGAATTGGGGTGCCTGCTGTGCTGGGTACACAGCAGGCACTGTTGTGTGACTCTATGAGTTTATTTTGATATCTGTTTTGATAATCTGAATTGTTCACATTTTAAAGTATATCGAGTAAAATATACTTGTAAAAAATGAAAAAATGAAGTTAATTGGATATTGTTAACTCTTTCGTCCACTCATATTTGTATTCATTTTAAAACTTTAAATCACAATGTCATTTATTTTTGAAGATACAAATATGAGTGGATGAAAAGGTTAACGATATCCAATTAGTTTTATTTTTTACAGGTATATGTTACTCGATGTACTCTAAAATATGAACGGTTCAGATTATCAAAACGGACTCCAAAACAAGCCCATAGAACCGCACTACAGTCCTTGCTATGTTAGGTGCATGGCAGGCATCCCAAATCCCCACCACCACCACTACCACTACCACTCACCATCTCAATGAAAGTCTTCGACTACTGCATGTTCCTTTTTCAACCAACCACCATCACAAACCCCACTCCAAATTTGGGTTTTTGTATTTTCAAATCTAAGGTTTGGAAGAGAGAGAGAGGGAGTTGGGAGCAACAACAAATGTAGATACAAGGGTAAATATGGGGTGGGACTTGGAGAGGCGAGGTGGGGGCTGTTGGCGGTGGGGAATGGAGGGGGGCAAGAATGGTTGCGGAGGGTGCAAAAAAAAAAAAATCCAAATATTTAAGTAGTATTTGGTAACATTTACGCCTTTTGTTCATATTTACAAAAATTTTATAAATTAATTTTTAAAAAAATATAAATCACAAAGACATTTGGTTTAGACAAAATATTAGAAAAATTTTAAAAGCATAAATTAAAAAACATGTTTGTTAAGGTTTAAAATATAAGTCAATCTACAATCATATAGATTAGTTTATGGAAATAAATATATCATTATAATAATAATAATAATACAGAAGGGATCAATGAAGTTAAAAAGATGAGAAGTTGGTAGAACAATTGAGGCTAAGTTTGGCATCTTCAAAAAAAGTCATAAAGTCACTATCCTATTTAAGTCACATCACCTCTCTACCACATCACAAACCAACCCATATTTCATAAAAAGTCAAAAAGTGCACTTATTTAGAACATTTCAAACAACCCCTGAGAAAGACAAAAAAAGAGAAAGAAAACCGAGAGAAAGAGAGAGAGAGAGACAAAGGGGAAGAGGAAGAGGAAAACAGGGAGAGTGAAAGAACTCCAAGAGAGTACGGGTTCAATTTCCTTGATGAAGAAGGTCCTCTTTGCTGGAAGATGTAAGAAGATTCAAGAGTTATTATACACACAGAGAGAAAGAGAGCTATCTAGTATCGATCGTGGCTCTTCCAGTGTCGATCCTCCTTCTCCAACCTCGATCCTTCTCCTCCAGCCTCGATCGTGACTCCTCCGGCCTCGATTGACGATACCCCTCTCCATTTCTCTCTCTTCTGGATTCTTTGAACAACAAAGTGCCAGAGGAAGATGACTAGAGTTAGAGATAACATATTTATTACCGTTGTTGGAAATTTGAAAAATGCTCCTCCGCAAATTCGAACCATGGTTTGTGTACTGTAGCTCCGTGTTTTTAGGCTTTCACTTTCTATTTAAAAACCAACGTAAACTCATTTTTTGAGTTTACAATTTTTCCTCAAGTTTACAAATTGAGACAACCATTTATAAATCCAAAAAAATTATCAAACAAGTTTTTATGATAAATTTTAAAAGTTTTGTAAATATAAACTGAAAACAAAAACGTTACTAAACAACCCCTTACTAATTGCTGGAGCTCATATTGAATTGTAATTTTTTAGACAGAAATGATGATGCTATTAACAAAGCAAAAAATTCTAGAACTTGGCAAACATTCTTGATAATATGAGACTTACTAAAAAATAAATAAATAAATAAAATCCCAAGAGAAATTTAATTTTTGACTGCCCAAACTTATATTGCCCTGTTAAAATTACTGTATTAAACTATATGAAATTTGATGTGTGCTATGTACAACTAAATTATGCTTGGATCAAAAATTTGAAGAATAAATTGCCGAAATAGAAGAAAAAGATGAAGGAAAAAGTGAATGAAATAAAAGCTAAATTTTTGTAACATTTTCCATTCCTTTTCTTTTCTTTTCCTTCTACAAATCATTCCTCTATCCAATCTTATAAGGGGGAAAGAAAAAGAAATCAACAAAGGGGGGCTTCAACTCAGTGGTACTATCAAGAGAGAAGAAAGAGAGAGAGAAGCAAAGTAAACAAAACCACCTACTGAAGAAGACACTTTCAAAGTAGCATCATCAGAACAATTAAAATGGACTTACATAACATATTTTGATATTGTAATCATCAATTGACTTATACTACTATGATGAACAACAAAAAAAGCTTAAAAGTAACATTCTTATAAATGAATGATTGCAATTCAAAATGGGTATTAACCCTTCTACCAATGTACGGAGAAGAAGAATAAAATGTTGCTGCTGCAAACGTGGCATGGCAATACTCTCTTCGGTCTATTCTATACATCGTGGTCGTTGGATTTAAGTAATTTATCTTCCTCATTCGACAAATCACTCAACGGGAGCGGAACGCTTGTTTTGGCGTTCATTTTATTCCACTCGTTTTCTACACGAAAGAAAACCCACTGAAAGCGACGGAGCATCTCCAATGCGGTGATGGCAAATACAGTAAGGTAATTATGGCGGAGATGGGCGGAGAGCTTGTATGTCCACGTGCATCGCAGGACCAAATTGCTTCCTATTACCCAAAAATAAACCTGCACATACCCAAGCATAGAATATTTATTATTTAATACCTAGAAATAGTTCCCATCTGAAATAGGCTACATACTGACTGAAAAAATAGCTTCTTTTACAAATTCATACCAATTCAAAGAATTTTTCGAATTTTAATGTAAAAGATTTATAGACCACGTTAACCATTTGGACAATATATCCAAATCCATAACTATATAATAAATCCTTGATTAATAAAAAGAAAAATATAAATTACTTAGCAACTACGTATTCCTAGTTATCTTTTCGATAAACCTCTTAGAGACTTGAGAATACACGCCTCAACGACCAATGGTTAACAACTAGGGAAATCCCATGCCTCAGTACAAAGGTTGAACCAAACATGTGGGGGATGGGTTCCTGGTTCAACTAGAAAGATTAATCTCGTAAACAAAGACAAATGTAAAACATATAAAATACATCCTTACCCATGTCTGCCCATGTAACAAGTGCGAGCAGATATGTGGCTTGCTGAACTTGAAAATCCTAGTGAAGCCACTGGCATAAGAGGAGAAAATTAGGATTAAGTGCTTGATGAGAAATCTGTGCCAGAGCTAAATATGGTTTGATTTGAATGTACACATTTCAGGGTCAACATCTTACAAGCATCAAAAATTCAAAAGGTTATGAATAATAAAGCTGCGTTGACATTTTTCTACAACTCTAAAATAACCCAATTCATTTTCCAAACTAATCTAGTATGACAACTACTTTTGAACAAAAAATTTTCCCCTAATCACTGTGATTGCATTTAATGATATCTGAATACACTACTAATTTACCTGTTTAGAAACACTATTAAAAATAAAGAAATTAATAAGTGTTAAAACATGAGCACAAGTGCACACATGCAAACATGTAAAAGAATTCTCAGTAATTAGGTTTTATCTCAATAGTGTGTTAATTAGTGAAATGCATTAAGATGACAACTATGTCATTCATTTAACATTCCTAAGTGGGTAAAAGGACGGTCGAACATACCTCAAGTCCCAATCTCGGGTCACATCCCAGTAGAAAGAGTACAGAGAGTTCAAAACACTCGAAAAAAGCCACAAAGGCCGATAAATGTTCATCCACCTATCAGGCAAGGCATGATATTTAAGGGCTGAAACAAAAATCACCGGTATTGCGGTCGAATATTTTAAAGCTGAAACCATAAGGAAATAAAGTTACTATAGAACAGAGAAAATGCAACAAAGCCTTCTGTATTCTGAAAACTTTATAAAAAAACAAAAAACAAAAAAATTAGTGTTGGCCTTTATGTAACCATAATTACATAATAAAGAGCCATAACAGCAAATAATCAATCAAAGGAAAGGAATTCCACATTTCAAAACAGGAGAAAGTCAATGCACGGAATTGGTTCCCAACAATATAAGAGATATAAGTAGTCAATCCAATCAACAAGTTTCACTGCTACGCAAAATTGGCAACACGAGACTATAACTTATTACCATTCAAAAGGGTGGTTTTCTCCCCAGTATCCTTGTATTGTCGAAGACACTGGAAAAAACGGAAGAGATAAGGCAAAACAAGAACTACAGGGATTGCAACAGAGTGGCTGCCACAAACAGAATCAGCCTCGAACCAAGCAATAGTGGCAACCTGCACGTGTTTAGGAACAATCTCTCAACAACAGAAAAGCAACACATTGGATCGATCCATTTACAGAAAGGTCAGACAATACAATTGCATTTTTTAATATCTAGAATTATGAGAAAGAATATGCCTTAGGATTCATTAGCAATGTCAACATTAAAGAAGACCAACGACCCAGGGACATGAGTTACCAATAGATAGTTCTACCATTTTTGTGTCTGCCTCAACCAAAATATCTGATTCTGATTTCCATACCCCTGGTAACCATTAGAAGACGAATTGTACATCCAATTCATAAATTTTCAAAGTGAGATGAAGATAGACTCCAAGACAATTCACCACCATTAGAGGGAAATTCGATTTCCACAAACCTAATTATTTCAGTGCACACACTTAATGAAATATTATTTTAATGGCAATCATACCCTAAACTAAAATGACCATAATGGACATCTACTAACACCCATAATATTATATGAAAATATTCTCTGTACACATTTTTTAAAAATAAAAAAAAAATCTCAATGTACATCTTTTGAGTAAAAAAGAACTGAACCCTAATTATTCCATTGTTGTCACTTTACTTGCTACACACTCTATACTCCTCTATTGCTTGCAAAGCAATACTTTCATAACAAACTCTCATATTACTTTAATATCTAGATTTATACTTTATTAGTGATGAAAATGTTCGTTTTTTCGTGCAAAACTTTTTTTTTCCCTTTCACGGTTTTCAGTGGGACAACCAGTGCCGAATTATTTTATTATATTCGGACATCAACTGTTGAATTATTTCATTATATTCGGACATCATCTGCCGAAAGTTTTTTTTTTATTTTTTTCCAAAACAAATTTGTCCAACTAATCATTTTTGTTTAGAAGTTAAGTTTCGAATTAAATGTATAATTTCAAAATACCAGTGCCGAAATCCCCAAATCGAGAAACATAAAAAAAATAATAAAAAAATTAATTATTTTTTTAAAAAAACGAGGGTTTTATGGCAATGGAGTGCACAGAGATCTGAAAATGGTAAATGCAATAACAAAATGAAAAGATGCCTCATCTTCAACAATATTTTGGAGGGTTTTCAATGGCATTTTTAATGGAGGTTCAATAGAGTCTTCAATGGAGGATTTTGTCTTCATTTCGCTTCACATTGTAGTCTTGAATGATCTTCACGTGGGTCTACAAATTTGGAAACAAGGTCATTCAACAAGTGTGTGGAAAGGAGGGTTGAGTGGTGTGTGTACAATGATTATGAGTAAAAGGTATAATTATAACTTTTAGTATGTGGATTGAGAAAATTAATTAATAATCAAATTAATAAGTGTGTGTACTGAGAGAAAATGTGCACTGGCCTAATTAAGTGTGTGGAAATAGAATTTGGAAATAGAATTTGCCACCATTAGAGGATCACAATGGCTGAGTCACCTCACAGGTTCCAAAATCCAAGACTCTAGAGGACCAAGGTTCTGTACTTCTCATGGTATTACCAGTCCGTAACTTTAGCAAAGACAAAAGTGTGTCCAAACTTTAGATTCCCTGACATCCCATAGTCTACAGACTCTAGGGGACCAAGGTTATGTACTTCTCATGGTATTACCACTCCCAAACTATTTAGCAAAAACAAAAGCGTGTACAAACTTCAAATTCCCTGAGATCCCATAGTCTCCAGAATCCCAAGACCACATCCACTGCAATTTAATTTGAATATACAAGTTAAGGAATCCACCGGACCACATAGTTTCATGGGTGTGAGGAAATATGGCCAATCAAAGAACTCTCAACTCTGAAACATCTGAAATTGATGTAACCACCAGAAAGCCACTACCATTCGTAACTTTTGAAATGATGAGATAATTAAACTAGAGAGAGAGAGAGAGAGAGGGTTTTAGAACTATGAAGAAGAGATTTCTGAGGTGGATTTGATAAAATGGCCTTCCAAGTTTCTACATCAACATCACAAAAGAAAGAAGAATGAGGAGAAGAAAAATTGCCAGGCTAAATTCAGAGCAGCTTTACAAACTCTTCGTCAGAAAAAGAAAGAAAAGAGGAGAGTGAGGGTCCATTTTCGGTCTGCAATCTTATTTATTTACCCAAGAAGACCTATTTGTGAGATTTGCAAAATCCTTAAAATGTTTTAAGAAAATATTTCTAAAACTGATCTTCAAACATCCTACTAAACAATAGGACCAATCTTTTTTTGTTTTTTGGGTTAAGGTTATACTACTACCAAAGAGAAGCAAAACACATGTACACATGAAGTATAATGAAGGCCCAACTAGGCATATTCCAAAAGGCTATAACCCCCTAAAATAAACCAAAACATAGAAGAACAAAATCCTCTCATGCACCAATGATGAGCTCAACATCAACTCTTCTATCAGACAGCAACCAAGTATATCTCTCCAGCTTCCCAATAGCAAGCTTATTTTAAGTCATTTTTGCCTCATGTCATAAATTGTGAGAAGAAGCTGCACCAAACTTCTGTCACAGACTTCCAAAATAAAAGGTAAAAAAACAAAGAACCCCCCCCCCCCCCCCCCCAAAAAAAAAAAAAAATAAGTTGCACCAAACAATGACTATATACTCTTTAGCATTATCTCAGTTATTGAGGCTTGGCTATGTGTGTCCTAGTTCACCATTCCACTGTCTATAAAGCTGTAGTTACACGTAACTCAACCGAGAACACAAATGAAGAAACAAACAATCAGTCAGGCATGGCTGGCATAAAAAGGAGAACTTGACACAATCCAAATGTTAATCCTAATTGGAGTAAATCACAAATTATTAACAAGGCCTAGGATCAACAAAGATATACTGACCTGTTGATGGACCATTCTACAGACTGAACGCTCCAAATCTGAAAATACCTGCATTTAAACTGAAAGTTACAAGCATGCCAAGGAAAAGTATGAAAAATAATAATTTGACATTTGAAATGAATACAAAAATCATGCAGGATCATTTTATTACTATTTTCCAGACCTTAACTGGACAGACTTCTACAAGGGGAAGTGTGGTGCCTCCGTGGGGCATCAAGCAAGGTGAAGGAATAGACCACTGAGGTCCATCAAGAGCGAAATTCGTAAATTGGACTAAATAAGATTGTGAAAAATCCAAAATCACACAAGCTTTTGATGTTGGATCTATTGTAAGCCACAGACAGTAACCAATTTGGGCTGCCAACTCAACTATATAGATGGCTGAATTCTAATGGAAGGGAACCATATGACTTCATGTCTTCAAAGCAAGGTTTCAAAAAGCCGTGTTACATAACGGTTGCGGTGGTAGGCACTACCCGTTACACCCGCTTTTGCAGTGTGACAGAAATTCACACGTGTAACGGCCGTTTCAATATTACATAACGGCCCGTTACACACGGTTATACACATTTACAATATTCTGAACAACTTAAAAAAAAACTTACAAGATATATATTATACACATTCTACAATATTTAGTAGTTCAAAAATAATTTTTTATTCATGCCTCAATTTTTATTTTTATAATCATTTCATTTAATAATTGCAAATATTTTTTATTTAGTTTAGGTATTGGTCCAAAATAATTTTGTAAACATTTAAAATCAATTATTCTTAAAAAATAAATAAAAATAAGAGGTACAATATGGATTTATGACATATAAAGTTATTAACTATTGAAATAAAATGTAAAAAACTTCTTTTATAGTGATTTAAAAATATGAAATATATTGGATCATACTTAAAAACTAACAAAAATTGATCAAAATCTATTTTAAACCCCAATAAATGTGATTCTAAAAAAAAAAAATGCGTATCAGGTAAATTTTTTCAAATTGTGTGAAAAATAAAAAAATTCACTGCTACCGAACCGTTATGCTACGGCCTTTACACCCTGCAACTGCAACCGCACCACCACAACGGCTTTTTGAAACCTTGCTTCAAAGTAATAGACTCTAGAAGAATTCATAAAGAGAGACAACCCTTTTGTGCAATGCATCTTAAAGACGTTGCTAACAATCAGAGATATTTAGGATCTTTCACAAGTCCAGAAGGTACTGTGTACCAGACTCCCATATCAGATATGTTTTAGAGTCTCATTCCTAGCAAAACAGTACAAAACCATAACGGTTTAACCACATGAGCCATCAACTGATCAAGATTTTCAGTCTTACGACCTCAGCCCTTAGGAGAGAAACACTGGATTCATCAATCAGTTCCTTTGGTTCTTAGGTACTAGAATAATCCCGTTCACCACGAGAATGTGACAAAATGCTCGTACAACATTGCCATCCATTTCTGTAATGCTAAGAATTGTGAGGATGAGGTCGCTATAAGCAATTAGTAGAGACTTAGATAACAATGACATAGACCATGGGATGCATACCTTTGCCATAGAGGTTAAAATATCAGCCAAGAAAAAATCAGCAAATGATATTGCCTGTAACCACCAAAGTAACATCAAGCTCGGGTAAAAAGTGAAAATAACCAAATTAATCCCAAAATACAAATCACTGATAACAAACAGTAACTTTATTTCACCAAGGGCCCAATAGGATCGTTAGCATGTCATGAGAGCTTTTTTGGATTAACAACTGCCTATCTCTTTTTAGCCAAGTCAATAAAAGACAACCTAATTGCAAAGCATGCTAATAGCTCTACCATGGTATCCTAGAGTGGCATCATTGAGGAGTTTATAATAAAGTCTCACAAGGGTGTCACCAATCATAGTTAACAAATGATACCTTGTTTGCAAGTTTTTGTGTGTGCAAGCATGTGTACATGCTATCAGGAGTGACGGGAATTTTTCCTTTTTTTTTTTTTTTTTTTTTTGGGGGGGGGGGGGGACACTGCCCTAACCATTATGACGCAAGATCTGATTCTAGGTCTTTGATACCACTTCCAAGAGACTTTACCAGCTACTTGCTTAACACCTTCAATTGTGGGTGCATGTTATCTACGGTCAATAAGTAGTTTAAGCAATATTCATCAGAATTGAATTGAAAAGAACCACTGGAATAAAAAGTCCAAGCTAATGCAATGACAAAGTATCAACTTCAAAAAAATTTAACAATCAAACCATATTAATCACAATTTTCAGAGAGATGGAGGGGGGGGGGGGGGGGTGTCCACTTTAACCACACCCATAAAATAAAAGTCAAGAAACCTTCTCCAACCAAGTTTAAGAGGAAATAAAAAGCAGACCCATTTCAGATTCTTGGGACCATGCAAAAGCAAAATATTTAAACTTATCTTCCAGTGAGCTCTATTAACTGATTGGTAAATTTTACATCTCAAATATCAATTACTTTCAGTTTTCCAAGATACAGAACAAACATCATCAGAACATAATAAATTTAATTTGAGGATCATCAAGAACAGTGTATTTGAAAGTACTGAAAATTACACACCAACCTGCAATGGGAACACTATCCGCCAGAGAGTCCTCAATAAGAAGTACCGAGATGACAAATAAAAAATATCAAATGGAAATAATAGAAGCGTTGCAACAGCGGCATACAGGAGCACCTACAGTAGATCGAAAGTAACACTTAGAACAAATCTCATATACTAGTTGATATCACAAAGATTGGGTCAACACTTCTAAACATGCAAGTCTAGATACATGAACTTTTTTCCTGATGTGTCTGAGTGAGAGCATACAATGACCATTACCAATATGTATACAATGGTCTTAAAAATGCAAAACCAACACAAACACTATCTAACCTAACAAAATTAGGGAATAGAAGTACCAATATATTATTTCATCAGTCATTGCATGCGATAATAAACAAAGGAAACCACCTTGCCACCTCCCCCCTTTCTTTTTTGCAGGATTCCACTTCAGAAGTGTCAGTTCCATTGTGGAACGCCATCCTGCCAATGGACCCAAATAACATCTTCTTTTTTTCCAAATAGCAACATAACAATTTATTAATAAAAGAACGGCAAAGGAAAAGGACATGTCGCATATAGTACACCTATGACGACCCGATGCCACCTAATACAATATTGTCCGCTTTGTCCGCCACAAACAACATGCGCACCCATACACGCACGTCCACATGGCTGCGTATGGCTTTGTTATTCCCAAGTTTACTTGGGAAAAGGCCTTGTACTAAGAAGGTTCAAGATCCCACAAATATAGCACCTCACAACCCATCACCAAGCGATGTGAGATGGGTCCTCACAATCCACCTCCCTAGGACCACAGATCCTTGTGTGGGACCCGCCCCTCATTTGGTGCAAGTTTTGATATCATTTCTGTAACAACTTGACCATGTCTAGTATAATATTGTCTGCTTTGCTCGCCACGCACAACGTATGTGCCCATACAAGCATGTCCACATGGCTAGTGCACAGCTTTGTTCTTTTCAAGTTTCCTTTGGAAAAAGCCTTGTACTAAGAATGTTCAAGATCCCACATATATAGCACTTCACAAACTCATCACCAAGCAACGTGGGATTGGTCCTCACAACACCAATCTCTAGAAGTAAGAAAAAAAGGAATCCCCTTAAAAAAGAAAAAGACGAAGCCCAAGAAGAAGCCAAATAGACAATTTTGTCCCATATCCCTCAAATTGTCCTCAAAAATGTTTATGTTTGTTTTTAACCATAGAACCCAAAGTAAAATACAACGTACACATCTCCAAAGAACACGAATCTTTATATTAGATCCAAAGCTCCTGTGGTCTCAGTCAAGAACATCTGAAGACAAGATCTCAAAGCCGCCAAGTCCATCTAGCTAAAACACCTTATTCCAAAATGGCATAGCCATAGGACAATGCAAGATTAAATGATCAATAGATTTCTCCTCTCCCTACAAGAGTTGGATAATTAATAATACCAGCAAAAATTTACCCATAAAATAACAATCTGTGTTGTGTTTAATGTGTCATACCTAGAGAAAGTTATAAACATGATTATATAGGACTATTGAAAATTGCAGACATTTAATTATATCCTCACTATAATTTATAAAAGGCCATTTGCACAGAATTAGTCCAACCAATACAGGCTGCTGGATGTGGTCAGCAAACTTTAGACCTAGACTTTGGTGCATTTTTCATACGAAGGGCTTGCTTAGTCCAATCTTTACGTTATGCGGCAACATATAGCCATTGAGTATCCATTTGAATATTTTTCAATAGGAAATTATTATTGTGCAAACTCACCATCATACTAAATTAATCCAATTTTCTGTGGAATTCGTAACCATTATTATTACAAAACAACGCCTGCATGGATCATCCAACAATTTTTCCACAGTATATTAGCCAACAGTAACTTTTGCAGAAGTATAAAAATATATAGGGTTTTGAAATTGTTCGCATGCATAAAAACATAAACATAAACACCAAAAACCAATAAAATTTTCATAATTAAATACCATTAAGCTTCTCTTTCCTTGTTCTTTCTTTTTTTTGGAGTTAGTAGGGGTGGTGACGATTCAAACACTGCCATCTTACTATGTACCAGTAAGCATACCAAAACTGATGGTGGGAATTACTAGGATGATTTAATCCATCTAGTGGACCAAAACAACAACACTACACATTCACATCCTATCCAATGTACAATGCAACCAAAATTTCTCACTGAGGTTCTCACTTCTATAAACTAAAATATTCACCATGTTCTCAAACAAACATAACATGACAAGAAGCAAAGGCAAGGAACAAGAGTAACAAAAAGAAAGTTGGTCAATTGATGAACATGGATGACATATTGATTAGGTGAGCGAGCCTTAGCATTGTTTTTTGCCTGTAGTGCTGACCAAAACATGTAAGCAGATCTGGTAAATATTAGAAATAAAACTCAAAACAATCTCATAAAGCAAATTAGAAAAATGTACTGCAATTAATGTAGTTACAGTCAAACAAAACAGATAACAAAGTTCAAATATTGAATTTCAATGAGCATAACCATTCACAGCAATTAATGGGAAGAGGAGGCATCTATTACACTGGTTGGAATGCAGCCAATAAAACTTCTCCATGAGAATAAAGATAGAGATATGCTGTCATGCTAGTTGGGACAACAATTGTCATCCAGGTGGCACACTGCAATATCAAACGAAATCTATGAAGAAGCCTGGCAGCATATACATATCACAGAAAAACTTTTAGGCAAAGAAAAATTATATAAAGCACTTCATAGAAACAAAATATTATAATTTTCCCGAAACTGACCTCATCTGTTGATGGGGAAGAAGAAGGAACAATATGTAGGTAGATGTAAAGTTTTTTCCTTTTTATAGCCATAAGAATAAAAGAAAGAAATGTACTTCACAATGAAAAGAAAAGGACAGGGTTAAAGGTTCAGCAGAGAAAGGAGGTCACAAATTTGAATCCATCATAAAACTATCATATAAGACCAGCTCTACAAAGCAAAAATCCAGAGCAAGGGTTAAAAAAGGGGTAAAATCTGTTGTTTCAAAAATAGCATCTTGCTAATTACAAAAGAAATTAGAAGAAGAGTCCAACTACTTGTCAACAGTTTGTCTAACTTAACATGCAGTGATACAACACTGCTACGAAAAAGGGGATAATCAAAATTTAGAGGCATAGAAAACCTTGATGCAAATTAGAAGGAAGATGAGCCTCGATGTTGGAGACATTCAAGACATTTTCCAAAGAGGAAGTAGAAAGTTTTTAAGGAGAAAATCAGGCAGTCCGAGGTTTAACAAAATTCTAGACACAATTTTCTTACAAATCTGAACTAAGCAGCAAGAGATCCTAAAACCAGCACTGGAATGAGGTTAAATACGGTTCAAACTCAAAAGGATAGAACTTTGTAAAATAGACAAGGGAAAAATAAAACCAAAAGATAAATATTCTGATAGGTGAACAATTAACTCAAAGTTAAAATTCAAAATATAAGGAATGAAGAAACAAATTTACCACAGAAAGTAAAATATGAAATAGGAAAATAACTGGAGATAAGTTCAAATAGTGGAGAACTACCAAATTGACCTCACAATTGGTTTAACAGCCATACTAACACAAAGTCACCCAAAAAAAAAAAGAAGAAAGAACATAGATATATGAGAGGGAGAGAAACAGTATTCATATGTTATAAGTATTGCATGACTGGCAAGTCATTTCCCTAGCTGTAAATATAGGTACCTTCCATATTTCTCTGTGAGTAAGATGATTTTGATCAAGGTCAAAAATCTTAGAATAAGGGACACTAGCCAGGGCAAAGACCCATAAATTTACTCCCCAAAGCCAAACCATCATAGTCTGCATCACCATAGCAAAAAGAAAATGTGTTGATACAAGGAAAGAAAAAAAACAAAAACTAATTCAACATGAAAATAAATAAATTAGATAGAATTCACTAACCACAAGAAGAAGAGGATTATAATACAAAAATGCCTCATATAGAAATAGATCCCGCAAGTCCACACTCATTCTCATTACAGAATCCCATCCAATCTAAAACTTATGAATATGGAGCCAATCACAGAATAATAATAATAACAATAGAAGCAAAACCAAAAGCCTCACAAATTGTAAGACTAAAGTTCTGATAAGAAATGAAGAAAAAAAAATTGTAACTAACCTTGGAACAACCAAAACCCCAGATGAAAAACAACAATACCTGCATATAAACTCAAGTTAAAATATCAAATAGTATGTAAAGCCCCAGATAAGAATAATTTCAAAATGGTTGCTCAGATATAAAACAAAAACGAGATGATTAACGCAAAATTTCAATATGTCTAAATATATGGAATGTGAAATTACTAGAACTAGAATTGAATATATGGAATAATGTAACTTTAGTAAGGCGGAGAAAATACCTCTAGTTGCAACAAATCGAGTTTCTAAAGCCCATTTATCAATACAATTTCCAGGCACACCAGTCAAAGTGCCACTGGATCCAATAGAAGTAGATATATAGAGAAGAGAAGATTGTAAACTAGGAAGTAACAAAGAGTGAACATTTTCTCTAACTATGTTCGATTATTAATAAGGATGGAGAGGTTAGAGATGATGTGATCCATAGAACCAAAGTAAATTTTTATAGAATAGTTATAAGGCCAGTGATGCTTTATGAGACACAATGTTAGGCAACTAATAAACAACACATTAATGAAATGAGTGTAACTGAGATGAGAATGCATAAGATGAATGTGTAGTAAAAACTAGAAAAGACAAAATCAAAAATGAATATATTCATGAAATGGATAGAGTAGCACCGATTAGAGATAAATTAAAGAGATAATAGGCTAAGATGGTGTGGATTTTGTGCCAAACTGTTTATTCCTGAAGCAAGAGGAAGGATATATAATTTCTTGCAAATTATCAGCTTTTAGTTTAGAGTAAGCTAAAACAAAAAAGCAAAGTAGTGTTGGACTACAAATAAGAGATCCAGTATATTTAGTTTTTTATAGCTTTTATACTACTTTAGGTAAGTGAGTTTAAAAGAATATTAAATATAGCAAATGGAACCTTGAATCTCCATAGCAAAATTGGAGAAGGCAATATCACGGCAGTGCTCAACGGAGTGCTCACACCCTTCATTTCATTTGAATCTAATAAATGCGAGAACCCTCCCTTGGCGCTATTTCCCAGCTCACCTGAACCTAACAGATATGCCACAACAATTTAGTGCTTATACAAGCATATACAAACATACATATATGCCCACCAAGGGATAAAAATTGGTAACCCATATGGATATGAATAATGCAAAAACTAGACTTTTTGGTACCAATATCAGAGACCCAGATATTCTACAACAATTTAACACATATATACAATGGTAATCCACTTTGTGCGACTTAAAAAACCAACCAGAAAGTCTAAAAGCCAAAAGTTCAACCCGAATAGCAAAAGATCACATTGCACGCATCAATCAATCACTTTTTTCCTCACAACTATATATTCCACTAAAAAAATCATTTCCAAACAAATTAACTTCTTTCATCTCATAAAAAAGCAAAAAATCCACTAAAAAAGCCAACTTCACAAATGGGGCCTTAGATAACAATATCAAATTCGAAAATACAAATTAAAAAACTAGAGCTTTTGGTACCAATATCAGAAACACAGACATGCCACAACAATTAGGTGCTTACATAACATATACATATACATACATATATATATATACCCACCAAGGGGAAGAAAAAAAAATTAGTTAAAACAATGGCAACCCAATAAATATAGATATTCAAAATGCCAAAAAATTAAAAAATTAAAAAAACTAGAATTTTGGGTACCAATATCAGAGACAACAAGTCTGCTTCCAGATGAGGAGTGGTAAGAGGACTGTCACAAGACCTCAACCAAACATGGAACAATGTAGCTTAGAACCTGCAATTAAAATGGAAGTGAATTGACTGATCTAACAACAAATATATATGAATTTTAAAAAAACAGAACAGATATCAATTTGGATTTTGCGATTTGATGAGATGCCACATGAAAATACGAACCCCTCTGCGTTAGGTTTTCCGGGATCTCTCCCCGGGATAGTGACGTGAATGTTACGGTACCGATTAGCAGCAAAAGTGAGACCATATGGGCCGACCCTCTAATCCGACTAATTCTGTTTGGTATCAGTTTGACCTCCACCAGATCTCATCTCGCATCTCCCTCCGTAAGCCACGTGTCTAAATTCAGATCCAACGACTCAGCAGCGTACATATGATTTGAAATGTTTATAAGAGTACGGTGAAGGTTGCAAACTTGTAAAAAAGTCAACAAGTTAAAAAGTTATTCAAAAAGTTAAAATGTTAATACTATTCATCAAAAGTCTACAATTGTGGCTGCACAATTCTCAATTCGAATTTTTCCCTATAAATTAATTTTTATAATTTTTTATTACACATTTTTCCATAAAAAGTCAAAAATTTAATCCAAACATCTATATTTCCAACCTCAATTTTTTAGTCTAAAAAAACAAAAAGTACACTTATTTAGGACACCCCAAACAACTTTGCAGGTTTTTCAAAAAAACACTTTTTAAAAAAAAATTATTTTGTTATTTTTCGTATTTTTTTATTTTTACTGAATTTTTTTAATATTTTAAGCATTTTTATTTTTATTTTTTAGACATAACTAACATAAATATATTTAAAAAGTAAAAAATTTTGAAAAAAAAACCTTTTAAAAATTCACTAAATACCAAAAATATATATATATATATATAAAATACGAGAATTCAGTACATTTTTTGTATTTTTATGTATTTTTTAATTTTTAAAAATATTTGTTTACAAATTTTTTACTTTTTAGATACATCTAAGTAAAGTGCATCTAAAAAAGTAAAAAAAATGTTTAAAATTTTAAAAATATTCACTAAAAATAAAAAAATACGAAAACTAAAAAACTCAGTTTTCAAAAAATTTAATCAAAAAACTTAAACCAAACATATTGAATGATGTAAAAAAGAAGAGAGAAAAAAAATGAAGGTCAAAATATCATATCACATGAGATTCATACATCGAGTTATTAGAGTTTTTAATTTAGAGTTCTCCATCTTTTTTCGTTTACACGAAAAAGAGTGATGATAGAGAGTATTAAAGTTGAATGATGTGGCCATGCATAAAAAAATTACAAAATCACAAGTTAAAACATCAAATCATAAAGTGGGACTCATCTCTAGAGCTTCTCATTTAAAAGTCTCAAACATTTACTCATTATGGACAAAAATATAACGTAATAATAATAATAATAATTTATTTCATATTTTGTTTTTTTTTTTTTTTTATGTAGGGTATCTTGGCCAGCATATGCGCACCAGACTAAATCCCTACAACCTGAATAAGCCTTTCGAAATAGGATTCTTCGTCACCCACTAAGCCAACCACGCTGTACTTGTAAAATAAATAAAAGAAAATAAATAAAATTATTTCATGTTATATTACTAAAATAAACATTTTATAGGTGTCACACTTCTTCTTTTTTTCTTTTATTGTAATTTGATAAATCTATATATTTATCTATTTTTTATTTAAAAAACATAGTAAGCCTTCGTTTGGGATATGACTATTTTAGCCTGAGGCTAAAAAATCTCGTTTGGGATTAACTTTTTGACTTTTTTGACTTTTGTGAAAGAAAAAATAAAATGACTATGATTTAGACGTAATATTTTATCTTATTGACTTTTTAATATTTTTATCTTTTTGTGACTAAAATAGCCCGAAAAGAAAAAAGATTATCTCAAGCCTAAAATGGTTAAAGATAATTTGATAAGTTCATATATATTCATCTATTTTTTAGTTTAAAAACATAAAATGGTTGAAGATGGTTATGTTGGTGCAATTTTTTTTATAAGTTAAAAATTGATAATAAAAAAGTAAAATCTAAAAGCACATATACTCTTCTTTCTCAATAATTTCAACTAATTTAAGTTATTTATGTCTCATAAATTATAAAGAAAAAATACATCCAACAGTAAACACATAAATTTTTAAAATTTAAAAAGTCGTAAGCAACTCTCCATAAGATACACTAAACAGATGGGATTGTTGGTCATCAAACAAGCTACTAGTCTTAAAAACTAATCCACATGGAACCAGACGATGAGTGTGTTGAAATCCGCTTGTCCAAAGAGCATCAAAAAGAACAAGAAAAACAACAACGATATCCATGCCACACCATGGGCAAATGCTACAGAAGCCAGTGAAGAATGCACGGACTTCGGTTCAACAGGCCGCATGACAGTCAACAGTTTTCCAGCAAACTAACTAGAGAGATCATCAAATCATGAATAAGGAACCAAGAACGCTATCAAATAAAGTCCACAAGACAGATCAAATATGATTTTATAGCATAAGCGTCAGGAACTGAACTCTACAGAGATATATAAGGACTATATTGTGTGTGAAGCATTAAAAATCACAAGAAGAAATTTCATATTTCCCGTCAATAAAAAAAGAAGAAGAAAGAAACGTATAGTGTTGACAACAATCAACATGTAGAAATAGCTTAATCACGAATAATGTTTCAGATCAAGAAAAGTTCAAATTTCCTTTCTGTAACTGAGACGGTCGACTGTTTCAATTATGGCTGACGGAAAGAATTTGCTTCTTGCTCATGGTGATTATTAATCGGTTGGCTAACCACAGGTATATCCAAGCTTCTCCCTTCTGTCTCGGGCCCAATTTCTCTGACATCAGCTATAGTTGCCTCTGTTGCTTGAATATCACTCCATTCACCATCTCCAATGCTTGCTCTAGAAACGCTTAGACATGCTTTGTCCACATTCTCATCTGACGGATCCACGTGCTTGGTCAGTGGCAGAGTGTTACCCGTGTCTGAACATGACTCGGCCTCAAAAACTTGCTTCGTATCAATCTGCTGCCTGTTAAATGGAAAATCTTTGATTTAAATTTGTTCATCCTCAAACACTGAACCTAACAAGTAAACGCACTTTCAAAACTAGAAATGTCATCACTGATTCAAATGGAGTGCAGAAAAGAGTGAAATGGAGGGTAAGGAGGGTCGAGGATTTGTAGAAAAGTACTAAATTATTGAGAAACCATACCATGCTTCTACATGAAGGAGGTAAATTCCACATTTCAATAGGATGGTATGATATTTCAATCATATAATTGCAACAGGGATTATTGCTTTTGGTCTATCCTCCCATTGGGGCAGTCAAACCGATAACAAAAAGGGGACTACAATATCTCATGAACTTACTCTACGTTGCATAGATGGGCAAAATTCTACTTGTACTGCATGCATTATTGACAAAGGGTCCACATCTTAGAAAATTATTAGATACTCCCAGCGTAGCATGTGGCATTGTCTACATGTTACTCCCGGCCAAAAAGAAACAACACACACTAAGTGGACCATCATTTATCTCTTAGTTACCTAATAAAGGTGAGTCAACATGTCCCACTCGTAAAATTTTCCGCTATGTGATTGGTTGGAGCACCACATAGTTAATGCCACATGGTGCTCTGGGACAACATATTCCCTTCTTTCATTCTTGCAGCAATGTACTGTACTTTTCTCTCTGATAGGTAGTTTATGGAGACTTGAACTTGAGTCTCTTTATTGGGGGAATGCAAACTAAGGCGCTAGGGTGACCCCACAGGACAATGTACATAAATGCACTTTGAACAGGGATTAAGGGTCACTGTTGTGCCTCAATTTGAGATGTATTATGAGCTTATTTTTATGATCCGAACCGTTCATTTTGTAGGATTTGTTGAGTACTTTGTGCTTACCAAAAATCATATTAATCGGATATCAATAACTATATGATCGATAATCAAAAAAATAAACAATAAGTTTTTCTTTTGAGAAATAGCATAAAAAATATGCGATTCGATCATATAGTTATTGATATCCAATTAATATGATTTTTGGTTCGGATCATAAAAATAAGCCCATATACACCTCAAATTGAGGCACAACCCTTAATCCGAGTTTTTTCCTCGTAAAACTGCATCCCAAAGCATACCATGTAATCAACAGCACACAACACATGTATTCACTTCAAATATTGGAACAGGTGAGACGATAAACCTTTGAAGTTGTGCTTGTAACATGTTCACATATGCAAGAAGCTCTTGCTTCTCCTTTAAAGCTGCTGCCTCTTTTTGTGTAGCTTCCTTTACTCTAGCTTCAGCATCTGCCTCTGCAACCCTGACTTTTTCCTCGGCCCTAACAACAGCTCCTTCTAGTATCACAACACGCTCTCTAGCTTTTGCAAGCTCAGAACGCCATAAATGCGCTTCCTGAAGAGCAGAATCTCTCTGCTTAATAAGTTGATCTCTATCTTTACTTAGAACTGTAACCTTTTCTTCAGATTCTCTTAGCTACAAAAGAAATCCACAACATTAAATTAATAAAAACATCAACAAAATAATAAAACCATGACTGCGTACATTAATATGATTAAACAAGAAATCATCACAAAAGACCAGAATTTATTGGTAAAAGACCAGAATTTATTGGCACCTTCAACTTGGATGACTCTAACTGCTTTTCTGAATCTTTTGTTACGCGCTCAATCTCCACACAAGCAACTCTCCTTTGTTCATCCATGGTATGAGCGGCAGATGCTGCAGCCTCAGCAGCTTCAGCAGTTTCAGTTAGTTTATCAGCAATCTCTTTGATTGTTGAATCCCGAGAACGAAGGTCCCTCGCTAAATGTTGTAGCTCTTCATCCTTGACTCGTAGTGTCTCCTGCAAAATGAATAATCACATCATATATATCATCTATATACAAATAAAAGTGTTTGCCCCAAACTTTTGTCTTTCTCTTACATGGCGCTTACATGGAACTCAATAGTCTCTTATATTTTTTAATGAGGTTGCAAGGGCAATTAACCTTGACCCAATCTCTTTTATTAACCTGAGGATATTGATCTTTCTATTATAAAGAATTTATTTTTGTTGGATAACGCAAGAAATCCTATATATCTATCTATTATAACCCAGAAACACCTCATAAGTCCATTATCAACTTAAAACTCTTACTAAAAAAAAGGGGATAGAAAGGGGGGTGCAGCAGGAAGAAAAGGAATTCGATAAGCATAAACTGGTCTTCCCAACTGCAAGCTCTCCTTAAAAGCACCAAAAACTCAACCCTAGACAGGCATATTCTACCTCACTTGGTGCTGTCTTCCCAAAAAAACAAAAAACAAAAAAGAGAAGAAAATTAAGTAGTTTCCATCTTATCAATTAACAGCAGGCAAGGGCTATATTTTATCAGGAGACCCCCAAGGAATCACGCATACTAGAAAAGTCTTGTATTCCTTAGTGGCATATGAGTGTCGCTACTCGGTAGTTCCTTCACCTCTAATATAAAATATATAAATGGGAAAGTAACAGTCTACCATCATGATTGTGAGATCATCCATCGGACCATCAGTTGGTCGACTCATCATTGCTCCTAGAGCATTCCTCATGGCAATCTGCATAGCTGCTTCAATTTCTTTAGAAGCTTCCAGGGCTGTCGAATTGGGGCAGCAACTACAGTAGCAACTGTTCCTAGCTTTGCAGAACCATTCCCGCTTAAAGAATTCACAGCCTCTTTATGTGCCTTTAGAACCAACTGTGTTGCACTGATTTTTCAATTAAAGTAATGAATACGTAAGTCAAAAAAAAGAAAAAACAAACAAACAAACACAATAATTACATATAAAGGGAGTTTTATGGTTGATTAAGAGAGAAGACTTTAATACATATGAAAGCAACATCAAAAAGTCAAATAACATCTGAGAAGATCATTGATCATAGGTAGGATTGTATTCTGTTTGCAAAAAATTCAACTTAATTTAGCTCCTTCACCATTCACATAAGCGTTTTAGGAAGGGCCTCAAACCAGCATTTTTATGAGAAAGAGACAAATGTATAAACACACACTGCCACACCAACAACAAAAGATGTGAACATGAATGGGAAACACAACTTCACATGTTCATCAGCCTCTATTTATATACTAACATAAAAACAAAATACAGAAACTTTAGAATAAAACATGTAAAATTTAGTTGTTTTAGTTATAAAACCACGAAACTGTAATACTGGAAGTGACATCACACCCCAGATATTTGAACAGACAAACAGTACGTAAAGATTTTTAGTTAAAAAAAGGCATGTTTCAGATAATAAATGGAGACGTGTCAGGAAAAAGGATTAAATGGTAATTTCATTAACTTTTCCATTTTCTAATCAGATCATGCTCACCAAAATAAACAAATAAACTCAGTGGCGAATTCCCTATACTACAAACATTCGTAAATATACAAAATGTTTACCATGTATAGTGTCAGTTTTCATAATGAACTGCCTAGGCCCTGCTAGATAGGACTACATTCTAAATGCAAGACATAGAAACACAGTGTCAAATAAAGACATGCACAAAATAAAAAAAACCATTGGAAAAAAATAACCAAGTTCATCTTCTTTTTATAAGTAAAGAATAACCAAGTTCATCACTCAATCAAATTAGAGAAACAATTTATTGAAGCACTTTACACAGGGAAAGTCTCCAATAACTTACTGTAAAGTTGATACCCAAGCTCTAGCTGCACCAGGAGTTTCTGCACAGAGGAAATAATCTTTTTTCTGCGGTGTCCCAATATCTAAGCAGCATAGTTAAGAATCATGCAAGTATTAGCATTTCCAAATCCAGCAATATGTTCAAAGATTTACAATCAAAGTCAACCAAGCAATGCATTCCAAAATTTCACCAATTCAACCCCACTAAAAATGAAAATAATAATGAACAGAAAGAAATAAAGGAAAAAAAATTTAAAAAAAAAATAGGAGCAGGTCAACAAGGATACAGAAACAGCACCCATCATACTTTGGTAGTCCACTGAAGCAAAGAAAACAAGAAACCAGATTAATAATCACTAAAACCCATACAGAATAACCTGGTTGATTATAATATAACAAAACAGGCTATTTAAAAGCACCAATCTTACTGGAAGTTCACAGGAGATATCGTAATCGTGCTATTTGCATCAAATGTAATGCCTCCCTTAACAGTTGGCTCATTTCTCCTGATCCTAAAGAATGAAACAACAGGAAAGTTTAAGGGAAATTCATTTCGAGGAACAGAATAATGCCAGGAAAAAAAAATTGATCCACGCATTTAACTTACTTGTATTCCATTTTTCCTGTTGTTGGGTCTAAGATTACCCACCTCTCATTCCATTTCCTCAGCTATTTAAAAGAAAAAGGTAAGTCATTACAAGAAGTAGCAATATAACAACAATCTCCCAAAATTTCCAACGCATATGAAGTAAGGCAATGTCATAAATGAACAAAATTACTTCCCCACGTTATCCATAGTCCAACTCAAAATTCCCATGCATTCTCCATACATTACAAGGCATGGAAGGTAAAAGAAGTTAACAAAGTCTTCCCTCAACTACTTCTGGTCAGACATATGAATTGAATTTTCACACGGGGCATTATGTTTTGCCAAATCTTCAGGCCTCAATTTCACTCGTCAATGCATTGGAAGCAGTGTGGTGGAGAATGGGATGGTGAATGAGGAGTTTGAGAAGGTTGTGGATGGAGTTGAAGATTAAGAGCAATAGGAGCAGTGGTAGCAGTGAGGTCTCTATTTTGTGTCTCTGTCATGATCAGAGATGGAGAAGTTAGGGGCCAAGGGAGAAAGTGTGGATTACACACGTAAGCACATGTAGGGCTTGAGTAGTTTTGGAAAAGGGGATGGGGGATTTTTCTATAAGGAATTTTTTTAATTTTAAAACTGAGAATGATTAGTTATGTAGGTAGTGCTATCAATTGAGACCGCATGGATGAAAACAGATGGTTAAAGGTGGAGGAGCTCATGTTGAGATGATGGGCCATATTAGTAATGGGTTGGTCCATAGGGTATGTCAATGGATAATGAGAGATATAGCAGCGTTGGACTTGATGGTTGTTCTATGAATGGACCTACAAGTTGGGATAGGGCCTCACAAAAGTTTTTTAATAATCATTTGGGTTGGGCTATCAAGGGCACAGACTCGATCGGATATGGGTGAAGTAGGAATTTTAACGGTGGACTTGGCAAGACTTTTGTTGGATCTCTCTTTTCCATATTTGGTTCGGTGGAACATTCTAAGTGTGGGTATTCAGGTCGAAGCCCTAGTGCTAGTAGAAAGGATATTTTAATTGTTTGGATTGGGCTGCCAATTCAGTTTCTAACTCAAAAGGGGCTTCGAGTTAAGCATGGTTTTTTTTCAATCTTGTAACATTCCCAAACCTTTGACTTCAATTTATGGGGATCACAGAAAATTGGGTGGTGAAGCATTGTAGTAGAGTAATATAGGTGATCAGCTGGTGGAGGCTGCGGCTAACAGTAGTGGAGCTGGAAAGGTTATGTCAGGAGACACTATTCAGGCATGAGGGCAGGCTTTAAAGATAGACCAATATGGGATTATACAGAGTTTCCATGAAGGAGTTGGGGATTTGGAGGGGTGGTTCTAAGAGATAAGGGTGTATGTATGGGTAGTGGGGAGGGTGCAACAGGGGGTGGATTTGGGGAATTGGGTCAGGGTGGCGAGGGATCAAGGATGTTCGAGGCTGGGCATGTTTTGTCCATGGATACTGGTATTATAGTAGAGAAGGAAAGTTGTAGTGCAGCAGAGGGGGATTTTGAGGAGGAGTCGGAGGAGGTTACGAGTGTTCAATTGCATAGTTTTTGTCCAGGGATTCTTTTTTTCCTCTTTACTTCATTGTTTAAGGGTTATGCCCCCTCATCACATTCTCTAATACAATTCTATTTTATTATTGATAAAAATAAAATAAAATAACGAGTAGAGCAAAATGGAAAAAGGGGCCATGCCATCCCACTTTCTTTATATCAACAAATATTTGATATATAAATATGTACAAATACATGCCTCAATATATCCATTAATTCTCTCTCTCTCTCTCTCTCTCTCTCTCTCTCTCTCTCTTGTTTGGATACAAACAATCCACTGAGAATTTAACATACAACCTCAATTACAAATTGAACTTGACACAAATTGCTTTAATACGATTTATATTAAGACACACCAGCAATAAAATTTTAGGTAGGGTTATTGCACCTTCACTGAGGCCTTCAATTAGGCTACTAAACACTAGCAAACTCAATTGCCTACCACTCACTCACAGTCCACCAAACTCCAGAACACCCAAAATACATCTTAATATACAAATAAATATAAAAACAAAATATACCCTTTGATCACCCAATCTATTAACTTAATTTTCTTCATCTTCTTCTTTTTCACTATTTTGGTCATACACACTAAATTGACTTCGTAAAGTTCAACATTTCTCAATCAATTGCACAATCGTAACGAAAATTCATAAACTTTACAATAATTCAACAAGTAATAAACAGGATAGAGCAAGAGGGGTTACCGTTTCCGATCGCTTAAGAAGAGGACCTTGCAACAGATTTCTACCGGAGCTGGAAGCTAATTGTCGTTTGATCTTCTCCAAGCTGGTCTGTGTATCCCCATCTCTCTACAAAACAATCAAACTCACATTACTATAACAATTTTTAAAAAAATAAAAAAATAAAAAAATAAATAATAGGTCAGAGAGAGACTGACCGAAGGAGCACCATTGGAAGCCATGGAAGAAGAAGAGAGGATGAGGTCAGAGAGAGAAATGGGAAAATGTGGAGTTTTGGGGTTTTGGCTTTCACGTCTTCGGGCTGTTAGGTCTCATGGACTTGCAGTTGGCGTTTGTTCTGTTTATTATTATTTTTTTTTTATATTTAAAATTAATTATTAAATGTTATTACATCATTTTCTTCTTTCTTTTATTTTTTAGATATCTATTTTTTAAGAAATAATTGTCACAAAAATAATAAAAAATCATGCGCGACTCTCTACGGATTTTGTTTTGATGATCCAAATTATTCTTTTTATAAACAAAATATATTTCTCTAATTTGGGAGTTCTAAAAGAACACTAATGACGTGGAAAATAAAAATAAAAAAAGACCAAAACATCACATCACATGAGACCCACACACCAATTAGAGTTATTAAAACTTTTAATTTAGAGCTCCCACTTTTTTGTCTTTTACAAAACTCCCTATGTATATCACTCATAAGAAAAATAGGTCGATTTAATAATCGTAACATTTTTATTTAAAAAAAATAAACATGATAAAATAAAAATGTTACTCTTATTAAATCGATATGTTTTTTTTTAGAAAATTAGTCTAAGGTCCCTTTCCCATTTTTACTAGTGGCAGAAATTCACAATATTTTTTTTGATATCTAAGGTCCCTCACAGAGAAATTTGATATATCTTACGCACACAAGAATTGGGAATTTCTATGACTTGATTTGCAGAGAGAGAGAGAGAGAAAGAGAGTGAAAGTGATCAATTTCACTTCGAAAGTTGGAAAGTCTTCGCAAATCTTCCAATGGCGGTCAACACGAACTTTGCCTCACTGTTCAAGAACTTGAAGTTGGAAAATCCATGGCTTCCGTCTAGACCTTGGGAATCAATTGCTTCCGAGAGTGGTTTCTCTTATAGCTTCGAGGGATTGGGGTTTTGCTGGGGACTATGTGGGTTAGAAGCCTAAGGTTGGGTTTGAGATGTTGGTGAAGATGATAGTTGATGAGGATATGGAATTGGCTAAGAGAAAAAAAGGTGCTTATTGATGCTGGGATTATGAATGCTCAGCAACAGCCTTGATTCAACCATTTTGTCTTTTTTTTTTTTTTTTTATGATTCTCTAAATTATGGTTCAATTCTGTTTTTAGTGTTTTGAATTTTTGTTTTTATAACTATGTTCTAGAGATAATATAGTTTCATTACAATGTGGGTACTTGTCACGACCCAAACCCGCCCATGTAGGCTTAGCATCGTAACCGGCCAGTAATCCGTGATTACCGAATACCTGATTAACAGTAATAACAGTAATGCAATATAAAGAGGCAGGCGGAAGCCAATCAGTAATAGTTTACATCGTCCAATGAGTTGTAAAAACCTGAATGGGAAAACTTTTATGGACATAATCACATTCATAACCATATATACATACATACCAAAAACACATATACAAAGTAGCATACAGGTTAGGGACCTGATCCCTTCACCATAACTGTACAATCAGAAGCCTTAGACATTCAGTACATTAACAGAGACAAAAAGGGTGAAACTGAAACACCCCAAAACAGCCTTGACTCGTACAGGTTCGGAACCTCGATATAAGGCGTGATGGTTGGCTTGACAAAACATGAGTTTAAGTCGGCGCCTCTAGCTCTGGTCCGGTGCTTGGCCACCTACATATATATATAAACTGTGAGCTAAAGCCCAGTGAATAACAAATGTGTAAAGGAGTTAAGAATAAATGTCTTTTATGTAATTAAAACAGTCAAATGCATCTGTAGATCAATTATTCGATCAATGCCTCATATTTCATGTCATATCAGTCATTAGAAATCATAGCAGTCGTATGTGGTACATCCAATAGCAGAACAGTACGGTAGGTCTTAATAGACCGAACAGTCAGTTGATGGCCATCAATACGGGAACAATAGTTCCAAGGATAGGAACTGACAGAGATCTCTATAACAGTAACAGTAGCAGTAGCAGTAACAGTCAGTTGCTATGGATGTCACGAGTACAATTCATAAAATAGGACAAACATTCGCTCAGTAAACAATATCATTCAGAAAACAATATAGTTAATCGTTCAGAAAATAATTATAATTGAACATAGCTTTACAACATTGTTACTCACAGATTACTGGGCTATAGGCAGGCTAATCAGCGTCATTGGGTGCCAAACCTACACAGTTGCAGAACGAACACACACTAAATTACACACCCGGAATTAATAACTTAGCCCCTTGCTTGCTTTGGTATGGTTCTAAATCATTATTCTCATTATGATGCCTTAAACATGGCCTAGGAATGCCTCGGATGGAATGAGGATGCAAAAATGTACTTAAAAACATTTTTCAAAACTTGCTGAAAATAGGGGTCTCGCTCGAGCATGGCTTCCTTCGCTCGAGCGGACATGCAGAATGTGCTTGGTCGCTCGAGAGTAGACTCCTTTGCTTGAGCGATCTACAAAAATGTAAAAAGTACTAGTTGCTGAAAATCTCCGCTCAATACTCACTCGAGCGTGAGACATAGTTCCTCACTCGAACGCAAGTCTTGTCGCTCGAGCGTGCTTCTGTACACGCAAAAATTCTAAGAGCTTGTAATTTACGCTCGAGCCAGCCTTCTGTTGCTCGAGCGAGAGTATGAAAACAAAGTTGGTCGCTCGAGCATAAAATCCATCGCTCGAGCGAGGAGGCGAAATTCTGGGTTTTCCAGATTTGCTCCCAAAGTTCAAAATATGGATTTAACATGCCAAAACTCATCCTTTTGGGCCAATTCTCTGGAAAATACTTAGAAACTCATAACACAACATGTTTTGAAGATCATTTCATTAAATTAAAGCCCCAAAGTGTGTCAATTGTACACAAAATCAACTTGAAATGGAAGAACATGGTTTAATTATGTCATGCATGTACTTATTTGAATTCATGACCTCCAACACACGATCATATGAGCTATTCTTTCCAAAAACATGATGAATTCTTAGATTACAACTATAATATGAACATGCATGTGGGAATTTCATGAAAACAGCTTCAAAATTTCATGATATGGCCATGCATGCATGAATTAATTCTCAAATCCACTCTTTAAGCTATTTCTTGACTTTAGTCCCTAATTTCCATGAATCCATGCATTAAACAACTTCAATTCATAATTAAAATGGTAGATTCCTTCCTTAAGTCTTGGATTTCCAAGTGTGGTAGCTCAATCTTCCAAATCCTCTCCAATTTCCTCTAAATTTCAAGCTATTCACTTGTTGAATTCAATCTCTTCCTACTCTCCTCTTTCTCCCTCATGGTTTTGCAAGGAGGTGGAACATGAATGGTGTGTCAAACATATATAAAATAGGAACAAGACAATGATCTTGAGGGAGCCCACTCAATGGCAAAAATGTAATTAACTTAGGCTCAATTAATTAGCATTATTTATTCTAATTTAATTGTTCCAAATCGAGTTTCAATTAAACCTACCATAATATCCTATAATTCCTAACTAGCATATAACACAAGTCAATTTCTGAATCGGTCGCCGATAAGACTTTCAATTCGCAACTCGAAATTAAAACGTGAATAGATCATTCTATATCAAACAGATAGAAATGTAATTAAAACAACACACTCACATAATCAATTTGGGATTTCATCTCAATCATTACTTAGCATGCTTAATCATGAATTATTGCTAAACATAGGTCAGGGTTGTCACAGTATTGTTGTTAAATTTAAACTTTTGATGTTAATGAGTTGTTTGATTGTCTTCAACCCTCATTCATTTGACATGAATGGATATGGAGTCTTGTCCAGGTCTAGATCTGGTAGGTAAAAAAAAATTCGAAATTGATTCAAAACTTAATAATTGTGGTATGTATGTGAACAAAGCCAGAGAAATTTCAGAATTTAATTTTCTCTGGTTTGTTCAAAATACAAAGAAAATTTCTCTGGTTTGGAGAGAATTAGAGAATTTCTCTGGGGAGTCCAGAGAAATTCTAGAAATTTCTCTAGTTTTGAGATAATTTCTCTAGAAAGCCCAAAGAAAATTAGAGAAATTTACAAACCAGAGAAATTTGGAGAGAATTTCTCTGGACTTCTCTGGAGAGTAAGAAGTCCAGAGATATTCTCTGGATTGAAATTTCTTTAGATCGATGTGTGAGGAACTAGAGTTCTTGATTGGTCAAGTAATTGCTGCTACTACTGGTGAGGCTGTTGAGATGTATGTATGTATAGAGTTGGGTCTATGTTTATTGTTTGTACAAATTTGAATTGCAATAGATCATTTTGTTAAAATATAGATGAATTTGAAAACATAGAGAAAATTGTTGTTGAAGATTCAAAGTGAGTAAAATCTGACTTTGTGTTCATGAGCTTGATTAGTGTATTTCCATGCTTAAACCAAAGAAATTCTCTTATCTTTTTTTTTCGTTTTTGTTTAATTTTCTCTGGTTTGATAAAAAACACAAATTTTCTCTACACAATTTTCTCTGGATAAAGCCACACAAAGCCACACAAATTTTCTCTAACACAATTTTCTCTAGACGGAGCCACACAAAACTATATAAATTTTCTCTGCACAATTTTTTCTGGATAAAGCCACACAAAGCCTGTAGACTCGACTTTCTTCGCGCGCTTCCCTTTCGGAGAGGGCGCGAATTTGGTCTTACTACAGTTTGAACTCATTTCACGGTTCTGAATCTAATCTCACAAAGTGCAATGTGAGACTGATAAACACCAAAGAATCCAAATCTAGCAATTGGTTTTGAAAAAAATCAATTTTGAATGAAAAAGCGCCAAACATGGACTGCTTTGCCAGATTACAAAGTCGCCACCTAAATATTTTATTTTGGAAAATTTAGGAAACCCTGACTCGTGCCAAAGGCCACGTGTCTATCATCACCAAAGTTCCCTCGGCTCGGGAACTTGGGTATGAGAGGGGAAGGTCCTGAAATGAGCACCCCCATTCGGCCGATCAAAGGATCAGCCTCTACTAAGCATGATATGTTGTTTTAAAAACGCATGTGTTCTTTTTCCGGTTATTAATCTAATTTACTATCTGATGCGTACATCATACAAGTATAGACTCAACCGCGAGAATTGGAACAAAACAACTCGTGTTTGCTTTCGAAAATGGTTTGAAAGTGCTACTCCCAAGTAGGCTAAAGCGCAAAATTTCCACCCTCAAGTGGGCTTTAGAAAACATGATTTTGCCACTTCGCAAAGTGGGCTTAAAACTCACCATCATCGAGTTGTTCCAATTCAAGCAATCAAGCCTTCACCCACAGGCATTCATGCAGTTAATCACTTAAGCAAATAGCCTCATAGCAAGCATGCTATCATGGCAACACTCACACTCATGCAAGGATGCTAAAGCGTAAACACTTACAGTATACTCCGAGCCAAAACAGAAAACTAGTTAGAAATCATGCATGATCCTAACTATACATGTAATAACCCGACCCTCGTATATGATTCTGGTATCTTTTTAGTTCTCTATTCTGTGCTTTTGAATGCTATTTGTGAAAGCCTATGTGGAATTACGTTTAATTCAGTGAACCTTGGAAATATGGATTCCTATCTGTTTAGTAAGGAAATTATCTGTCACACTTAAGATGTCTAAATTAGGAATTGAGTGCCTTAGAGGCTTGATAATCTGAAATTGATTTTACATTTAAGATCAGCATAATTTTTAAGTAATAATAAGCATTTTTGTGAAATTTCAATTTGGAATGGTTAAATTGATTAAGTTTGTCCTATTCAATTTATATTTATATATATGTTGCTTTGAGACCATTTGACTTAATTTATATACATGCCTTAGTCATTTGACTTATGAACCATTACAATAAAAATCTATTGAGAGGGAGAAATTAGGAAATGAGAGGGTTGAGAACTAAATCCATCAAGAAGAAGATTGGGAACTTTGTGAGGGTTAGAGGAAATTAAACTCAAGGTATGTAAGAATTACTTTACATAAGCTCTTTCTTGGATATGTGTAAGGATTCTCCTTAAATTGTGAAGACTAGGGTTTTGATTGAAGTTTTGTGTGTGATGCTCACTTAATTGAAGAATTGCACTCATTAGTTGTTGTATTGATGGTTGATTGAAACTATATGGGGGAAATTATGCTTTATTCTTTGTTTTCAAGTTGAAACCACATGGCAATGTGTTTATAATAGTAAAAGAACTAAAGTATGATTGAATATGATTATGAAATCAAAAGGAATAAGGACCTAGGTAGGTTTATGATTATGTTTTTATGTGAATCTATACTTTATTTTTACATCATATTTACCTATTCTAAGCTTTGTTATACATGTCCACCAAGAGGGGTTTTTGCTAAAAAATTCGGACTGCACTGCTGGAATCGCCGCACGTGCGGGGATCACTGCCGCACATGTAGGAGGCCTTGCCGCACGTGCGGGGCTCACAGCCGCACGTGCGGCCCATGCTGCAAAATATTGTTTGCTCGATTTTACGTGCTTAACCCTATAGTATTTTTGGAATTTGTGTTTGATGCCCTTAAAATGCCTGTAAATTCATTCGAAGTAAAATGAAGCAGAAAACGAATTAAGAAAGAAAAGGAATTAATGTATAAGTTGTGTACATGTGTAGGCATAATCCGGGAAGGACAAGCACTCCGTTATAGCACTGTGAGTAAAGTACTATAAATGTATATCAATTACCGTTAATAATTATTATTATTAATAGTCTGCTTTCCATGACAATTATGTTACCATGTTTGTTGATTGAGAATTGGTGTAACATCGAAGGATTTGGCATCTATAAATTACCCATGATTCCGCATGAGAACTGCATACAAGCTATGAAACAATGAGAATGGTTAATAGAAAAAGTTCGTGAAAGTAAAACCCGATTACCGGGGATTTGATATTTGAAATGGAAACATAACACCTTGAAAGTTCTATCGAAGACTCCTACCATTTGTTTGGTTCCATATATGTCTTGTGACGTAGATATCTGTCTAAAGAGGATTAACAGAATTGGATAATGGGATCGAATTATGGATAGTACTAGAGTAGTGTGTTTTATTTACTGTTAAAAGACATTATTAACGTTCTGTCATCCATAGATTAACCTTAATGATTCATGGTGAACAAATGGCACGATGATGCTTGTGTATCTCGAACTATTCAGTTTTGTCAATGATGGTTTAAGATTGTTATGAGGTAATTATTTTGTCCCTATAAATAGCATTGTGATGGCATATGTGCAATTTGTGAGATATGCTATACGTATTGCTAATGATTACCATTAGTAGTCTGTTACACGCAAACTAACTACGCTAACTCATGTAAATGATCAGAATAATCTATGTGCCTCTGTATGACTATAAGACTAGTCTGTTTTGATGATATCTGTGACTATTCCGTTATGATGTTTGTTTCGTTTATATTATTGACATGATGCAACTTATTGATTTCTGGTATGGAACAAAGTGCTGTACGGAACTAAGTGCTACACTTTGGTGGGAGCCACCTCTAGAATCCGCACGAACCACCTCTTGAGTCCATACATATGTGAACTGGGCTTAAAGCCGATGTGAAAGTTATGAGGCCTATGGCCGTTCTGTGAAAGGTATGAGGCTTGTAGCCGTTCTATAATATCCGTGAGGCCTATGGCCAATTTGTGATATCTGGGCCTATGGCCATTCTGTATGATCTGTTAGTATGAAACAAAGTGCTGCACGGAACTAAGTGCTGCCATGCGAGTCACCTCTAGAATCCGTGCGAGCCACCTCTTGAGTTCATACATTCTGATAAGTGCTTAATGTCATTCTGATAAGAGCTTAACGCCATTCTGATAAGGGCTTAATACCGTTCTGTTAAGGGCCAATTTGTGAAGTTATGACTCTATGAAGCCGAAGGCCAATTTGTGTTGTAAGTTATGAATCTATGAGGCCGAGGGCCAAGTTGTGAATATGTGAACCCACCAGGCCAAGGGCCAATCTGTGATGTTGTGGAGCGACAAGGCCGTTCTGAATATGAGTATTGAATCAGATTAACTACCTGCCTCTTACATTATATACGCATCACTTTACATCATAATGCAAGTTGAACATTGAGTTATTTAAGTACTATTATTCACTGAGATTGTCTCACTCTGTATTTGTCTGATTCTGTAGGTACTAAGCCTGGAAGTCAACCTTAACCTCGATGCTTGCCTCTCTTTTGCCAACCTCTATGTGTCCAGGCATTTGGGTGAAGCCTGATCGTTTCTTTGGAGTTTTGCTAAGTTTTAGCTTGCATTCTGATTGTATATTATATGTTAAGTTCCCAATGTTTTTGTTATCCGCCCATTTAAGGGGCGGGGTTTGTATATGTGTATGTATGTAATTATCATCTGATGCACTGTTTGTGATCCTAGCATGATAGTGGTCGCTCGATGGATGTAATTCTTTTACTTTATGTTATTTTCTTATATTTAATGCTTCCGTTCAGGCCCCATATGTTATATACGGTAGGTTAAGTGTCCGTTTCTAGATAGGTCATGCCCAAACTTTTAGGGGCGAGTTTGGGGTGTGACAATACAGAATGCCTAATGCAACACATGCAATAATGCAACTAAATAGGCTCGCCTTTCAAAGATGACATGTGAATGCGACAATTGATACACGTATTCAAATAGGTATTGAAATACGATACAGTTTGAATGATGCGCCGAGGCCGGTGCATGCAAGAAAAATGAATGATGCACGCATGCAAAGCATAAGGTATGCTAATTGAAAAATGTCCTAAAACTAACCATTGAAAGCGGATAAGTAAAAGGGAGAAAGAGGTGGGGTTGGAAGACATGCACACACACACGCACGCTTATTACAACATTACGCCCTCGCGAATGAGGGTCTGAATAAGCTAACTAGCTACGCTAAGCTAAGCTACTTATTACAAACCAACTAATTAACTAATTTAACTAATTAATTATTACAAACCAAATGAAATTGAATAACTAGCTAATCTAAGCTAATTAGATATTACAAAGATGAATTGAATTAGCTAAACACATTAACTAATTAATTACAAAACCAGTAAATAAACTAGCTAAGTAAAGTAGTAAAATGGCCTCAGGGAGGAAGATATGCATGCTCTGTGTGCTTGGCCCGAAAACGCATTGCCTTGTCATAAGTTGTCTCTTGTTTGCACTCACTGTGACCTCAGAACACTGCACAAACTTCCAGATGGCTTCTGCCCCAAAATAGGATCACTTTGGACAATTTCTCCTTCAGGTGGCCGGCCGGCCACCTCAACTGGTCGGTAGGCTACTTAAATTGGCCGGCCGGCCAGTACATGTGGTCGGTAGGCTAGTGCAAGTGGCCGGCAGGCCACTTCTCTTTCTAGAATCCTGCCTTTGCTGCAACAGAGAGCAATAGAGCCAAGGCAATGTATTTGGCTAGAAATGTGTGTACTACCACCCTCCTCATTATGTCTCAAGCTCAAAGGAGTGTGGTACTTGGCTCTTAAGCCACCAATCAAGCATCTCAATGCATGATGGCTTGAAAACCAAGCTTGTACAAGCTTAGTGAATGCACATATAAGACTCAAAGTGTCGTCAACCCATCATGCATGCTCAAGGGTGACAACGACCAAGGAATGTGACACGTTTCATCACTTTGAGTATGAAACGTCTCACATTTCTTGTGTTTGGATTAACGTCCGATCTAAACAAATGCAATGCAACACTCATATGTTATTTTGGCATGTTTTACTTGATTCAATTCTTGTTTACTTATTTACATTACCAAACCATTCTTAATTAGTTAAGTCCAATGTGAAAGGTCCTCTAATTTGAAAGATGACCTAAGCTTCGAGTGCCTTGAGCATGAAGAAGTATCATGCTATTGGTTAGTTGAAATTCTCAAGGGAGATTAAAACCAATAGGCATGAATGCCTCAAGTTCATGCTCAAGGCAACAAGGGCTTAAGGCCACTTTCAAGGCGAATGAAATTTGAAAAATGGAGTGCAATTACACACATTTTAGCACTGAAATAGCATGCTAAGTGACTTTAAAAAAAACAATGCAAACACCTCATGCAATGCATGCTCAAAGGCTTAACTCATTAAGCTAATGAAAGGGGTTGTGCCACCACCTTACAACATAAGCCTCAAAGGGCTAAACCAAATCAAAACAGACCTCAAACATACGAAAACAGTGGCCAAATCATGCTGAGATTGAAGTTTATACGGCAAGAAAATCATGCATACCAATTGGCCAACAAGCAAGGCATAAGGCTTACTCTTAGAAGCAATAAAAGAGTGATATGCATGAGAGTGTGACAGAGAGAATATCTTGAAATCATGTGTGAATGATGTCATGGTATGCAAACATCTCAAATAAAGCATGCTAGAGGTATCAAAACACAAGGCTAGTGAGGTCCATTGCACCACAGCTATTACAAAGCAAGTCTCATATGACCAAAACCACTCAAAACAGAGTTAAAGCATGCTAAAACATGGGTAAAAGCATGCTGGAGTGTGGCCAAAATAAGCTAGAATGATGGGCTAAAGCATCAAGCATACAAGGCTAATCAGCAAGATTACACTACAAGTATAAGAAGCATGCATGAGGTGACTCAACCAGGCCAAAACAGAGTTACAACATGCTGAAACACGGTAAAAAATAGGCTGAAATCAAGTCAAGTGATGGTAGAAAAACATGTTCAACAAGTAGGCCAACAAGACATGTAACTAAGAAGCAAAGAGGGGAGGCCACCCCCTCTTACTTTGGACCTTAAAACATGATTTCTTCTACTGAAATTTCTTTGAGTTTCAGTGGTAGAAAGGCCAAACAAAGGGTGCCTCAAAAGCCTTAAGAGATGGCACAAGGCTTAAGCAAATAAGGCACACAAGGGGGTGAAACACCCCTAACTCCCACAGGGCCTCAAACAATCACTTTTAATACTTAAAAAAAGAGATTTTTGTAGTTGAAAGCTAGGCCAAAAATAGCATGCAAGGGTGGCCAAACCAATGTATAAAAACAAAGCTTAAAGAGGTAGATTCTCATCCTTGAAGCACAACTTTAAAACAGCAAGCAAATAGCCAACTTCTGAGCCAAAATCACTCCAAGGAGCTCCAACAAGGCCTCCAAGATCATCAACACTAAAGTGAAGGTGTTTGACTAGGTGTTTTAGTGCAAATGTATGAAGAAAACTCACTTTTAAACTCAATATCACACAATATATAGAGAGAGAGAGAGAGAGAGAGAGAGAAAGAGAGAGAGAGAATTCTAGAGAGAGAGAGGGAGATTTAGCTCTGAAATTTTGTGAACCCCTCTAAAGGGGGAGGGACCTCCCCTTATATAGAGCAAGCAAGCAAAAAGTCTTGCTTGAGTTTCAGTGAGCCACAGCTGGCTTAAAAGATCTGAAAATATCTAAAAATGAGAAAAATTGGCTACCGGCTAGTTAAGGTGGCCGGCCGGCCGGCCACTTCCCCTAGCCAGCCGACCACTTGAAGTGGCCTACAAGAGAGGAAAGTGGCCGGCAAATGCCAAAAGTGGCCAGCAAGGCCTTCCTCCCCCCCTAGGCAAGAGGCAACAAGGTTTGGCCCAAAAACCAAGGCCAAAACACAAAGTGTTAAGAGGCTTAAAGACAAGGCACTCAGTCAAGACCCTCGAGCGCTCAAAACAAGCACAAACATATGCAATCATCGAGTGCATAACCGATGACGTCAAAGTCTTGAGGTTGGTCAAAAATGGGGTGTCTGCAAAGCCACACAAATTTTTTCTAACACAATTTTCTCTAAATAGAGCCACACAAAGCCACACAAATTTTCTCGAACACAATTTTCTCTAGATAAAGCCACACGAAGCCACATTAATTTTCTTTACACATTTTCTTTGGATAGAGCCATACAAAGTCACACAAATTTTTTCTAACACAATTTTCTCTGGATAGAGCCACATGAAGCCACACAAATTTTCTTTACACAATTTTCTCTGGATAGAGCCATACAAAGCCACACAATTTTCTCTGGATAGAGCCACACAAATTTGACCAGAGAAATTCTCTGTGAACCAGAATTTCTTTATGAAATCCAGAGAAAATTCGACTAGAGAAATTCTCTATGAACCAGAATTTCTCTGTGAAGTCCAGAGAGAATTCGTCCAAAGAAATTCTCTGTGAACCAGAATTTCTCTATGAAGTTTAAAGAAAATTCATCTAGAGAAATTCTCTGGATCGTTATTGAGGGATCTTAGACATTATGAAAATATTGGGTATCCTTTATGTTATAAAATCTTAATACTAGAGACCTTAAAAAAAATCCTCGTTTTTCTTCTATGGATGGTATACGTGAAATGTCATATAAAATTAACAATTTGGATCATTGCAATGAGATCAACAGTGTGCCCCATATAACTTTTTTAAATTGAAACTTAAGATAAACTTAACCCAATATTTTTAAGGGAAATTTTAATTTCAGTGCAACTTATCAAAAAAAATATTTATATGTTAATGATGAACTTTACAACATTAAAAGGTAATTTTATAATTTTTTCTATGTATGTGAAATTATTTTGTAAATTTTATACTAAAGCGTTATTTCTCCTATTTTTAATCCATAAGTGTGTGGGCTTATAACTTCTTCTTTTTCACCTTAGACTATAACTAATGTTAAATTTAGGGGTGTTAAAAAAATCGATAGAATCAGTAAACCAATCTAATTCAATTCAAATCGTCAGTTTAGTTTGATTCTTTTAGTTACAATTCTGGTTCTAGTTCTAAAAATGATGGAATCGTTCAAATTGGTCCGGTTCCCGATTCCAAGGCTTTGGTTACAACTCTAAACTGGGCCGTAACATATTTATTTATTATTTATTATTTTTATATACAAACATTAAAATGTAAAATGTTTCTTACAAGATTTGAGAACTAGCCATCAATGTGACATTGATAAACTCTAACCAATTTAATCAAACTAATTATTATTAATTTGTTTGCTAATGTAAAATATATATTATATTTATTGTTATATAAATTTCTCGAACCATAAATCGAACCGAACCAAACCGGATCCTATGGTCCGGTTCTAATATGGTTCGGTTTCGCAGGTTAACGGTTTGGTTATAGGTCTAATTTTTTTGAAACCGTAAAAAAAAGGTCCGGTTCTTAGATTACTCTAAAACCAGACCAATCCGATCCGCGTACACCACTAGTTAAATCTATGGTAAAATATATTTAATAAGTGTGTTTAAATTAATATTTTACTTTTAATTTTTATTTATTTTTTTTTTAGTGCTAGTTTGTTGAAAATTTAAATTTAAATTAATTTTATTTTGGTTTAGTTTTTTAAAATTATTTTAAATTTTTATAACTTTTAGTATTTTTTGAAATTTTTTATTTTTTATTTTAACTTTTTAAATGCATATAATCTAAGAATGGATTGGACCTAATGATCCGTCCGTGGTTTATAGGGCTTGTGGTGATCATAGAAGGTTGGTTGAGAAAATTTTATAAGCCCACTTATAATATGGGTTGGGCTTGGAAAGAGTTCTTCAAACCCAATCTGGGCTTGACACAAACTGTGACACTCTTAGGAGTGCAACTTGGGTGAGCTCAACCCGAACAACCCGAACCCAGCCTGAATTTTTGAAGGGTTTAGACAAGATATTTTCAAATTCGGTATGGGCTTGGACAAAAATTCAGAAGCACGAATTAAATTTGGGCCAACTTGGGCAAAGACGTCAAACAATCCAAGCAACCCGAAACCCGAATTATACATATATAAATATATAAAAATATTAAATATACATATAAATTATTAGCCATTACATGATATTAAAATAATTTAGATTATTAAATCATATTGAATATATATTATATATACAAATAACATAAAACTTACTTTTTTTTAAATTTTTTTATTTTCACTCATAAATTGTAAAGACTACTATAACGGCCTCTCTTACATTATACAAATTATTTGTTTTGATGGTATTGATGATTTTCTATTAAAAAAAACGTAAATAGAGTTAAATTTTAATAATTTAATAATGAAACTGTAATAAAAAAAATAAAATAAAAACTTAAATTCATTTACAATTCGGGTTTAACTCGGGTCGGGCTTGTACATGCAACCTCGAGTTACAATTCGGGACTAGGCGGGCCTGGGCAGGTCTCGGCACAACTTGGGTTGGGCTTGGATAACCTCCCAACCCAACCGAACCTGCTTGAGTTGCACCCTTAGACACTTCAAAGAATGTCACGTATAATTATATTATCATTCATCTTTGTATACTTCAGGTCAAAATAACTATTCCATTGACTGTTCCATATCACAAGACACCCTGATTTAATTATCTTCCAATACTCTAGAGATAAAAATTTGAATTGTTAGGATAATAATTTAGGAGATGAATACATTAGTTAGAAAACTTAGGAATATCGGTGCTTGAAAGAGAGTTTAAGTAACCAAGAATAACTTGAATATGGAGTATAGAAAATTTGGGTAAATGTTGAAGAGTTAGGAAATCCTTTTTTGACTTGAGAATTGAACACTTCGGTAATTTAAAAAACCTTAAGTAAAGAGCTTAATGATCTTAGTTTAATGACTACTTAAATAAAAAATTAAGTACGATTAGCAAAAGTTAAGCAAGATTAATTAGAGCCTAAGGAGGATTAATTGGGCTAACAAGAATTAGTGACTAAGCATGATTAATTAGAGTTAAACTTGGTTAATTAAGTTGATGAAATAATTAGTGGCCTAAGCTAATTAGTTTCGATAATAAATGAGAAAATGATAGAGAAAGATGAAGAAAGTTAGAGAGAAACTTTTGTTTTTGAGAGATAAAAGAGAAGTAATGAGAAAATACAGAGAAATAGGAAAAAATATAAAAGGGAATTCAAATTTAAGCTTAGAAATTTAAGAAAAATTATCAATATGTAAAGAATTCAACTCTCTTTCTTGCATTATTGTTATAATCTAGTTAGAAAATCATCTAAACTAAGTTTTGAGAGATTGAAATTTACGAGAATAGGAAAGAGTTTGAGAAATAGGAAGGGTTTGAAGAATTGGTAAGGAAATCATGTTTTGGTTTGTTTTTACATTGGATTCATTACATATGATTGTTTCCTACAAAACCCACATCATTTGTTTATGTTTTGAACTCTCAAAATCTTGTTTTGAGGTATCGAAATGAGGGAAATAAAGAAAGGGTATTGAAAATAGGCTAAGGTTAGCATTCTTAAATTGAACTTTGTTTTTGATTAATTTAACTTTGGATTCATGCATTTAAATGAGTTTTCATGAACTTCGCATCATGTTTTCATGTTTTAGTACATCGTACAACATGTTGTGAGGCTTAGGGGTGATGAAAATGGAGTTGAAACACCAAGAACACCAAAAACATGCACTAGACTTGAATTCTACTCGTTAGGTGCTCAAGCAGCCACCATCGGGCACATGAGCATGCAGAACCAAATATGCCTCTCCCTAAGCCATCGCTTGAGCGGCCAAGCCACCGAACGTGCAACCAAAGCTGGCACACGTGCAGCCAACCCCTATTTCAGCCCACTTTCTTTCATGTCTTACAATTTCAAATAAGCATATTGATAAGGCAGCAGATTCAAAAGATCTTCTCAAATCACAAGATTCTTCCATCCAATCTCAACCTCCTTGATTGGGATTATCTTTAATCTCCTTGATTGGCCCTATCTTTCTATTGTTATATTTATCCCTGTATTTACTATTATTGTAATTATCTTGTAATTGGGTGAGCTAACCCAAGGCACACATCTCTATATAATATAATGAAAGCATCTCTCTAGACTCACTTTGAGTTAGAGTTCTCAAAGTCTCTTTATGGTATCAAAGTAGTAGTGAGTCTAGAGAGAATTTCTTAATTTTTTTTTTCTTCCTTCCAGCATGTCAGCCATTACAGGTTCTTCCCCAACTGAGACTTACCCATATCCAGTGGCACAAAATGTCGCTAATTTTGTGTCACTTCGCCTCTCTTCTACAAATTTCCTGCTGTGGAAAACTCAAATGCTCAATATCCTAAAAAGTTATGATCTTCAAGGTTTCATCACTGGTGATACCACAGCACCACCACGTTATGTCAACTCCGATGCATCCGATTCTCACCCACAAGCTGCCCTCAATCCGTCATTTTTAAATTGGCGAAAATCTGACAGATTAGTGAAGGGATGGTTAACAGCCACTCTCTAAGAAGAAGTTCTTGGCATCGTTGTTGGTCTTGATACTGCTGCTGAAGTTTGGAATGCCCTCGTTCATGCATTTGCCCGTGTGTCTTCAGATCGCAGTCTCACCCTTAAACAGCGTCTTACTACCATTACCAAAGGAACTAGTAGCTTGTCTGAGTATTTGAGAAGGTTCAAATCAGTTTGCGATGATCTCGCCGCAATCGGAAAACCTGTTGCTGATCATAAGAAAGTTTTTTGGCTTCTCAATGGTCTTGATGACCGATATAACATTTTCTGCACTACCATGCTCCGTCCACCAGTCCCCTTACTCCGAAGTTGTTACACTTTTGGAGAGCCACACCGAACGTTACCATCTAGATGGTAGCACTCCACAAATGGCTTTTTATGGCAACGCAACCAATCAAAAAAGAACCCTGCATGGCAACATACCTTCAACTCAAAAGGTCGTGGTTTTGTGCAAAGGCACTCGCCTGGCAATTCTCGTCGGCCTTCGTCTGAATCTTCTCACAGTACTTCTCGGGGGCATGGGTTTGCACAACAAAAATCTTATACTCCACAAAAAGCTCCTGCTCGTACTTCAGTTTCAGAAGACAAACCCACCTGTCAAATTTGTGGAAAAACAAATCATACTGCACTCAAGTGTTTTAACCGGTTCAACCACTCTTTCACTCCAGATGATATTCCCCAAGCCCTCGCTACAGTCACTATTGCTGATAACCAGTCCTCCGAATGGTTTCCAGACACTGGTGCCACCGCCCACATCACAGGTAATCCACGCAGTCTCCATTCTATGAGTCCTTATCATGGTCCTGATGGTGTTATGGTTGGTAATGGGACCACCTTGCCTATTACACACATTGGTAAGGCTACCCTCAATTCTGGATCTTCTTCTCTTCATTTAAATGATGTTCTGCTCGTTCTAGATATAAAGAAAGATTTACTGTCTGTAAGTAAACTTACCACTGATTTTCCTCTTCAGTTTGAGTTTAATGGCAATGGCTTTTTGATTAGGGACAGAACCACCAACCGAGTAGTCGCACAGGGCAGTAAGCGAGATGGATTGTATACCTTTGACATCAAGCATGAGGCATTCTTTTCTCAACGATTTCGACAAATAAACAGTGAGGGTTGGCACCAGCGGCTTGGACATCCACAGCCACGAATTGTTGATCACTTGCAGCGTCGGAATCTTATTTCTTGTGATTCAAAAAATAAAGTCTCCCCAGTGTGTACTAGTTGTCAAATGGGAAAATCATGTAGGCTGCCTTTTTTATCAATTGATGATTCAATAAAAACTCCTTTTTATAAGATTCATTGTGATTTATGGGGACCAGCTCCTGTTCGATCCAAGGACCAATTTCGTTTTTATGTCATCTTTATTGATGCTTTTTCCCGATTTACATGGTTTTATCCTCTGCGTCGCAAATCCGATTTCGTTGACACCTTTGATCACTTTCACAAGTATATCACTTGCCAGTTTGATGCTAAGGTTTGCATTTTTCAGAGTGATGAAGGCGGTGAATTTGCTGATGGTAGTTTTGTTCGACATTTGGCCAACTTGGGTATTCACCATCAATCTGCCTGTCCAAAAACACCAGAACAAAATGGCACTGCTGAACGAAAACATCGCAATATTACTGAACTTGGTCTCACTATGTTGTTCCATGCTCATCTTCCACCTCGGTTTTGGGTTGAATGCTTTTCTACCGCTGTTTTCTTGATCAATCGCTTACCATCTCCACACTTAGATATGGATTCTCCGTTTTTCCGACTCTACGGCAAACATCCAGATTATGCTACTTTTCGGGTATTTGGCTGCAAATGCTTTCCCTATCTTGGGGATTATCGGGAACATAAACTTGCTCCAAAATCCCTTCCATGTGTCTTTATCGGTTACAGCTCAAAACACAAAGGCTATCGCTGTCTTTACCCACCCACTGGTCGGGTTTATATTTCTCGCCATGTTGTCTTTGATGAAGCTGTCCTTCCCTTTCGTGACCCCTCTTGTCTTTATGCCTCCAGTGCTTTTGAAGGGGAATTGTGCACATTTTCAGATTGGGAGGCTACAACTCAACCTGTTGTTTCTGCTCCGCTTCCTGCTGTGTTCCTACCACCCTTACCACCGTCCAGCTTTGCTCCTCCTTTAGTGCCGCCAACCGGGCCTTCCATGGTTCCAGCTACTGCACCTTCTGTTCCTACTGATTCTTCTGTTGGGGTTGTTGCCCTTCCTCCACCTTCTGATGACTCTCACACTGGGTCTTCTGCTGAGCTCTCAGCCATTATTCTTGTTGCTGCATCCCGTTCTCATTGCATGGTAACGCGCTCCCAACTTGGACTTCATCGGCCTCATCCAAAGTATTTACATTTTAATGTTGTGACTTCGTGCTTTGATATTCCGCGCGAACCGCGGTCTCTCAAATCTGCCTTATGTCACCCTGGGTGGATGGCGGCTATGCGGGATGAACTAGTCGCTCTTGACGCCAATCATACCTGGGATCTTGTTCCCTTCTCATCATCCCTGAATGTGGTGGGATGTAAATGGGTTTATAAAGCCAAACTTAAGGCTGATGGTTCTCTCGAACGTCTTAAAGCACGCTTGGTTGCAAAAGGATTTCATCAAATTGCTGGTCTTGATTTTTCTGAAACCTTCTCTCCGGTTATCAAACCTGGTAGTATTCGTATTGCCCTCACAGTGGCTGTGGTCAAAGGGTGGGAAATTCGCCAACTCGATGTGAAGAATGCTTTTCTTCATGGGTTTCTCTCTGAACCTGTTTATATGCAGCAACCTCCTGGGTTTGTAGATCCTCATCATCCCCATCATGTCTGCAAATTGAAGCGAGCTCTTTACGGCCTCAAGCAAGCTCCTCGGGCATGGTTTGATCGTCTTAGTACCTTTCTACTTAGCCTCGGTTTTTTCTGTAGCACGGCCGATCCCAGCTTATTCATTTGTCATTCCTCCCTTGGAACCATATTGCTTCTATTATATGTTGATGATATGGTTATTACCGGTGATAATTCACGGCAGATACATTGGCTAATTACTCAATTAAGTCATGAATTTTCTATTAAAGACTTGGGTTTGCTGCATTACTTCTTGGGTATTGAAGTCCATCACTTTGCTCAAGGACTATTTCTTTCTCAAGCTCGTTATGCTCACGATTTGCTTGACCGAGCTCAAATGGGTTCTTGCAAACCGTTATCCACCCCATGCCATTGAAAGGTCACTGCTTCCCTGCTAATGATGCCCCTTATCCAGATATTACTCATTATCGTAGCATTGTGGGCGCACTTCAGTATTTGACGTTTACACGCCCGGACATCTCCTACAGCGTCAACTTTGTCTGTCAATTTATGCATGCACCCACTATGTCGCATTTTAAACTTGTAAAACGAATTCTTCGTTATATCAGTGGTACTGTCCACTTTGGTATGAGTATTTTGTCATCTAGTACTCTTGATCTTTATGGCTTCTCCGATGCTGATTGGGCTGGTTGTTCTCTTACTCGTCGTTCTACCTCCGGGTTTTGTACCTTCCTCGGTAGCAATTGTATATCCTGGAGTGCTAAGAAGCAATCCACTGTGGCTCGCTCTAGCACAGAAGCGGAATATCGGTCCATGGCTTCTACAGCTGCGGAACTTACTTGGCTATCCTTCATTCTCCGTGACATTGGGATTTCTCTTCCTCGCTCTCCCATTCTTCACTGTGACAACATCAGTGCTCTTTACATGACCATCAATCCCATGTTCCATGGGCGTACCAAACATATTGAAATTGACTATCACTATGTTCGCGAAAAAGTTGCCCTTGGCACCCTTGAGACTCGGTTTGTGTCTTCTTCTCACCAGCTAGCAGATATTTTCACCAAGCCACTCTCCAAGATTTCTTTCTGTGCTCTTCGTGACAAACTGGGCCTCGTGTTTGACCCTCGGCTCACTTTGAGGGGGAGTGATAAGGCAGCAGATTCAAAAGATCTTCTCAAATCACAAGATTCTTCCATCCAATCTCAACCTCCTTGATTGGGATTATCTTTAATCTCCTTGATTGGCCCTATCTTTCTATTGTTATATTTATCCCTGTATTTACTATTATTGTAATTATCTTGTAATTGGGTGAGCTAACCCAAGGCACACATCTCTATATAATATAATGGAAGCATCTCTCTAGACTCACCTTGAGTTAGAGTTCTCAAAGTCTCTTTACATATATCTCTCATTCGAACTCGGTAACGCATCCAAATTCTAAGTATAAAAAAAATATGTTTAAATTAGTGAAGTCTGCTTGCTTTCTTCCTAACTATTTAATGCTAATTATTCTTCTAACTTAGTTTCCTATCATTTCTTCCTATTTTGTTAAACCTTAAATATCTAAATATGATATTTTTCAATGCAAAGTATATGAAATTGATGTGGGATACTTAGGACCCTTTAACGTACGTCTTCGACACACTTCAACATTCTTCAGGTCTTAATCACCTGAAATGCTTCTAGGCATGCATTCAATACATGTTTGACACTTGATTTAGACTTAAATTAAGCTTAGAAAAGTCTTGCATAATCTAAGAAAATATTAGGAAACACTAAGTTACGTTATAACACCTTAAGCGAATTTAGAAACTTGTTAGTTTAAGCGCTTTCAATGTCTTACTTATGCTTTGTGTAGGTCAAGCACTCAGAGGGAGGAAAACCTCATTATTCGCGAGCTATTTGCGAGAAATATTATTGTAAAGTTATATTTCAAAATGCTATCCGACTACTCATCCGTCACAATGCTATCCTATTTAGGCCGGGTTGGAGTCGTGACACAAACTATATTTTATAAATATATATTCATATGCATATTTGACATTGCAACCTTATTTTTTAAGCATAAATAAATTATGTATTACTAGTTATGTAAATAATTAGTTATAAAATTTGAATTATTCAATGATTTGAATTATTCAATGATTAAATAATTTATTTCAAAATATAAAAAATATGTATATTAAATATTTTTGAGTCATGCGAACGGCCTTGGAATTTTTTTATTTTGTTTTTGTACCGACTTGAGAACAGAGAATAAGCCTGATCTTGGATTGAGAGCTCAAGAAAAGACTTCAAATGTTGTTATGCAGTACGAGTTCAGCCTAAACCCGCCCGAGTCTAGTCATGTCTACCCCTAATCCAAATGCTTCTTGAAAAGTATAATATCTACAATATTTTTTTTTTAAATCTACCAAAGATAGGGAAAATATATATGAAATGTGCCCAAAAAAAAAAACAAAAAAACAAAAAAAAAATCTTTAGTAAATTTGTTCTAGATTTGTTCAAAAATATTTTATTTTTTAAGTGTATTTATATCAAATGCTTTTACAAAATAAAAACAAAATACAAAAAAAAAATAAAAAAATTAAAGATATAGATTGATCTTGAAAACCAAACAATGTGTTCTATCAAATTCTCATCGAGTTTTATTAGCATTATTTTTTATTTATGTGTTCATGGAGATTAATAATATATCTATCTATACTAAAGTGAACAATTTAGTCTCTTTTGGGGATACCAAAAATAAGTTGTTTATTGGTTTATTTATATCACATTACTTCTTTATTTTTCTGCACGTCTTTTTATGATAAGTAAAAAAATTAATTTATAAGTCATACTCAAAACAACCTATCGATATCCTAAACTTACTCTTCTTCTTTTACCAAGTGAATTTGTTCTTTATCAATATATACATATATATAGTGAAGTAAGTAAGACTTGAACCTAAAGCATGAGGTCTAATAAAGACACTACAAAAAATGACACTTTTGGCTACCAAATTATTGGTAGCCAAAAGTCAAAAATTTAGTCGCCAAAGGATTTAGCGACCAAAATTTTTTGTCGCTAAGCTCGTCGCCGTTACCTTGTCGGCGATAGTATTGGCGACCAAAATTTGTTTGGTCGCCGAAAGTGTACACATTTGGCTACTAATTTTGGTTTAGTCGGCAAAAGATATGTTTCCGCCACTAAATCATTAGTCGCCGAATGAGGGTTTTGGCTACTAACTTGTTTTGGTCGGCAAAAGGTATCACTTTTAGCTACTAAATAATTGGTAGCTGAAAGTACACATTTGGCTACTAATTTTGGTTTAGTCGGCAAAAGGTATGCTTCCGCCACTAAATCATTAGTCGCCGAATGAGGGTTTTGGCTACTAACTTGTTTTGGTCGGCAAAAGGTATCACTTTTAGCTACTAAATAATTGGTAGCCGAAAGTACACATTTGGCTACTAATTTTGGTTTAGTCGGCAAAAGGTATGCTTCCGCCACTAAATCATTAGTCACTAAAAGTGCTACCCATATTTTAATTTACTTTTGCCCACTAAAAGTTTCGTAGCCAAAACATTTTCTCATGTATTTAGCTACCAAAATATTTGGTGGCCAAATACTTTAACATTTTTATTTTTTTTAAATAAAAACTTCTAAACCACCTGTATCCATTATTAATACAACCTGTACCCTGTATAAACAATATAACCCATCAACAACGATTACACACATTTCAGTTCCAACCACCCAAAAAATTAATATTGAACGTCCACTTACATATATATTACAAATTTCATAAGAACCAAGTCTAATCCCACGTCAATAATTTATTGTACATACATAATACTGGAATACCACAATTAATTGTACTCCTACAACTTCTGTACCACAACAAAAATTATTTGTACAACAAAAATTATATTCTACCAAAAATTTGCTGTTTAAGCCTCGCAATGCTCTCCAACTCATCTATTTTGCTGTTTCTTCCGTTGTCTCTCCAACTTTAATTCAGCAACTTCCCTAGCCTTCTCATCGAGCTCAAGTTCACTAGCCTCCAGTGCCTGGTGTGCTTTCTTGAACATCCTCATCTTCTCATCAGCCCACCATTTCCATTTTCTTCAATGCCTCCTGCACCACCTCAGCAATTTGGTTGCATGCCTCCTGTGGAGCTATCACACGTCTATCTTCTCCAGATTCTGGATTTCTTGATGAGTCCATATCAAGTTCTGTACTAATTATTACATTATAAGAGGAGAAGAAAAAAAATGAGAAGGGGAAATAAGAAGAAGTAGAGTTGAGAGAGAGGGAAACTTCAAATGCAGCAACTAAGTCCCAAATGAATTCAAAAGAGATGTTTAAACAACTAATCGTCCAATAGGGGTTATATCTAAACCTAATTCTAAATGCACATTTACTATTGAAACCAACACAAAGATTTCCGACAATCTAATACTTGATTGAGAACCTATAGAACTTTAATTGAGATACATCAACTCAATCTGATATGAGATGAATGGACTTGAAAAAAAGTAAGGTCAATAGATCAAAGCACGTAATATTAACATTATCCCGACATGAAAATTAAAGGTTATGCCAATCTGTACAAACTTATAAGTAATTTGTTAATATTTAATCCACAATTTATGGAAACAAGATCCCCTTTTTTTCATGTTTAGACTAGAGATGAAATTTCCCTGTTCAAAATAAGAGTCAAATTATTAGAAAAAACATAAAGAATTCATGTAGAATAGAAGCAGTCAGGTAAAATAATTAAATTCAGATAAAACTTAGGCTATGTTTGGCAATAGTGCAATCTTGCATAAGAGCATAGGTACCATCAACTATTACCTACCAAGCATAAAACAAAGAGATCACAAGCTTTTATGGTTGATCAAGCATAACATTATACGCATACTTACCACCCCCGATGACGAACTCTCTATTGCTTTAGAAGCAACATGTTTTTTTTCTAGCAGTCTATCAAATACTGGAGTCACTATAGCTTTACCACTTATCAAATCCTATATCAACACAAAAGCCAGTTTAAAATAAGTGAACACAAAAAAATTATTATATCTAAATAATGTAATCAACATTCTAGCTCACATGAGCAAATCAGAAAACTCTACAAACCCAAAATGAAACCAACATTTACAAACTCTATCATATGAAACCATCCAAAAGTAGGTTTACTGATCTTAGGATTTTTGGCATTGCAGTTCTTGCACTCCACAAATTTTGGCTTCAGAAATTTATTCAAGACAACGATCTATTTTGATCAGCTTATTTTGATCAGCCACAAGAGCTGTCACTCCACCGACAGCCACAACCAGCTTATTTTGATCAGTTAATATGGCATGCAAACCACCTGCAAAGCACAAATAATTCCCCATCAAGCAAAGCTCTTTTAAACACAAATTTACATCAATAGCCAAATGAAGCAGTCACAACAGAGTAGAATTTTTGGGCATTTCAATAGAGAATTTATTTATTTTGATCAAATTATCAACCAAAAGAATCTTCCCAAGTCTGCTTCATGTAACTAAACCGAATATGTCAACAACTACATCAATTTCAAATAATTCTTTTGGTGCTTCATTCATAGCACTCAACAAAGTTAAATTAGATCCAATAATTTAACCATACCTGCAAAGGACAGCATGTGGTATGGTTAGGCGACACCTTTCACCATCAAGTGGGTCACAGGGACTTTTTATATCATGTGCCCATATTCTTAACTTCACTGTACAAGGTAACTCAGCAGCTGCTGTAGCAGCCAATGACGCAGCAAGTTCAGATTGAATTCTACTAATAATTGGGAAAGAATCGCTCTCACCATGTGGAATACTAACAGGAGCAGCACCTTGTCCGGAGTCTGATGCAGAAATCAAACGGTTGGCTTTGACCCATTAACCATCCTTGCACAAATGGTAGCTCCCAACATGTCGGGTCCCTAGAATGTAGAAATTGATGATGTCTCATACCATGTGGCCAATACCATATTTTTTACAGGTAGAAAATAAATTGATGAACCTGCATCACATAATGCACATTAGCCATATGCACAGGAAAAAGAGAGAGAGAGAGAGAGAGTACAAGCAAACCAAATAAGACTTCTTCCTAAACATTATTAGCAAGCTTAGTGAACTACATGAATCTAGATGTTCTTTAGACTCTTATGAAACAATCTATCTGAGTACCTCCCAAATTCATAAACTCACTAATTCCATAAACAAAATTGAGAAGATTTGTATTCTGAAAGAAAAATTGCAACCTGTTCACTATCCAATCCAATTAAATAGGCCTGTGTAATTAGAGTCAAATATGTAGAATTGAAAATGGGGCATCAAAATATCTAAGTCATGCACATCAAAATATCTAACTTGCAGAAAATACGACAATAAATGCATTTGCAAGCACTTAATATGCTAGAACATAATGTATCTGCTTATGTATACACTATGTATATACACAAGTGTATAAAATATAATGTAATGTTGCCAAAGCAATGTTAAACAAAAAATGAAGGCAAACCCAGCAAAGCAGGGAAAGAAATTCAACAAAATATGTCTTCCCTTGTCTTATATAAAATTTCCTTAGCAATACACATATGTGAAAGGAAATTCATCAAATTTACAAAATTGTTCAAATGAAATTCATGGAATTCATATTATAGCTCAAGAATTAAAGAAATTCACAAGTACATAAAAGAGAGCCATAATTCAAACAGTTAAAGTTTTTTTTTTTAATTATTTTTTTAAATCACAGAGACAAAAAGAGACCCATAGTTCAAAGAATTAAAGAAATTAACGAAAAAAAATCTTAACCCTATCTCAGAACGTTAAAATAAAAAAGATAAAACAAACCCAGAAACAAAAAGATAACAATAATGTCTCCTATAACATGATTTGGGGATTTCATCAATTTTTATACAATCACACGTTTTAGATTCAACAAACACACTAAAATTTTAGATTCAACAAAATAATTTCTTTTATACAATAAGAACCTAAAACTAATTTTTTAGGTCCTCAATCAAAACATTATTTTTTCAATTGAAATCTTCAAATCAAAAACAAATTTTTTTTTTTTTTCAAATCTCCAAATCTTAACCCTATAACAAATAGGTTCCAAACCTGGTTGAAGGGGAGATTTTTCTTCATCGAGTCCCTCCGCCGTGATTTCGTTTCTCTCGTCTCTCCGTCGTTCCCCTTCCGGCCGGATTCTTTCCTCTCTGTCGTTTCTTTTATCTGCTTCACCAGTGTCAAGAACAGAGCTGCTATCAGAAAGAGAGAGAGAGCTGGAGGAGGGCAGAGGCGTGATGGCGGTGATGCTCCCGTACCCGACGCCGACGGAGACAAAGGCGAGAGAGAGATGGAGGAGGGCAGAGGCGTGAGAGAATGAGAAAGAGGGAGAGAGTCAGAGAGTGAGAGACATAAAAATGAAACTTACAATTTCCCTCCCAAGTTTCCCTCCGAAGTCTGAAGCACAATGTTTAAAAATTTTAATTATAATCGGCGACTAATATTTAGTCGGTAAAAGTAAAAATAATAAAAAATATATATAAAAATAGGCACTAAAATAAGAAAGAAAAAAAAATATATGTAACAAATCTAAGGAATAAAAGTAACAAATATATTAAAATTATATTTAAATAAAAATATAAGTAATAAAATTATAAATTTAAAAAATTAAAAATATTAAATTATCTTAAATATTTGTCCTAATATTTTTTTTACTGACAAATATAATAATATATTTTAAAATCTTATTTTCTTATATTGTTATATTATATATATAATATATAAATAAGAAAGAAAAGAAAGAAAGAAAATTAAAAAAAAAAGAAGGAAAAAATTAATACTAAAAAATATTTTAATGAAAAATATTTTTCACTAAAATAAAAGTTAATTTTCTGTAGTCAATGAAAAATATTTTTCTGCGGCCTTTTTTTTTATTACTAAATATCATGAACTAATTTTTTGTGGTAGAGGAAAAGGAGCGGCAGTAGTAGTGAAGGTGGTGGTGGTGGTGGTGATGGTGATGGCAAAAGAGATTAGTGGTGAAGTTGTGGTAGTGGTAGTGTAAATGGAGTGGCAGGGGTGAAAAAGAGGTAATGGTAGTAGTAGTAGCAGTAGTAGTAGTGGTGGTAGTAGAGTAGTAGCGATAGTAGTAGTAATGGTAGTCGTAGAGGTGAAGAGAGATGAGCGAGAGAGATAAAGAGAAGAGAGATGAGCAATGTGAACACAATGGGGGAGAGAGATAAACAGACAGATAGACACATAGAAAGAAAGAGAGAGAGAGAGAGAAGAGTGAGAGACAGACAAACAGACACAGAGAGAGAAAGAAAGAGAGAAGAGTGATAAGAGTGAGAGAGATAAAGAGAGAAAGAGATATAGAGAGAGAGACAGACAGAGAGACAGAGAGAGAAAGAGATGTGAAAAATAGATCAGGCTTGTTAAAGAGAGAGAAAGAAAAGAAAGAGAGAGAGAGAGAGAGATAGAGAGTGAGAGACAGAAAAAGAGACATAGAGCGAAAAGAGATGATCGAGAGAAAGACATAGAAAAAGAGAAAGATAAAGAGAGAAGAGAGAGAGAGCGAGAGAAGAGAGATGAGCAAGAAAGATAGAGACAAGAGAGATGAACGAAAGAGACAGAGAGAGATATAGAAAGGAGAGAAGAGATAGATGTATGAGAGACACAGAGAGAGAGACAGACAGACAGATAGACAAACAGATAGACAGATAGACAAACAGATAGATGAGTGAAGGCCTTGAATGCCTAGCCCCCTGCTTTGCTCGCCACTCCCATCTCCAGTCTCTTTGTCTCTCTCTCTTAATATACAAAATAAAGAAAATACAACCCTAGAGAGTGAGAGACAGAAAAACTAAAATCTGAAATCTGAAGCCAATGAAAATATTGTAATTAAATCTGAAGCCAATGAAAATACTGTTTCCCTCACAAGTTTCCCTCCGAAGTCTGAAGCATAATTTTTAAATTTTGTAATTATAATCGCCGACTAAAATTTAGTCGGTAAAAAATATATTAATTAAGATGAATTCTAACCACTGACTCTAGCCTGGAAGGTTTGATATCAAATCATACTAACACTATGTAAAGTTGATTTGCAATTAAGATGAATTTTTCTTTGAGGCATTTCATCAAACACCCTGTCCACCATTGGATCTCCCCTTTGATATGAGAAGCAGAAAACCACTTTGCTATCAAATATGAGAAGCTTCCACACCATTGGTCATTTTTGCTCAGTTCACACTTCCACACCATTGGTGTTTCGGATATCAACTATTGAATGAAAACCCATGGTTTGAATATGAACTACTAAACCATAGGTGGGAGGGATAATGGTCCATGTAACACAGGTGCAATGGAAAGGAAAGAAATAATATGTCAGGTAGTTCAAGTTAAAGCACTCCAAAGTTTCCCTCCGAAGTCTGAAGCTCAAATTTTCAATTTTGTAAGACTAATCGCCGACTAAAATTTAGTCGGTAAATAATGAATTAAAAAAATATATTAAAAGTTACAAAAAAAATTCATTATTTAAAAAAAATTTAAATAAAAGTAACAAATATATGAAAATTATATTTAAATAAAAATATAAGTAATAAAATTATAAATTACAAATATTAAATTATCTTAAATATTTGTCATAATATTTTTTTTACTTAAAAATATAATAATATATATAAAAATTTTATATTCTTATATTATATTATATATATATATTATATATAAAATAAGAAAGAAAAGAAAGAAAGAAAATTAAAAATAAAAGAAGGAAAAAAAAATTTTAAAAAATTCTGAGCCAGCTCAACCCGTGTTTTTTTAGTCGCCAATTACTTTTATAAATCCCTCAAATTTAAATTAGAAATGTCTCCCTCCAAATTTAAATTAACAATAGTGTTTGATTATTGTTAACCGTGTATAACGTAAAAATAATTTTAAAAAGTTGAAAAAATTAATTATTAAAAAATTAAGAAAAAATTTAAAATCTGAAATAATTTCAATAAGTCTTACAAATAATTGGGATATTTTGTCTTTTATTAGTACTGGTAATAATATTGAAAAATTTATTGAAATGATAAATAATTGGGATATTTTGTCTTTTATTTGTGAATTTTGATTTATTCTTAATTTATTAGTGTTATTGAAATATGATGATGTAAAAAGTATAAATAGTTTAATTGTACTTTTCATCTGCTATTAATAGTCTATTTTCAGAATTTAATTTCTTTTTATGATACAATTATTACATTTTAAAAATATTAATTTATCAAAATTACCTTTTCATAGTATATTTTTTTAGAAATATCAATTGTCATAATTGTAAATTTTTTATTATTAATGGATTTAAAAAAAGGACAAAATAAGAAATTCATATTATTTTAATAATTAATTTTTTTTAAAAATTAATATTTTTGGATGGTGGGTGTACAACCTCTTCATAAAAAAAAATAAAAAATATAAATAAAATAAATATAAATATAAATAAATAATTTTTTTTATTTTCATTCGGCTACCAAACATTTAGTAGCCGAAAGTAGGTCTATAGCGACTAAAATAAATTTGGTCGCCGAAGCTTGACATTTGGCGACCAAAAGTTTGGTCGGGAAAGATTAAAAATTAATTTTTTTTATTTTCATTTGGCTACCAAACATTTAGTAGCCGAAAGTAGGTCTATAGCGACTAAAATAAATTTGGTCGCCGAAACTTCACTTTTGGCGACCAAAACTTTGGTCGGGAAAGATTAAAAATTAATTTTTTTTATTTTCATTCGGCTACCAAACATTTAGTAGCTAAAGGTACCTCTACGGCTACTAAATTTTTTTTAGTCGCCAATTGTGATATGTTTAGCTACTAAAAATTTTTTTAGTCGCCAATTGTAATATCTTTAGCTACTAAATTTTTTTTAGTAGCCAATAATCAACATTCCCCTACTAAAAAAAATTAGTAGCTAAAAAGTTGACTTTTGCCGACTAAAATTATTTTTGGTAGCCAATTCCCTGACTTTTGGCGACTAAATTGGTTTTGGTAGCTAAAAGTGGTCGGCAAAAATGCTTTTTCTTGTAGTGACAACACTTACCACTTGAGCAATACACACTATGTATATTTTTAATTTAAAATTAAAATTTATATTTTACAAATTTAATAGCACACCCATCGGAAGGGCATACACCCTCTACTATACAACAAGACTTGTTACAAAAATTACATAATTGAAACTAAAAGTTAATTAAAAAAAAAAGGAAATTAAAGAAAATTCAGAGGAACATTAAATATTTGCAAAAAAGCATTGAATTTTTTTTTAAAAATAATTACAGTATACATGATAATTTTAAAAATAATTATGAAAAACATGATCAACATTATATTTTTTACCTTTCCATTTTTGTCATAATCTCATATATTTTCCCTTACTGACCTCTTTCTTCTTTTTTCCTTTCCTCTTTTCTCTCCCTCCGCCTGTCACTCCTTCCCTACCATTCCCAATCACTACTGGAACCATCCCCACCATTCCGCATTCTTCATAACATCTCTTATTCTTTGCGACCCTCCACTACAACAAATATCATTTTTTACAATATGCAATAAATGCTATCTTATGTAAACAATAGCATTCGTTGGCATGCCATGTTAGCCCGTGTTTTTTATAACATTCGTAAGATGCTATGGATGAGTGCTATGAAAAATATATTATAGCGTTACTGGAACGTTATGTAAGGGTTGAAAATTACTTAACAAGTATAACCATAGCAATGCATGCTAGTTATAAAATCTCTTTCCAAACAATCCAATGATGTTATTATATATCGTATCATAATTTTTTGTAATTATAATAAAGTGTACCAACACTTTTAGAGTTAGCATTTTTCTGATGTTATATAAAGCCCCCATGATAGCATAGTATTTTTCAATTAAAAAATAAATTATAAAAATATCCTATTCCGTTCAACATCAAAATTGAAAAGCCTGGAACTCACAATATTATAAAAAACAATACCATCATAATTAATGGAAAACAAATCCATCCAAAGTAATTACATTGTCTTTGTAATGTACCAAAATATAAATAAACAACTTAAGTTCCAAATGTAGCCACCTAAAAGTCAAAATAACTAACTCTATCAAACACCCCACTTCTTCACCTACAAGCTTCTCATCCTTCAAGCTTACTTCTTAAACGAATTTGATCCCTCTTTCGCAATAGCAACTGCAAAGAATAATAATTAAAGGCATTTAAAAACTAAGGGTGAATAATTAAACAATCCATAATCCAAGGGATTCAACTTTGGTTTAATACCAAATGGAAAAAAAAAAAAAAAGAAAAAGAAGAGAAAGATGATAAAAGATGATATCATTCAAGAATACATAAATAATTAAATTTTCAGGTCAATAACTTTAATTTAATTTACATAAAAGAGTGTCAAATTAATGAGATTACTTGAGTAAATCAATCAACACAATATATATATATATATAATATATGGTTATAGGTGCAAAATGGAGAGTATCCTCTCTAGAGTTCATTAATTTCTAGAGTGATTATGGGTACGTTTGGTTTGAATTTCTAGAGTGATTTGGAAAAAAATTTTAGAAAATTTGTTTGGTTTGTAAATTTTTCAAAACAATTTTCAAAATCAATTTCTCTCTCTTACCTATCAATCAATCACTTTTTTCTCTCTCTCTCCTTCTCAATCACTTTTTCTCTCACACACATCTACTCAATTATAACAAAACATCAAATCATTACATACTCCCAAACTCCAAAACTACTTTCAAAAACACAACCAAACAAACCAAAAAAATTTCTAACTCTCTCCCCAAAACAATTTTCAAAAACTACTCTCCCAAAAACAAACCAAACAAGCCAATGCTTTGACACTTGATTTGGGTTAGGGTGTGAGCTACGTATGAAGTAAAAGGGTGCCACATGAACGAGCAAACAAAAATGAGTTGGATTTCAGCATTCAAATCCACTGCCAATATATCACCTAATCCAACATACAAAAGCAAAACACAAGTCGTGGATTTATTATCTATCTCACATTATCTTTTTGAATTTCCCACTCATAGCCTAAAATAATTTATTAAGTTCAATTGATACAATTGTGAATGTTTCATCATATTATATAACAATGAATTGCTTACCTTAAATTCTACACTTGTCCTTTCCTTCCGGAAATTCTTCCAATCCTGAATTGATTTGATGTTATTAGGGCTCAATTTAAGCATTTCTTCTTCATTTGGTGCTTTTCTGATTTTTCTAACTAATCTTGATTTGGAGGTCCTCCAAAGATCCTCCATCGACTTAAATATGTGATCTTTTTTGCCACTCTTCATCTACCTTGAATCTTACCTGCATATTGTATTAGCATCAATGTTATGATTTGTTCATGTTCGATGGAAATTTTTTTTTATTAATTTTATACTACACCTAAATAGATTTCCATATGACTTCTCCCAGGAAGTTGCTTCCAATTAGGAAGTGTTACGGGCACAATCTCTCGAACGAGAACACCTAAGAAGGAGGATAATTTAGCCGATCTATAACCCAATTGGTTGACCTTTCTCATTAAACTTGATTTCAATCCTGCTACTACCATCCACACCATTAGTATTTAATTTGGCGGGGCCTCTTTTTCCTTTAACATTTGTGATCCTTCTGTAGGGACTGCAGGTATTTCTGCGAAATGTTGTGGCAAGAGGTTGGATGATACTTAAGAAGACCCCTCACTCAATGTTTGTCTGTGATATGATCTCTTCTTACAACCTATAGCCATGGTAGCGCTAAATACATTTCCATATGACTTCTCCCAGGAAGTTGCTTCCAATTAGGAAGTGTTACGGGCACAATCTCTCGAACGAGAACACCTAAGAAGGAGGATAATTTAGCCGATCTATAACCCAATTGGTTGACCTTTCTCATTAACTTGATTTCAAATCCTGCTACTACCATCCACACCATTAGTATTTAATTTGGCGGGGCCTCTTTTTCCTTTACATTTGTGATCCTTCTGTAGGGACTGCAGGTATTTCTGCGAAATGTTGTGGCAAGAGGTTGGATGATACTTGAGAAGACCCCTCACTCAATGTTTGTCTGTGATATGATCTCTTCTTACAACCTATAGCCATGGTAGCGAACCTATTCCAAGAAAACAATAACTTAGCATTAGGTTTCAAAATTAGTTAGTAAACATAATTGAAAGAAGCAAGATAAACAGAAACACAACATAATTAATAGTATATAAACTGTAAATGCACTGAAGCTACATAAACTCAAAAAACAAAGACTAGATGTCAAATTAATAAAATGATAGAAGACAATTTGAGGATCATATGTATATTGTCTCAATACAAAGTTTCATTCAATGAACATATTATTTTGGACTATATCAATGAATATATTGTTTCAGACCATGTAAGATGTTTGGAAGGAGCCAAGAAATTAAAAGGCCTTTTTGTAAAGTTGATACCTAAATTGGAATGAGCTCGAGGAATAGTTATAGTTTTGTATTTGTATCAAAAATCTGAATTGATGCACACTTTTTACTATTGTGATTCAAATAAAAACACTTATTATTGTGATTCACAATTATGAGATGAAAGTTTCATTCATAATAAAAAATTAATATAAAAAACCCCACAAGAATAATGTGACAATATCATTTTTGTCAATAAAAATCAACTTCATGGGTATTTTATATTTTATATTTTTTAAGTCAGAGGTCCACATTGAACCACTATCTACAAATTTTGTATGATTTTTTTTTTTTTTTTTTTGTATATGTCATTACTCTTATAAAATTGTTATTGTAATAAAATATCATTCTAGATGTCTGTTATATATACAAATTTTGTTTATCAATCATTGCTATTAGGCAAAGCTACTTAAGGTAAAAAACAATTTTACTTTTCTTAGTTAATTTGATATACGTTTTTTAAGTTTACATACTCAATAATTAGATTCTCATAAATATGAAACAGAACAACTTTCAAAGTAGTTTTTTTCAAATTTCATAGTTGTATCTAAACACGTTGCAAAGCCTCCCAATCAAAGAAAACGTTCATATAAATCAAATCAAAATTCAATTTTTCAAAACCCAGTTTTAAAAAAAAAAATTAAGATACCCAATTTCTTTTAACATTCATTAATATTAATTATTTCAATCCAAAGAACTACATTAATAACATAGCCTTGAATTCCGGTCTGAGATATGGAATTATATATTACCCATCTATATAATAAGGAAGCTCGGTTTTTGAATTGTGATGTGACTCTTATATCTGTGTCAAATTGGATCGTTAGATCGATTTATCCGATGGCTCAAAAATGTCAAGAGGCAAATACTTTTGTTGGGGTTCTTCTTCCCTTCCATCCATCCATCTCTCTCTCCTCTCTCTCTCTCTCTCTCATTCAAAAGTTGTCTCCCTCATCTCTCACTCTCAGAGCTCACTCTTCATCTTCAATCTCCCCCGAAACATAGTAGATCGGCGACTTCGCAGGGGTGCTAATCGGCGACTTCGCATTGGAGAGTTGTTGGGTGCTAATCGGCGACATCGTGGGGTCCAAATCGGCGACATCGCGGCAACAAATCGGTGAGGTTCTCCAAAATCTTTTTTTTGTTTTTGTCTTTGAAGCCACAGAGATCAATGAGTATTGTTTTTGTTGATTTAACTGTGAGATTAAACTGTGAGTGTTGTTTTCATTACATTTCATAATCGTGAGTTTTGGGTTTTTTGCTTTGATTATTGATAACTGTGAGATTAAACTTTGAGTGTTGTTTTTGCTTTGATTAAACTGTGAGTGTGCTTTGATTACTTGATTAAAAGCCCTAATTTTGGGTTTGATTTGATCTATTTTTATGCAGATAAATTGCGATAAGATGGTGATGAGTCACAGCAGGGCATATATCAGTCACAGCAGGGCATCCAATGTTTAATTTTTTAAATTTAAATTTTTAATATCAATGCATAAATTTTTTAATTTTTTAATGTCCTGCTTGGAATTTTGTGTACCTGTTTAGTCTATCCCTATTGATATTTAATTTTAATCATTTTTTGCATATAAGTTAAAATTTGTGCAATTTTTCTTTTATCTCTTGATTTTATTTTGATAACTGCTAATAAGGATTTGAAGAAATTAATGATAAAAGTTGGAGATGTTCTTAAATTTAAATTTTTAATATCAATGCTAAATTTTTTAATTTTTTAATGCCTGCTGGAATTTGTGTACCTGTTTAGTCTATCCTATTGATATTTAATTTTATCATTTTATGCATATAAATTAAAATTTGTGCAATTTTCTTTTTAATCTCTTGATTTTATTTTGATAACTTGATAATAAGAGTTAAGAACTGGAATTTGAAGAAATTAATGATAAAAGTTGGAGATGTCTATTGATTGTGTTGCTTTTGTGATTGAGAGTTGGAACTGTGTGGCTACGTGGTGTAAAGACGGAAAAAGAAGAAAAACAAAATGAAAAGAGAGGGTATTGTTATTATTTTTTTGTTAGTGATAATTAATTAAATTTAAATGCAAACAACTTGGAATCTGTGGGGTTCTTTCCTTTCCCCTGTTGGGTTTCCTTCTATTTTTGCTCCATTGTAGCAAGAAACCATCTCATATGCTTAACTGGCCTTATACTTCTTCTACAGGTAGCATTTGGAATGGAATCAACAAACCAGATGGTTAGTATTTACAGAGGTAAGAATTTTTCTTTGTGTTTTCTCTCATATTAATCAACAAATCGAACATTTTTTGGAGATTAATCTAGATAGCTTTTGGGATTAATCTAGACAGTTTTTTGTATCAAAATGGGACAATTTTTTGGAGTTAATCTAGACATTTTTGTTTTGGTTGGGAAGGTTTTGTTGGTTTGCCTATTTTGCCATTTTTTTTTTTGGGGTCTGTTTTACCATATTAATCTAGACAGCTCTGTTTTTTTATTTCTGTTTTGGGTCAGATATTTGGGTTGCCTCAAATTTTTTTCTACATTTTAGGTTTGAACTAATATTTAGGTTCATACACTTAATGTTGGGCTGGGTAAGGCTATACTATTTATATTTTTAGTTGGAATAGTTATCAAATCAAGAATTGCATTGTAAATCAAAAATTCGAATTTTGCAAATCATGGATTGAGTCAGAGACGATGTTAAACAATCATATATATGAATAAATAAATAAATTGATTTGACACATGTTTTACAATAGTTCTTATAAGACATAATTACACTTCTAATTAGAAAGACATTGCCTTCATAGCAAAGAGATGTGGTTCTAAATCCTGCTAACATAAAGTTATTTAATACATTAATATATTCTCTTGACATTAAATAGAGTAGAATATGAATAAAGATAAGTGGGTACCTTTATTTTAAACCTAAAACAATTTGCAGTGTGTGTATGCTTAGCTCAAACCTCTGAGATGTATTTGACATTTTCGAAAGAAAAAAAATGTTAAAAACCTGTTGGTTCTGAGAGGATGTGATTGGATCCTATTAAAACCCTCTCATTGCCAAAATGATATTGAAACATGCATAAGTATTGGTTATTCTCGAAGTAAAGACATTTAGAAGTTGTATATTATGACATTGTCAACCAAGAAAAAAAGTAACGTTATCGAAATCTATCCAAACCGATAGTTTCAAGAAAGATGAATTGTAAACTATGAATCAAATTATGACTCCTGCGAATCAATTATCTCTCAAAATAGATTCATCCAAATATTTATGCATGATCGTGAATGGTAAGATTCTAATAACAGATATTGGAACTAACATGTGTTGAAACCCTCAAACTATTTGAGCAAATATGATACCTTAAAAGGTAAGCCAAGCAGTACCTCTACGTTAAGTTCAAGAAGCTAGAAGTGCGAAGATGATCTCTACATGCAGCAAAAGAAGTGGTACCCAAGACCACTATGAAATGGCCAAATAAACCCCAAAGAAAAAGTAATTAAACAAAAATAATGGTGTTATTGAACAAAGATAATTGAAGAATTTAAACAATAATAATAATAAAAAAAAAACTGATACCAACTCAAAAATGGTAGGAGAAGTAAATGAGCTGATAATGCTGTTATTTTTTTCTTTTTAAGAGCCCCAAACAGCAGAAACTATCGTACCTGCTTATTTTAATGGACTGCTCTCAAATGCGCATGCAGAAACACATCCTACCTTCATCTTCATGAGATAAAAATACTCTCTCTCTCTCTCTAATGAACTATATTTACATAAATCTATTTGTAATTATACAAACACGTTACATTTGTTTGTATTGATGTATGTATGTCTGTATGTTATATGTACACTCAGAGCAAGATAAATTACTAGGCATGGCTTGTGGCATTACCAAACCCTTAGTGTGTTGTCATATATTTTTTTTTTCATCTTATTTTTTGTTCATCTTTTTCATCTTATAGAATGACCCAATAAGTCATGTATTGCAAGTGTTTGATAGAATGACCCAATAAGTTTTCTTTATTTTGATTTTGGGGAATATATAGGCCACAACTAGAACCCATTTCCTGAAGCTCAGTTTTTTTTTTTCTTGATGGGACTTCTGTCCCGTTGTCAAAATAGGAACCATTGGATTGAACTTAATCCAAGGGCTTACAGTGTTACACTCCATTTTCAACCCACCCCTCTCTCTCTCTCCCCACTCTCATCTCTTCGTTTCTGGTTTCTGATTTCAAATTTTGAAATCAGACCCCTTCTCTCTCTCTCCCTCTCTCTTCTTCTTCTTCTTCTTCTTCTTCCATACCCTCCCTCTTCGCGCACTCCCGATTCTGCTCTCCAGTCTCGGCTCGCAAGGTAAGATTTCTGCTATCTCTTCCATACCCTCCCTTTTCGTTCGCTCCCCTTCTCTCTGTATTTCCCTAGCATTTTTTATCTTCCTTATCTGGGTTTATAACCTGTTTATCTGGGTTTATAATAAGGAAGCTCGGTTTTTGAATGTGATGTGACTCTTATATCTGTGTCAAAGTTGGATCGTTAGATCGATTTAATCCGATGGCTCAAAAATGTCAAGAGGCAAATACATTTTGTTGGGGTTTCTCTCTTCCCTTCCATCCATCCATCTCTCTCTCTCCTCGCTCTCCCTCGGCCTCATTCCCTCCCTCTCTCTCTCTCTCCATCCTCGCATCTCAAAAAAGTTGTCTCCCTCATTCTCTCACTCTCAGAGCTCACTCTTCATCTTCAATCTCCCCCGAAAACATAGTAGATCGGCGACTTCGCAGGGGTGCTAATCGGCGACTTCGCATTGGAGAGTTTGTTGGGTGCTAATCGGCGACATCGCGGGGTCCAAATCGGCGACATCGCGGCAAACAAATCGGTGAGGTTCTCCAAAATCTTTTTTTTGTTTTTTTGTCTTTGAAAGCCACAGAGATCAATGAGTATTGTTTTGTTGATTTAACTTGTGAGATTAAACTGTGAGTGTTGTTTTCATTACATTTCATAATCGGTGAGTTTTTGGGTTTTTTGCTTTGATTATTGATAACTGTGAGATTAAACTTTGAGTGTTGTTTTTGCTTTGATTAAACTGTGAGTGTTGCTTTGATTACTTATTATTAAAGCCTAATTTTGGTTTGATTTTGATCTATTTTTTAATGCAGATAAATTGGCGATAAAGATGGTGATGAGTCACAGCAGGGCATATATCAGTCACAGCATGGGCATCCAACATGTTTTAATTTTTTAAATTTAATTTTTAAATCAATGCATAAATTTTTTTAATTTTTTAATGTCCTGCTTGGAATTTGTGTACCTGTTTAGTCTATCCTATTTGATATTTAATTTTATCATTTTATGCATATAGTTAAAATTTTGTGCAATTTTTCTTTTTAATCTCTTGATTTTATTTTGATAACTTGCTAATAAGGATTTGAAGAAATTAATGATAAAAGTTGGAGATGTCTTAAATTTAAATTTTTAATATCAATGCATAAATTTTTTTAATTTTTTAATGCCCTGCTTGGAATTTGTGTACCTGTTTAGTCTATCCTATTGATATTTAATTTTATCATTTTATGCATATAAATTAAAATTTGTGCAATTTTTCTTTTTAATCTCTTGATTTTATTTTGATAACTTGATAATAAGAGTTAAGAACTTGGAATTTGAAGAAATTAATGATAAAAGTTGGAGATGTCTTATTGATTGTGTTGCTTTTGTGATTGAGAGTTGGAACTGTGTGGCTACGTGGTGTAAAGACGGGAAAAAAAGAAGAAAAAAACAAATGAAAAGAGAGGGTATTGTTATTTATTTGTTTGTTAGTGATAATTAATTAATTAAATGCAAACAACTTGAATCTGTGGGGTTCTTTCCTTTCCCCTGTTGGGTTTCCTTCTATTTTTGCTCCATTGTAGCAAGAAACCATCTCAATATGCTTAACTGGCCTTATACTTCTTCTACAGGTAGCATTTGGAATGGGAATCAACAAACCAGATGGTTAGTATTTTACAGAGGTAAAGAATTTTTCTTTGTTGTTTTCTCTCATATTAATCAACAAATCGAACATTTTTGGAGATTAATCTAGATAGCTTTTTGGGATTAATCTAGACAGTTTTTTGTATCAAAATGGGACAATTTTTTGGAGATTAATCTAGACATTTTTTTGTTTTGGTTGGGAAGGTTTGTTTTGGTTGCCTATTTTGCCATTTTTTTTTTTGGGGTCTGTTTTACCATATTAATCTAGACAGCTCTGTTTTTTTATTTCTGTTTTGGGTCAGATAATTTGGGTTGCCTCAAATTTTTTTCTACATTTTAGGTTTGAACTAATATTTATAGGTTCATACACTTAATGTTGGGCTGGGTAAGGCTATACTATTTCATATTTTTTAGTTGGAATAGTTATCAAATCAAGAATTGCATTGTAAATCAAAATTCGAATTTTGCAAATCATGGATTGAGTCAGAGACGATGTTAAACAATCATATATATGAATAAATAAAATAAATTGATTTGACACATGTTTTACAATAGTTCTTATAAGACATAATTACAACTTCTAATTAGAAAGACATTGCCTTCATAGCAAGAGATGTGGGTCTAAATCCTGCTAAACATAAAGTTATTTAAATACATAATATATTCTCTTGACATTAAATAGAGTAGAATATGAATAAAGAGTAAGTGGGTACCCTTTATTTTAAAACCTAAAACAATTTGCAGTGTGTGTATGCTTAGCTCAAAACCTCTGAAGATGTATTTTGACATTTTCGAAAGAAAAAAAATGTTAAAAACCTGTTGGTTCTGAGAGGATGTGATTGGATCCTATTAAACCCTCTCATTGCCAAAATGATATTGAAACATGCATAAGTATTGGTTATTCTCGAAGTAAAGACATTTAGAAGTTGTATTATGACATTGTCACCAAGAAAAAAAGTAAACGTTATCGAAATCTATCCAAACCGATAGTTTCAAGAATAAGATGAATTGTAAACTATGAATCAAATTGTGACTCCTGCGAATCAATTATCTCTCAAAATAGATTCATCCAAATATTTATGCATGATCGTGAATGGTAAGATTCTAATAACAGATATTGGAACTAACATGTGTTGAAACCCTCAAACTATTTGAGCAAATATGATACCTTAAAAGGTAAGCCAAGCAGTACCTCTACGTTAAGTTCAAGAAGCTAGAAGTGCGAAGATGATCTCTACATGCAGCAAAAGAAGTGGTACCCAAGACCACTATGAAATGGCCAAATAAACCCCAAAGAAAAAGTAATTAAACAAAAATAATGGTGTTATTGAACAAAGATAATTGAAGAATTTAAACAATAATAATAAAAAAAAAAAACTGATACCAACTCAATAAATGGTAGGAGAAGTAAATGAGCTGATAATGCTGTTATTTTTTTCTTTTTAAGAGCCCCAAACAGCAGAAACTATCGTACCTGCTTATTTTAATGGACTGCTCAAATGCGCATGCAGAAACACATCCTACCTTCATCTTCATGAGATAAAAATACTCTCTCTCTCTCTCTAATGAACTATATTTACATAAATCTATTTGTAATTATACAAACACGTTACATTTGTTTGTATTGATGTATGTATGTCTGTATGTTATATGTACACTCAGAGCAAGATAAATTACTAGGCATGGCTTGTGGCATTACCAAACCCTTAGTGTGTTGTCATATATTTTTTTTTTCATCTTATTTTTGTTTTCATTTTTTCATCTTATAGAATGACCCAATAAGTCATGTATTGCAAGTGTTTGATAGAATGACCCAATAAGTTTTCTTTATTTTGATTTTGGGGAATATATATAGGCACACAACTAGAACCCATTTCCTGAAGCTCAGTTTTTTTTTTTCTTGATGGGACTTCTGTCCCGTTGTCAAAATAGGAACCATTGGATTGAACTTAATCCAAGGGCTTACAGTGTTACACTCCATTTTCAACCCACACCCTCTCTCTCTCTCTCCCTCACTCTCATCTCTTCGTTTCTGGTTTCTGATTTCAAATTTTGAAATCAGACCCCTTCTCTCTCTCTCCCTCTCTCTTCTTCTTCTTCTTCTTCTTCCATACCCTCCCTCTTCGCTCACTCCCGATTCTGCTCTCCAGTCTCGGCTCGCAAGGTAAGATTTCTGCTATCTCTTCCATACCCTCCCTTTTCGTTCGCTCCCCTTCTCTCTGTATTTCCCTAGCATTTTTTATCTTCCTTATCTGGGTTTATAACCTGTTTATCTGGGTTTATAATAAGGAAGCTCGGTTTTTGAATTGTGATGTGACTCTTATATCTGTGTCAAAAGTTGGATCGTTAGATCGATTTAATCCGATGGCTCAAAAATGTCCAAGAGGCAAATACATTTTGTTGGGGTTTCTTCTTCCCTTCCATCCATCCATCTCTCTCTCTCTCTCTCTCTCTCTCTCTCTCATTCAAAAAGTTGTCTCCCTCATCTCTCACTCTCAGAGCTCACTCTTCATCTTCAATCTCCCCCGAAAACATAGTAGATCGGCGACTTCGCAGGGGTGCTAATCGGCGACTTCGCATTGGAGAGTTTGTTGGGTGCTAATCGGCGACATCGCGGGGTCCAAATCGGCGACATCGCGGCAACAAATCGGTGAGGTTCTCCAAAATCTTTTTTTTGTTTTTTGTCTTTGAAGCCACAGAGATCAATGAGTATTGTTTTGTTGATTTAACTGTGAGATTAAACTGTGAGTGTTGTTTTCATTACATTTCATAATCGGTGAGTTTTGGGTTTTTTGCTTTGATTATTGATAACTGTGAGATTAAACTTTGAGTGTTGTTTTTGCTTTGATTAAACTGTGAGTGTTGCTTTGATTACTTGATTAAAAGCCCTAATTTTGGGTTTGATTTGATCTATTTTTATGCAGATAAATTGGCGATAAAGATGGTGATGAGTCACAGCAGGGCATATATCAGTCACAGCAGGGCATCCAACATGTTTTAATTTTTTAAATTTAAATTTTTAATATCAATGCATAAATTTTTTTAATTTTTTAATGTCCTGCTTGGAATTTGTGTACCTGTTTAGTCTATCCTATTGATATTTAATTTTATCATTTTATGCATATAAGTTAAAATTTGTGCAATTTTTCTTTTTAATCTCTTGATTTTATTTTGATAACTTGCTAATAAGGAATTTGAAGAAATTAATGATAAAAGTTGGAGATGTCTTAAATTTAAATTTTTAATATCAATGCATAAATTTTTTTAATTTTTTAATGCCCTGCTTGGAATTTGTGTACCTGTTTAGTCTATCCTATTGATATTTAATTTTATCATTTTATGCATATAAATTAAAATTTGTGCAATTTTTCTTTTTAATCTCTTGATTTTATTTGATAACTTGATAATAAGAGTTAAGAACTTGGAATTTGAAGAAATTAATGATAAAAGTTGGAGATGTCTTATTGATTGTGTTGCTTTTGTGATTGAGAGTTGGAACTGTGTGGCTACGTGGTGTAAAGACGGGAAAAAAAAGAAGAAAAAAACAAATGAAAAGAGAGGGTATTGTTATTTATTTGTTTGTTAGTGATAATTAATTAATTAAATGCAAACAACTTGAATCTGTGGGGTTCTTTCCTTTCCCCTGTTGGGTTTCCTTCTATTTTTGCTCCATTGTAGCAAGAAACCATCTCAATATGCTTAACTGGCCTTATACTTCTTCTACAGGTAGCATTTGGAATGGGAATCAACAAACCAGACGGTTAGTATTTTACAGAGGTAAAGAATTTTTCTTTGTTGTTTTCTCTCATATTAATCAACAAATCGAACATTTTGGAGATTAATCTAGATAGCTTTTTGGGATTAATCTAGACAGTTTTTTGTATCAAAATGGGACAATTTTTTGGAGATTAATCTAGACATTTTTTTGTTTTGGTTGGGAAGGTTTGTTTTGGTTGCCTATTTTGCCATTTTTTTTTTTGGGGTCTGTTTTACCATATTAATCTAGACAGCTCTGTTTTTTTTATTTCTGTTTTGGGTCAGATAATTTGGGTTGCCTCAAATTTTTTCTTACATTTTGTTTGAACTAAATATTTATAGGTTCATACACTTAATGTTGGGCTGGGTAAGGCTATACTATTTCATATTTTTTAGTTGGAATAGTTATCAAATCAAGAATTGCATTGTAAATCAAAATTCGAATTTTGCAAATCATGGATTGAGTCAGAGACGATGTTAAACAATCATATATATGAATAAATAAAATAAATTGATTTGACACATGTTTTACAATAGTTCTTATAAGACATAATTACAACTTCTAATTAGAAAGACATTGCCTTCATAGCAAGAGATGTGGGTCTAAATCCTGCTAAACATAAAGTTATTTAAATACATAATATATTCTCTTGACATTAAATAGAGTAGAATATGAATAAAGAGTAAGTGGGTACCCTTTATTTTAAAACCTAAAACAATTTGCAGTGTGTGTATGCTTAGCTCAAAACCTCTGAAGATGTATTTTGACATTTTCGAAAGAAAAAAAATGTTAAAAACCTGTTGGTTCTGAGAGGATGTGATTGGATCCTATTAAACCCTCTCATTGCCAAAATGATATTGAAACATGCATAAGTATTGGTTATTCTCGAAGTAAAGACATTTAGAAGTTGTATTATGACATTGTCACCAAGAAAAAAAGTAAACGTTATCGAAATCTATCCAAACCGATAGTTTCAAGAATAAGATGAATTGTAAACTATGAATCAAATTGTGACTCCTGCGAATCAATTATCTCTCAAAATAGATTCATCCAAATATTTATGCATGATCGTGAATGGTAAGATTCTAATAACAGATATTGGAACTAACATGTGTTGAAACCCTCAAACTATTTGAGCAAATATGATACCTTAAAAGGTAAGCCAAGCAGTACCTCTACGTTAAGTTCAAGAAGCTAGAAGTGCGAAGATGATCTCTACATGCAGCAAAAGAAGTGGTACCCAAGACCACTATGAAATGGCCAAATAAACCCCAAAGAAAAAGTAATTAAACAAAAATAATGGTGTTATTGAACAAAGATAATTGAAGAATTTAAACAATAATAATAATAAAAAAAAAAACTGATACCAACTCAATAAATGGTAGGAGAAGTAAATGAGCTGATAATGCTGTTATTTTTTTCTTTTTAAGAGCCCCAAACAGCAGAAACTATCGTACCTGCTTATTTTAATGGACTGCTCAAATGCGCATGCAGAAACACATCCTACCTTCATCTTCATGAGATAAAAATACTCTCTCTCTCTCTCTAATGAACTATATTTACATAAATCTATTTGTAATTATACAAACACGTTACATTTGTTTGTATTGATGTATGTATGTCTGTATGTTATATGTACACTCAGAGCAAGATAAATTACTAGGCATGGCTTGTGGCATTACCAAACCCTTAGTGTGTTGTCATATATTTTTTTTTTCATCTTATTTTTTGTTCATCTTTTTCATCTTATAGAATGACCCAATAAGTCATGTATTGCAAGTGTTTGATAGAATGACCCAATAAGTTTTCTTTATTTTGATTTTGGGGAATATATATAGGCACACAACTAGAACCCATTTCCTGAAGCTCAGTTTTTTTTTTTCTTGATGGGACTTCTGTCCCGTTGTCAAAATAGGAACCATTGGATTGAACTTAATCCAAGGGCTTACAGTGTTACACTCCATTTTCAACCCACACCCTCTCTCTCTCTCTCCCTCACTCTCATCTCTTCGTTTCTGGTTTCTGATTTCAAATTTTGAAATCAGACCCCTTCTCTCTCTCTCCCTCTCTCTTCTTCTTCTTCTTCTTCCATACCCTCCCTCTTCGCTCACTCCCGATTCTGCTCTCCAGTCTCGGCTCGCAAGGTAAGATTTCTGCTATCTCTTCCATACCCTCCCTTTTCGTTCGCTCCCCTTCTCTCTGTATTTCCCTAGCATTTTTTATCTTCCTTATCTGGGTTTATAACCTGTTTATCTGGGTTTATAATAAGGAAGCTCGGTTTTTGAATTGTGATGTGACTCTTATATCTGTGTCAAAAGTTGGATCGTTAGATCGATTTAATCCGATGGCTCAAAAATGTCCAAGAGGCAAATACATTTTGTTGGGGTTTCTTCTTCCCTTCCATCCATCCATCTCTCTCTCTCTCTCTCTCTCTCTCTCTCATTCAAAAAGTTGTCTCCCTCATCTCTCACTCTCAGAGCTCACTCTTCATCTTCAATCTCCCCCGAAAACATAGTAGATCGGCGACTTCGCAGGGGTGCTAATCGGCGACTTCGCATTGGAGAGTTTGTTGGGTGCTAATCGGCGACATCGCGGGGTCCAAATCGGCGACATCGCGGCAACAAATCGGTGAGGTTCTCCAAAATCTTTTTTTTGTTTTTTGTCTTTGAAGCCACAGAGATCAATGAGTATTGTTTTGTTGATTTAACTGTCAAACTGTGAGTGTTGTTTTTTACATTTCATAATCGGTGAGTTTTGTTTTTTGCTTTGATTATTGATAACTGTGAGATTAAACTTTGAGTGTTGTTTTTGCTTTGATTAAACTGTGAGTGTTGCTTTGATTACTTGATTAAAAGCCTAATTTGGGTTTGATTTGATCTTTTTTATGCAGATAAATTGGCGATAAAGATGGTGATGAGTCACAGCAGGGCATATATCAGTCACAGCAGGGCATCCAACATGTTTTAATTTTTTAAATTTAAATTTTTAATATAATGCATAAATTTTTTTAATTTTTTAATGTCCTGCTTGGAATTTGTGTACCTGTTTAGTCTATCCTATTGATATTTAATTTTATCATTTTATGCATATAAGTTAAAATTTGTGCAATTTTTCTTTTTAATCTCTTGATTTTATTTTGATAACTTGCTAATAAGGAATTTGAAGAAATTAATGATAAAAGTTGGAGATGGAGATGTCTTAAATTTAAATTTTTAATATCAATGCATAAATTTTTTTAATTTTTTAATGCCCTGCTTGGAATTTGTGTACCTGTTTAGTCTATCCTATTGATATTTAATTTTATCATTTTATGCATATAAATTAAAATTGTGCAATTTTTCTTTTTAATCTCTTGATTTTATTTTGATAACTTGATAATAAGAGTTAAGAACTTGGAATTTGAAGAAATTAATGATAAAAGTTGGAGATGTCTTATTGATTGTGTTGCTTTTGTGATTGAGAGTTTGGAACTGTGTGGCTACGTGGTGTAAAGACGGGAAAAAAAGAAGAAAAAAAAATGAAAAGAGAGGGTATTGTTATTTATTTGTTTGTTAGTGATAATTAATTAATTAAATGCAAACAACTTGAATCTGTGGGGTTCTTTCCTTTCCCCTGTTGGGTTTCCTTCTATTTTTGCTCCATTGTAGCAAGAAACCATCTCAATATGCTTAACTGGCCTTATACTTCTTCTACAGGTAGCATTTGGAATGGGAATCAACAAACCAGACGGTTAGTATTTTACAGAGGTAAAGAATTTTTCTTTGTTGTTTTCTCTCATATTAATCAACAAATCGAACATTTTTGGAGATTAATCTAGATAGCTTTTTGGGATTAATCTAGACAGTTTTTTGTATCAAAATGGGACAATTTTTTGGAGATTAATCTAGACATTTTTTTGTTTTGGTTGGGAAGGTTTGTTTTGGTTGCCTATTTTGCCATTTTTTTTTTTGGGGTCTGTTTTACCATATTAATCTAGACAGCTCTGTTTTTTTATTTCTGTTTTGGGTCAGATAATTTGGGTTGCCTCAAATTTTTTTCTACATTTTAGGTTTGAACTAATATTTATAGGTTCATACACTTAATGTTGGGCTGGGTAAGGCTATACTATTTCATATTTTTTAGTTGGATAGTTATCAAATCAAGAATTGCATTGTAAATCAAAATTCGAATTTTGCAAATCATGGATTGAGTCAGAGACGATGTTAAACAATCATATATATGAATAAATAAAATAAATTGATTTGACACATGTTTTACAATAGTTCTTATAAGACATAATTACAACTTCTAATTAGAAAGACATTGCCTTCATAGCAAGAGATGTGGGTCTAAATCCTGCTAAACATAAAGTTATTTAAATACATAATATATTCTCTTGACATTAAATAGAGTAGAATATGAATAAAGAGTAAGTGGGTACCCTTTATTTTAAAACCTAAAACAATTTGCAGTGTGTGTATGCTTAGCTCAAAACCTCTGAAGATGTATTTTGACATTTTCGAAAGAAAAAAAATGTTAAAAACCTGTTGGTTCTGAGAGGATGTGATTGGATCCTATTAAACCCTCTCATTGCCAAAATGATATTGAAACATGCATAAGTATTGGTTATTCTCGAAGTAAAGACATTTAGAAGTTGTATTATGACATTGTCACCAAGAAAAAAAGTAAACGTTATCGAAATCTATCCAAACCGATAGTTTCAAGAATAAGATGAATTGTAAACTATGAATCAAATTGTGACTCCTGCGAATCAATTATCTCTCAAAATAGATTCATCCAAATATTTATGCATGATCGTGAATGGTAAGATTCTAATAACAGATATTGGAACTAACATGTGTTGAAACCCTCAAACTATTTGAGCAAATATGATACCTTAAAAGGTAAGCCAAGCAGTACCTCTACGTTAAGTTCAAGAAGCTAGAAGTGCGAAGATGATCTCTACATGCAGCAAAAGAAGTGGTACCCAAGACCACTATGAAATGGCCAAATAAACCCCAAAGAAAAAGTAATTAAACAAAAATAATGGTGTTATTGAACAAAGATAATTGAAGAATTTAAACAATAATAATAATAAAAAAAAAAACTGATACCAACTCAATAAATGGTAGGAGAAGTAAATGAGCTGATAATGCTGTTATTTTTTTCTTTTTAAGAGCCCCAAACAGCAGAAACTATCGTACCTGCTTATTTTAATGGACTGCTCAAATGCGCATGCAGAAACACATCCTACCTTCATCTTCATGAGATAAAAATACTCTCTCTCTCTCTCTAATGAACTATATTTACATAAATCTATTTGTAATTATACAAACACGTTACATTTGTTTGTATTGATGTATGTATGTCTGTATGTTATATGTACACTCAGAGCAAGATAAATTACTAGGCATGGCTTGTGGCATTACCAAACCCTTAGTGTGTTGTCATATATTTTTTTTTTCATCTTATTTTTTGTTCATCTTTTTCATCTTATAGAATGACCCAATAAGTCATGTATTGCAAGTGTTTGATAGAATGACCCAATAAGTTTTCTTTATTTTGATTTTGGGGAATATATATAGGCACACAACTAGAACCCATTTCCTGAAGCTCAGTTTTTTTTTTTCTTGATGGGACTTCTGTCCCGTTGTCAAAATAGGAACCATTGGATTGAACTTAATCCAAGGGCTTACAGTGTTACACTCCATTTTCAACCCACACCCTCTCTCTCTCTCTCCCTCACTCTCATCTCTTCGTTTCTGGTTTCTGATTTCAAATTTTGAAATCAGACCCCCTTCTCTCTCTCTCCCCTCTCTCTTCTTCTTCTTCTTCTTTCCATACCCTCCCTCTTCGCTCACTCCCGATTCTGCTCTCCAGTCTCGGCTCGCAAGGTAAGATTTCTGCTATCTCTTCCATACCCTCCCTTTTCGTTCGCTCCCCTTCTCTCTGTATTTCCCTAGCATTTTTTATCTTCCTTATCTGGGTTTATAACCTGTTTATCTGGGTTTATAATAAGGAAGCTCGGTTTTTGAATTGTGATGTGACTCTTATATCTGTGTCAAAAGTTGGATCGTTAGATCGATTTAATCCGATGGCTCAAAAATGTCCAAGAGGCAAATACATTTTGTTGGGGTTTCTTCTTCCTTCCATCCATCCATCTCTCTCTCTCTCTCTCTCTCTCTCTCTCATTCAAAAAGTTGTCTCCCTCATCTCTCACTCTCAGAGCTCACTCTTCATCTTCAATCTCCCCCGAAAACATAGTAGATCGGCGACTTCGCAGGGGTGCTAATCGGCGACTTCGCATTGGAGAGTTTGTTGGGTGCTAATCGGCGACATCGGGGTCCAAATCGGCGACATCGCGGCAACAAATCGGTGAGGTTCTCCAAAATCTTTTTTTTGTTTTTTGTCTTTGAAGCCACAGAGATCAATGAGTATTGTTTTGTTGATTTAACTGTGAGATTAAACTGTGAGTGTTGTTTTCATTACATTTCATAATCGGTGAGTTTTGGGTTTTTGCTTTGATTATTGATAACTGTGAGATTAAACTTGAGTGTTGTTTTTGCTTTGATTAAACTGTGAGTGTTGCTTTGATTACTTGATTAAAAGCCCTAATTTTGGGTTTGATTTGATCTATTTTTATGCAGATAAATTGGCGATAAAGATGGTGATGAGTCACAGCAGGGCATATATCAGTCACAGCAGGGCATCCAACATGTTTTAATTTTTTAAATTTAAATTTTTAATATCAATGCATAAATTTTTTTAATTTTTTAATGTCCTGCTTGGAATTTGTGTTGTACCTGTTTAGTCTATCCTATTGATATTTAATTTTATCATTTTATGCATATAAGTTAAAATTTGTGCAATTTTTCTTTTTAATCTCTTGATTTTATTTTGATAACTTGCTAATAAGGAATTTGAAGAAATTAATGATAAAAGTTGGAGATGTCTTAAATTTAAATTTTTAATATCAATGCATAAATTTTTTTAATTTTTTAATGCCCTGCTTGGAATTTGTGTACCTGTTTAGTCTATCCTATTGATATTTAATTTTATCATTTTATGCATATAAATTAAAATTTGTGCAATTTTTCTTTTTAATCTCTTGATTTTATTTTGATAACTTGATAATAAGAGTTAAGAACTTGGAATTTGAAGAAATTAATGATAAAAGTTGGAGATGTCTTATTGATTGTGTTGCTTTTGTGATTGAGAGTTGGAACTGTGTGGCTACGTGGTGTAAAGACGGGAAAAAAGAAGAAAAAACAAATGAAAAGAGAGGGTATTGTTATTTATTTGTTTGTTAGTGATAATTAATTAATTAAATGCAAACAACTTGAATCTGTGGGGTTCTTTCCTTTCCCCTGTTGGGTTTCCTTCTATTTTTGCTCCATTGTAGCAAGAAACCATCTCAATATGCTTAACTGGCCTTATACTTCTTCTACAGGTAGCATTTGGAATGGGAATCAACAAACCAGATGGTTAGTATTTTACAGAGGTAAAGAATTTTTCTTTGTTGTTTTCTCTCATATTAATCAACAAATCGAACATTTTTGGAGATTAATCTAGATAGCTTTTTGGGATTAATCTAGACAGTTTTTTGTATCAAAATGGGACAATTTTTTGGAGATTAATCTAGACATTTTTTTGTTTTGGTTGGGAAGGTTTGTTTTGGTTGCCTATTTTGCCATTTTTTTTTTTTGGGGTCTGTTTTACCATATTAATCTAGACAGCTCTGTTTTTTTATTTCTGTTTTGGGTCAGATAATTTGGGTTGCCTCAAATTTTTTTCTACATTTTAGGTTTGAACTAATATTTATAGGTTCATACACTTAATGTTGGGCTGGGTAAGGCTATACTATTTCATATTTTTTAGTTGGAATAGTTATCAAATCAAGAATTGCATTGTAAATCAAAATTCGAATTTTGCAAATCATGGATTGAGTCAGAGACGATGTTAAACAATCATATATATGAATAAATAAAATAAATTGATTTGACACATGTTTTACAATAGTTCTTATAAGACATAATTACAACTTCTAATTAGAAAGACATTGCCTTCATAGCAAGAGATGTGGGTCTAAATCCTGCTAAACATAAAGTTATTTAAATACATAATATATTCTCTTGACATTAAATAGAGTAGAATATGAATAAAGAGTAAGTGGGTACCCTTTATTTTAAAACCTAAAACAATTTCCAGTGTGTGTATGCTTAGCTCAAAACCTCTGAAGATGTATTTTGACATTTTCGAAAGAAAAAAATGTTAAAAACCTGTTGGTTCTGAGAGGATGTGATTGGATCCTATTAAACCCTCTCATTGCCAAAATGATATTGAAACATGCATAAGTATTGGTTATTCTCGAAGTAAAGACATTTAGAAGTTGTATTATGACATTGTCACCAAGAAAAAAAGTAAACGTTATCGAAATCTATCCAAACCGATAGTTTCAAGAATAAGATGAATTGTAAACTATGAATCAAATTGTGACTCCTGCGAATCAATTATCTCTCAAAATAGATTCATCCAAATATTTATGCATGATCGTGAATGGTAAGATTCTAATAACAGATATTGGAACTAACATGTGTTGAAACCCTCAAACTATTTGAGCAAATATGATACCTTAAAAGGTAAGCCAAGCAGTACCTCTACGTTAAGTTCAAGAAGCTAGAAGTGCGAAGATGATCTCTACATGCAGCAAAAGAAGTGGTACCCAAGACCACTATGAAATGGCCAAATAAACCCCAAAGAAAAAGTAATTAAACAAAAATAATGGTGTTATTGAACAAAGATAATTGAAGAATTTAAACAAATAATAATAAAAAAAAAAAACTGATACCAACTCAATAAATGGTAGGAGAAGTAAATGAGCTGATAATGCTGTTATTTTTTCTTTTTAAGAGCCCCAAACAGCAGAAACTATCGTACCTGCTTATTTTAATGGACTGCTCAAATGCGCATGCAGAAACACATCCTACCTTCATCTTCATGAGATAAAAATACTCTCTCTCTCTCTCTAATGAACTATATTTACATAAATCTATTTGTAATTATACAAACACGTTACATTTGTTTGTATTGATGTATGTATGTCTGTATGTTATATGTACACTCAGAGCAAGATAAATTACTAGGCATGGCTTGTGGCATTACCAAACCCTTAGTGTGTTGTCATATATTTTTTTTTTCATCTTATTTTTGTTCATCTTTTTCATCTTATAGAATGACCCAATAAGTCATGTATTGCAAGTGTTTGATAGAATGACCCAATAAGTTTTCTTTATTTTGATTTTGGGGAATATATATAGGCACACAACTAGAACCCATTTCCTGAAGCTCAGTTTTTTTTTTCTTGATGGGACTTCTGTCCCGTTGTCAAAATAGGAACCATTGGATTGAACTTAATCCAAGGGCTTACAGTGTTACACTCCATTTTCAACCCACACCCTCTCTCTCTCTCCCTCACTCTCATCTCTTCGTTTCTGGTTTCTGATTTCAAATTTTGAAATCAGACCCCCTTCTCTCTCTCTCCCTCTCTCTTCTTCTTCTTCTTCTTCTTCCATACCCTCCCTCTTCGCTCACTCCCGATTCTGCTCTCCAGTCTCGGCTCGCAAGGTAAGATTTCTGCTATCTCTTCCATACCCTCCCTTTTCGTTCGCTCCCCTTCTCTCTGTATTTCCCTAGCATTTTTTATCTTCCTTATCTGGGTTTATAACCTGTTTATCTGGGTTTATAATAAGGAAGCTCGGTTTTTGAATTGTGATGTGACTCTTATATCTGTGTCAAAAGTTGGATCGTTAGATCGATTTAATCCGATGGCTCAAAAATGTCCAAGAGGCAAATACATTTTGTTGGGGTTTCTTCTTCCCTTCCATCCATCCATCTCTCTCTCCTCTCTCTCTCTCTCTCTCATTCAAAAAGTTGTCTCCCTCATCTCTCACTCTCAGAGCTCACTCTTCATCTTCAATCTCCCCCGAAAACATAGTAGATCGGCGACTTCGCAGGGGTGCTAATCGGCGACTTCGCATTGGAGAGTTTGTTGGGTGCTAATCGGCGACATCGCGGGGTCCAAATCGGCGACATCGCGGCAACAAATCGGTGAGGTTCTCCAAAATCTTTTTTTTGTTTTTTGTCTTTGAAGCCACAGAGATCAATGAGTATTGTTTTGTTGATTTAACTGTGAGATTAAACTGTGAGTGTTGTTTTCATTACATTTCATAATCGGTGAGTTTTGGGTTTTTTGCTTTGATTATTGATAACTGTGAGATTAAACTTTGAGTGTTGTTTTTGCTTTGATTAAACTGTGAGTGTTGCTTTGATTACTTGATTAAAAGCCTAATTTTGGGTTTGATTTGATCTATTTTATGCAGATAAATTGGCGATAAAGATGGTGATGAGTCACAGCAGGGCATATATCAGTCACAGCAGGGCATCCAACATGTTTTAATTTTTTAAATTTAAATTTTTAATATCAATGCATAAATTTTTTTAATTTTTTAATGTCCTGCTTGGAATTTGTGTACCTGTTTAGTCTATCCTATTGATATTTAATTTTATCATTTTATGCATATAAGTTAAAATTTGTGCAATTTTTCTTTTTAATCTCTTGATTTTATTTTGATAACTTGCTAATAAGGAATTTGAAGAAATTAATGATAAAAGTTGGAGATGTCTTAAATTTAAATTTTTAATATCAATGCATAAATTTTTTTAATTTTTTAATGCCCTGCTTGGAATTTGTGTACCTGTTTAGTCTATCCTATTGATATTTAATTTTATCATTTTATGCATATAAATTAAAATTTGTGCAATTTTTCTTTTTAATCTCTTGATTTTATTTTGATAACTTGATAATAAGAGTTAAGAACTTGGAATTTGAAGAAATTAATGATAAAAGTTGGAGATGTCTTATTGATTGTGTTGCTTTTGTGATTGAGAGTTGGAACTGTGTGGCTACGTGGTGTAAAGACGGGAAAAAAAGAAGAAAAAACAAATGAAAAGAGAGGGTATTGTTATTTATTTGTTTGTTAGTGATAATTAATTAATTAAATGCAAACAACTTGAATCTGTGGGGTTCTTTCCTTTCCCCTGTTGGGTTTCCTTCTATTTTTGCTCCATTGTAGCAAGAAACCATCTCAATATGCTTAACTGGCCTTATACTTCTTCTACAGGTAGCATTTGGAATGGGAATCAACAAACCAGATGGTTAGTATTTTACAGAGGTAAAGAATTTTTCTTTGTTGTTTTCTCTCATATTAATCAACAAATCGAACATTTTTGGAGATTAATCTAGATAGCTTTTTGGGATTAATCTAGACAGTTTTTTGTATCAAAATGGGACAATTTTTTGGAGATTAATCTAGACATTTTTTTGTTTTGGTTGGGAAGGTTTGTTTTGGTTGCCTATTTTGCCATTTTTTTTTTTTGGGGTCTGTTTTACCATATTAATCTAGACAGCTCTGTTTTTTTATTTCTGTTTTGGGTCAGATAATTTGGGTTGCCTCAAATTTTTTTCTACATTTTAGGTTTGAACTAATATTTATAGGTTCATACACTTAATGTTGGGCTGGGTAAGGCTATACTATTTCATATTTTTTAGTTGGAATAGTTATCAAATCAAGAATTGCATTGTAAATCAAAATTCGAATTTTGCAAATCATGGATTGAGTCAGAGACGATGTTAAACAATCATATATATGAATAAAAAATAAATTGATTTGACACATGTTTTACAATAGTTCTTATAAGACATAATTACAACTTCTAATTAGAAAGACATTGCCTTCATAGCAAGAGATGTGGGTCTAAATCCTGCTAAACATAAAGTTATTTAAATACATAATATATTCTCTTGACATTAAATAGAGTAGAATATGAATAAAGAGTAAGTGGGTACCCTTTATTTTAAAACCTAAAACAATTTGCAGTGTGTGTATGCTTAGCTCAAAACCTCTGAAGATGTATTTTGACATTTTCGAAAGAAAAAAAATGTTAAAAACCTGTTGGTTCTGAGAGGATGTGATTGGATCCTATTAAACCCTCTCATTGCCAAAATGATATTGAAACATGCATAAGTATTGGTTATTCTCGAAGTAAAGACATTTAGAAGTTGTATTATGACATTGTCACCAAGAAAAAAAGTAAACGTTATCGAAATCTATCCAAACCGATAGTTTCAAGAATAAGATGAATTGTAAACTATGAATCAAATTGTGACTCCTGCGAATCAATTATCTCTCAAAATAGATTCATCCAAATATTTATGCATGATCGTGAATGGTAAGATTCTAATAACAGATATTGGAACTAACATGTGTTGAAACCCTCAAACTATTTGAGCAAATATGATACCTTAAAAGGTAAGCCAAGCAGTACCTCTACGTTAAGTTCAAGAAGCTAGAAGTGCGAAGATGATCTCTACATGCAGCAAAAGAAGTGGTACCCAAGACCACTATGAAATGGCCAAATAAACCCCAAAGAAAAAGTAATTAAACAAAAATAATGGTGTTATTGAACAAAGATAATTGAAGAATTTAAACAATAATAATAAAAAAAAAAAACTGATACCAACTCAATAAATGGTAGGAGAAGTAAATGAGCTGATAATGCTGTTATTTTTTTCTTTTTAAGAGCCCCAAACAGCAGAAACTATCGTACCTGCTTATTTTAATGGACTGCTCAAATGCGCATGCAGAAACACATCCTACCTTCATCTTCATGAGATAAAAATACTCTCTCTCTCTCTCTAATGAACTATATTTACATAAATCTATTTGTAATTATACAAACACGTTACATTTGTTTGTATTGATGTATGTATGTCTGTATGTTATATGTACACTCAGAGCAAGATAAATTACTAGGCATGGCTTGTGGCATTACCAAACCCTTAGTGTGTTGTCATATATTTTTTTTTTCATCTTATTTTTTGTTCATTTTTTCATCTTATAGAATGACCCAATAAGTCATGTATTGCAAGTGTTTGATAGAATGACCCAATAAGTTTTCTTTATTTTGATTTTGGGGAATATATATAGGCACACAACTAGAACCCATTTCCTGAAGCTCAGTTTTTTTTTTTCTTGATGGGACTTCTGTCCCGTTGTCAAAATAGGAACCATTGGATTGAACTTAATCCAAGGGCTTACAGTGTTACACTCCATTTTCAACCCACACCCTCTCTCTCTCTCCCTCACTCTCATCTCTTCGTTTCTGGTTTCTGATTTCAAATTTTGAAATCAGACCCCTCTCTCTCTCTCTCCCTCTCTCTTCTTCTTCTTCTTCTTCTTCCATACCCTCCCTCTTCGCTCACTCCCGATTCTGCTCTCCAGTCTCGGCTCGCAAGGTAAGATTTCTGCTATCTCTTCCATACCCTCCCTTTTCGTTCGTCCCCTTCTCTCTGTATTTCCCTAGCATTTTTTATCTTCCTTATCTGGGTTTATAACCTGTTTATCTGGGTTTATAATAAGGAAGCTCGGTTTTTGAATTGTGATGTGACTCTTATATCTGTGTCAAAAGTTGGATCGTTAGATCGATTTAATCCGATGGCTCAAAAATGTCCAAGAGGCAAATACATTTTGTTGGGGTTTCTTCTTCCCTTCCATCCATCCATCTCTTCTCTCTCGCTCTCTCTCTCCTCTCATTCAAAAAGTTGTCTCCCTCATCTCTCACTCTCAGAGCTCACTCTTCATCTTCAATCCCCCGAAAACATAGTAGATCGGCGACTTCGCAGGGGTGCTAATCGGCGACTTCGCATTGGAGAGTTTGTTGGGTGCTAATCGGCGACATCGCGGGGTCCAAATCGGCGACATCGCGGCAACAAATCGGTGAGGTTCTCCAAAATCTTTTTTTTGTTTTTTGTCTTTGAAGCCACAGAGATCAATGAGTATTGTTTTGTTGATTTAACTGTGAGATTAAACTGTGAGTGTTGTTTTCATTACATTTCATAATCGGTGAGTTTTGGGTTTTTTGCTTTGATTATTGATAACTGTGAGATTAAACTTTGAGTGTTGTTTTTGCTTTGATTAAACTGTGAGTGTTGCTTTGATTACTTGATTAAAAGCCCTAATTTTGGGTTTGATTTGATCTATTTTTATGCAGATAAATTGGCGATAAAGATGGTGATGAGTCACAGCAGGGCATATATCAGTCACAGCAGGGCATCCAACATGTTTTAATTTTTTAAATTTAAATTTTTAATATCAATGCATAAATTTTTTTAATTTTTTAATGTCCTGCTTGGAATTTGTGTACCTGTTTAGTCTATCCTATTGATATTTAATTTTATCATTTTATGCATATAAGTTAAAATTTGTGCAATTTTTCTTTTTAATCTCTTGATTTTATTTTGATAACTTGCTAATAAGGAATTTGAAGAAATTAATGATAAAAGTTGGAGATGTCTTAAATTTAAATTTTTAATATCAATGCATAAATTTTTTTAATTTTTTAATGCCCTGCTTGGAATTTGTGTACCTGTTTAGTCTATCCTATTGATATTTAATTTTATCATTTTATGCATATAAATTAAAATTTGTGCAATTTTTCTTTTTAATCTCTTGATTTTATTTTGATAACTTGATAATAAGAGTTAAGAACTTGGAATTTGAAGAAATTAATGATAAAAGTTGGAGATGTCTTATTGATTGTGTTGCTTTTGTGATTGAGAGTTGGAACTGTGTGGCTACGTGGTGTAAAGACGGGAAAAAAAGAAGAAAAAACAAATGAAAAGAGAGGGTATTGTTATTTATTTGTTTGTTAGTGATAATTAATTAATTAAATGCAAACAACTTGAATCTGTGGGGTTCTTTCCTTTCCCCTGTTGGGTTTCCTTCTATTTTTGCTCCATTGTAGCAAGAAACCATCTCAATATGCTTAACTGGCCTTATACTTCTTCTACAGGTAGCATTTGGAATGGGAATCAACAAACCAGACGGTAGTTAGTATTTTACAGAGGTAAAGAATTTTTCTTTGTTGTTTTCTCTCATATTAATCAACAAATCGAACATTTTGGAGATTAATCTAGATAGCTTTTTGGGATTAATCTAGACAGTTTTTTGTATCAAAATGGGACAATTTTTTGGAGATTAATCTAGACATTTTTTTGTTTTGGTTGGGAAGGTTTGTTTTGGTTGCCTATTTTGCCATTTTTTTTTTTGGGGTCTGTTTTACCATATTAATCTAGACAGCTCTGTTTTTTTATTTCTGTTTTGGGTCAGATAATTTGGGTTGCCTCAAATTTTTTCTACATTTTAGGTTTGAACTAATATTTATAGGTTCATACACTTAATGTTGGGCTGGGTAAGGCTATACTATTTCATATTTTTTAGTTGGAATAGTTATCAAATCAAGAATTGCATTGTAAATCAAAATTCGAATTTTGCAAATCATGGATTGAGTCAGAGACGATGTTAAACAATCATATATATGAATAAATAAAATAAATTGATTTGACACATGTTTTACAATAGTTCTTATAAGACATAATTACAACTTCTAATTAGAAAGACATTGCCTTCATAGCAAGAGATGTGGGTCTAAATCCTGCTAAACATAAAGTTATTTAAATACATAATATATTCTCTTGACATTAAATAGAGTAGAATATGAATAAAGAGTAAGTGGGTACCCTTTATTTTAAAACCTAAAACAATTTGCAGTGTGTGTATGCTTAGCTCAAAACCTCTGAAGATGTATTTTGACATTTTCGAAAGAAAAAAAATGTTAAAAACCTGTTGGTTCTGAGAGGATGTGATTGGATCCTATTAAACCCTCTCATTGCCAAAATGATATTGAAACATGCATAAGTATTGGTTATTCTCGAAGTAAAGACATTTAGAAGTTGTATTATGACATTGTCACCAAGAAAAAAAGTAAACGTTATCGAAATCTATCCAAACCGATAGTTTCAAGAATAAGATGAATTGTAAACTATGAATCAAATTGTGACTCCTGCGAATCAATTATCTCTCAAAATAGATTCATCCAAATATTTATGCATGATCGTGAATGGTAAGATTCTAATAACAGATATTGGAACTAACATGTGTTGAAACCCTCAAACTATTTGAGCAAATATGATACCTTAAAAGGTAAGCCAAGCAGTACCTCTACGTTAAGTTCAAGAAGCTAGAAGTGCGAAGATGATCTCTACATGCAGCAAAAGAAGTGGTACCCAAGACCACTATGAAATGGCCAAATAAACCCCAAAGAAAAAGTAATTAAACAAAAATAATGGTGTTATTGAACAAAGATAATTGAAGAATTTAAACAATAATAATAATAAAAAAAAAAAACTGATACCAACTCAATAAATGTAGGAGAAGTAAATGAGCTGATAATGCTGTTATTTTTTTCTTTTTAAGAGCCCCAAACAGCAGAAACTATCGTACCTGCTTATTTTAATGGACTGCTCAAATGCGCATGCAGAAAACACATCCTACCTTCATCTTCATGAGATAAAAATACTCTCTCTCTCTCTCTAATGAACTATATTTACATAAATCTATTTGTAATTATACAAACACGTTACATTTGTTTGTATTGATGTATGTATGTCTGTATGTTATATGTACACTCAGAGCAAGATAAATTACTAGGCATGGCTTGTGGCATTACCAAACCCTTAGTGTGTTGTCATAATTTTTTTTTTTCATCTTATTTTTTTGTTCATCTTTTTCATCTTATAGAATGACCCAATAAGTCATGTATTGCAAGTGTTTGATAGAATGACCCAATAAGTTTTCTTTATTTTGATTTTGGGGAATATATATAGGCACACAACTAGAACCCATTTCCTGAAGCTCAGTTTTTTTTTTTCTTGATGGGACTTCTGTCCCGTTGTCAAAATAGGAACCATTGGATTGAACTTAATCCAAGGGCTTACAGTGTTACACTCCATTTTCAACCCACACCCTCTCTCTCTCTCTCCCTCACTCTCATCTCTTCGTTTCTGGTTTCTGATTTCAAATTTTGAAATCAGACCCCCTTCTCTCTCTCTCCCTCTCTCTTCTTCTTCTTCTTCTTCTTCCATACCCTCCCTCTTCGCTCACTCCCGATTCTGCTCTCCAGTCTCGGCTCGCAAGGTAAGATTTCTGCTATCTCTTCCATACCCTCCCTTTTCGTTCGCTCCCCTTCTCTCTGTATTTCCCTAGCATTTTTTATCTTCCTTATCTGGGTTTATAACCTGTTTATCTGGGTTTATAATAAGGAAGCTCGGTTTTTGAATTGTGATGTGACTCTTATATCTGTGTCAAAAGTTGGATCGTTAGATCGATTTAATCCGATGGCTCAAAAATGTCCAAGAGGCAAATACATTTTGTTGGGGTTTCTTCTTCCCTTCCATCCATCCATCTCTCTCTCTCTCTCTCTCTCTCTCTCTCATTCAAAAAGTTGTCTCCCTCATCTCTCACTCTCAGAGCTCACTCTTCATCTTCAATCTCCCCCGAAAACATAGTAGATCGGCGACTTCGCAGGGGTGCTAATCGGCGACTTCGCATTGGAGAGTTTGTTGGGTGCTAATCGGCGACATCGCGGGGTCCAAATCGGCGACATCGCGGCAACAAATCGGTGAGGTTCTCCAAAATCTTTTTTTTGTTTTTTGTCTTTGAAGCCACAGAGATCAATGAGTATTGTTTTGTTGATTTAACTGTGAGATTAAACTGTGAGTGTTGTTTTCATTACATTTCATAATCGGTGAGTTTTGGGTTTTTTGCTTTGATTATTGATAACTGTGAGATTAAACTTTGAGTGTTGTTTTTGCTTTGATTAAACTGTGAGTGTTGCTTTGATTACTTGATTAAAAGCCCTAATTTTGGGTTTGATTTGATCTATTTTATGCAGATAAATTGGCGATAAAGATGGTGATGAGTCACAGCAGGGCATATATCAGTCACAGCAGGGCATCCAACATGTTTTAATTTTTTAAATTTAAATTTTTAATATCAATGCATAAATTTTTTTAATTTTTTAATGTCCTGCTTGGAATTTGTGTACCTGTTTAGTCTATCCTATTGATATTTAATTTATCATTTTATGCATATAAGTTAAAATTTGTGCAATTTTTCTTTTTAATCTCTTGATTTTATTTTGATAACTTGCTAATAAGGAATTTGAAGAAATTAATGATAAAAGTTGGAGATGTCTTAAATTTAAATTTTTAATATCAATGCATAAATTTTTTTAATTTTTTAATGCCCTGCTTGGAATTTGTGTGTACCTGTTTAGTCTATCCTATTGATATTTAATTTTATCATTTTATGCATATAAATTAAAATTTGTGCAATTTTTCTTTTTAATCTCTTGATTTTATTTTGATAACTTGATAATAAGAGTTAAGAACTTGGAATTTGAAGAAATTAATGATAAAAGTTGGAGATGTCTTATTGATTGTGTTGCTTTTGTGATTGAGAGTTGGAACTGTGTGGCTACGTGGTGTAAAGACGGGAAAAAAAGAAGAAAAAACAAATGAAAAGAGAGGGTATTGTTATTTATTTGTTTGTTAGTGATAATTTAATTAAATGCAAACAACTTGAATCTGTGGGGTTCTTTCCTTTCCCCTGTTGGGTTTCCTTCTATTTTTGCTCCATTGTAGCAAGAAACCATCTCAATATGCTTAACTGGCCTTATACTTCTTCTACAGGTAGCATTTGGAATGGGAATCAACAAACCAGATGGTTAGTATTTTACAGAGGTAAAGAATTTTTCTTTGTTGTTTTCTCTCATTAATCAAAAATCGAACATTTTTGGAGATTAATCTAGATAGCTTTTTGGGATTAATCTAGACAGTTTTTGTATCAAAATGGGACAATTTTTTGGAGATTAATCTAGACATTTTTGTTTTGGTTGGGAAGGTTTGTTTTGGTTGCCTATTTTGCCATTTTTTTTTTTGGGGTCTGTTTTACCATATTAATCTAGACAGCTCTGTTTTTTATTTCTGTTTTGGGTCAGATAATTTGGGTTGCCTCAAATTTTTTTCTACATTTTAGGTTTGAACTAATATTTATAGGTTCATACACTTAATGTTGGGCTGGGTAAGGCTATACTATTTCATATTTTTTAGTTGGAATAGTTATCAAATCAAGAATTGCATTGTAAATCAAAATTCGAATTTTGCAAATCATGGATTGAGTCAGAGACGATGTTAAACAATCATATATATGAATAAATAAAATAAATTGATTTGACACATGTTTTACAATAGTTCTTATAAGACATAATTACAACTTCTAATTAGAAAGACATTGCCTTCATAGCAAGAGATGTGGGTCTAAATCCTGCTAAAATAAAAGTTATTTAAATACATAATATATTCTCTTGACATTAAATAGAGTAGAATATGAATAAAGAGTAAGTGGTACCCTTTATTTAAAACCTAAAACAATTTGCAGTGTGTGTATGCTTAGCTCAAAACCTCTGAAGATGTATTTTGACATTTTCGAAAGAAAAAAATGTTAAAAACCTGTTGGTTCTGAGAGGATGTGATTGGATCCTATTAAACCTCTCATTGCCAAAATGATATTGAAACATGCATAAGTATTGGTTATTCTCGAAGTAGTAAGACATTTAGAAGTTGTATTATGACATTGTCACCAAGAAAAAAAGTAAACGTTATCGAAATCTATCCAAACCGATAGTTTCAAGAATAAGATGAATTGTAAACTATGAATCAAATTGTGACTCCTGCGAATCAATTATCTCTCAAAATAGATTCATCCAAATATTTATGCATGATCGTGAATGGTAAGATTCTAATAACAGATATTGGAACTAACATGTGTTGAACCCTCAAACTATTTGAGCAAATATGATACCTTAAAAGGTAAGCCAAGCAGTACCTCTACGTTAAGTTCAAGAAGCTAGAAGTGCGAAGATGATCTCTACATGCAGCAAAAGAAGTGGTACCCAAGACCACTATGAAATGGCCAAATAAACCCCAAAGAAAAGTAATTAAAAAAAAATCTGGTGTTATTGAACAAGATAATTGAAGAATTTAAACAATAATAATAATAAAAAAAAAAACTGATACCAACTCAATAAATGGTAGGAGAAAGTAAATGAGCGATAAATGTGTTATTTTCTTTTTAAGAGCCCCAAACAGCAGAAACTATCGTACCTGCTTATTTTAATGGACCTGCTCAAATGCGCATGCAGAAACACATCCTACCTTCATCTTCATGAGATAAAAATACTCTCTCTCTCTCTCTAATGAACTATTAATTACATATATTTGTAATTATACAAACACGTTACATTTGTTTGTATTGATGTATGTATGTCTGTATGTTATATGTACACTCAGAGCAAGATAAATTACTAGGCATGGCTTGTGGCATTACCAAACCCTTAGTGTGTGTCATATATTTTTTTTTTCATCTTATTTTTTGTTCATCTTTTTCATCTTATAGAATGACCCAATAAGTCATGTATTGCAAGTGTTTGATAGAATGACCCAATAAGTTTTCTTTATTTTGATTTTGGGGAATATATATAGGCACACAACTAGAACCCATTTCCTGAAGCTCAGTTTTTTTTTTCTTGATGGGACTTCTGTCCGTTGTCAAAATAGGAACCATTGGATTGAACTTAATCCAAGGGCTTACAGTGTTACACTCCATTTTCAACCCACACCTCTCTCTCTCTCTCCCTCACTCTCATCTCTTCGTTTCTGGTTTCTGATTTCAAATTTTGAAATCAGACCCCTTCTCTCTCTCTCCCTCTCTCTTCTTCTCTTCTTCTTCTTCCATACCCTCCCTCTTCGCTCACTCCCGATTCTGCTCTCCAGTCTCGGCTCGCAAGGTAAGATTTCTGCTATCTCTTCCATACCCTCCCTTTTCGTTCGCTCCCCTTCTCTCTGTATTTCCCTAGCATTTTTTATCTTCCTTATCTGGGTTTATAACCTGTTTATCTGGGTTTATAACCTGTTCATTTGGGTTTGATTGTTTAACTACGTTTAAAATGGGTTTGATTGTTGGTAATATCTCCCTCTCTCTCGATCGAATTCTTTTTTCTTTTCATTTTTTTAATTGTTGGTAAGTTTTAATTGTTTTTGTTTGTTTGCTGATTATTGTTGTTAATATAGTTTACTGTACTTTCCAAAAAGTAGACGATTAAAACTTGATAGGGTAGAGTTGAGTGAAATCTTTGGGTTAAAGTCGAATAAAATGTAAAGAATTCAAATTTCTCAAGTAAAAGGCATTGTGTTCCCTGAATGTGATTTTTAATTTTTTTATTTTAAATATTTTGTTTAATTGTTTTCGGGTTTCTATTTTTAAATATGCTGCATTTTTTGTTGTTTTAGTTTTGAGAAAATGAAAATGTGGCTCTGTTTAGGCTTGAAATGTATAGTCCAGTGTATAAAATTGATAGTCCAATGAAAGTTTTGGGTGAAAATGTGGGTCTGAAATGTATAGTGGGCATGTTAATTAAGTAAACCAACCTCCTGCCCATGTTTGGAAAAATTGTGATTTTAAAATTTTTTTTTAAAGGTTTGTTTGAGTAGTATAAAATGTGATTGTTATAATAGGGACCAAATTATCTTCAATTATTGTGATTGTTATAAAATGTGATTGTTTTAGTATAAAATGTGATTGTTATTTGAAAGTTATATCTAATTTAGGAAATCTGTCTGGTAGGAATGAAATCTGCAGGAAATGAATTGGTTTCCACTATTGGTTCCACGGTGGAGCTAGGAATTGCATCTCAGGTATTACTAATTGCTTTTATCAAATCCTTTTTATAGAGTAGATTATTCCATGTGTTGTGTTCATTCATTGCTTCCATCAAAGGTAGTTAAGTACTTCACAGATCCAAATGCCATTGAACCACCATTTTTATGGAGTCTGCTCTGTCCCTGGTATGATCTCCCCCCATTTTTATCATTTCTGATAAACAAAAGACAAAAAATGAAATTGGGTTGAGCTCCTCATTTTACCATCCAGATTGACAATACTTTTTATAATTGTTGTTTTTTTAGGAATAATGTTTCAAGACATAACCACTTTGTTACTGAACCACAAGGCTTTCAAGGACACTGTTGATATTTTTGTTGATAGGTACAAGTATATGGACATCTCTGTTGTTGCAGGTAATATCTCTCTCTCTCTCTCTCTCTCTCTCTCTCTCTCACACACACACACACACACACACATACACATTCACATTTTACTTCTTTTTTTTTTTGAAATTTAATTTTATTGTTGTCATTTTTTTCCCTTCTGAATTTAGTTTTACTATTCTCTGGTGCCCATTTATCATACATGCTTTGATATGTCTCTACTTTGGTTAGCCATTAAAAATGTATGTAAAAATCTATTTTCTGATATTTTACCTTTTTTTTTTTTGTTTACTGTTAACAAAACAATTTTATTCTTTTTTTTTAACCTGGGAATGTACAATTGAATTTTTTTTTTTAAATTATAATTTGAACAAATGGTAAAAGACATTTGTATTCAACATTAATATATTAACTGTTGAATGAATAATATATTCAACCGCAACACAAACATTTCTGAATAGACATGAATGCATTTTTATTGTTGTCTATTTATGGATAATTTTCATTTACACATGATTTCGAGAGACATTTGTTGTTGTCTATTTTTGTTTTTGTCATGATGATATTATCAAAATATTTTGGTCTGCTCTGCAAATCTTAGTTGCATGAATCTTCTATTGAGGTGATGATTCTGCTCTAGAACTGTGATTATGCGGTTCAGAATAAGAATCTTGGATTGAGAATAAGAATCTTGAATCTTCTAATCTTCTTTTTCTCATCTATCAATGAGAAGTGATGGAACTTTGCAGAGGATACAATGCTGATGAATAAATTGCTGAAAAGCATCTTTCTATGACTTTATTTTACGAAAAACATCTTTATCTACTTCCTTTTCTTACTAGATCAATCACAAAATTGTTATGGCATGCAGATTTCTCTAAAGGATGGCATTTGTGCCAACTTGAGATCTTGGATTGCAAGAAGGTTGCATGGTCGAACTCTGTAACTGAAGAGAAGTATTGTGTTGAGGACTGTGGGTGGCCTTTAAAAGAGTTTGCATATGAGTGCAAAATAAACCTTTTGACAGGTCGAACGCATCAGGTACTTTATTTGTGTCCTTTTTGGTTTGTTTGATGTTGTTTCCCTCATCTTTAGCAATCACAAGCTATGATATTTAGAATTGCAGCGTGTGTTTGTGACCAATATTTTTATCACCAATATTTTTCCTCGACTTTTTTTTTATCAGTTTTATTAATGAATCAAATTAAGAAAATGAAGAACTTCACTTCAAATCTAGAAAAAGTTAGTAGCTTGCAGTTCTAAATGCATCATGCAGAAGATGGCTTTACTGACAGACAAACAGCAAATTTCAAGATTTTAATTTTTTTGCTTTGCAAAGCCTCATTTTGAAATGCGATGCAGATTCGAGCACAATTGGCTGCCTGTGGTGCACCGATAGTGGGTGACTCAATGTACATGCCTGCTGCAATTGCAGAGATGATCAGTCCTGGGCTTAATCCTGAAGGAAAGTACCAAGAAACAATGCACAAGTGAGTATGATAAAGCAATGGCTATGTAGGAGTGGATTTCATACGGTTCAGGTGAGCAAACCTAGGCTTTTTCTTTAGTATTTATATTTCTATCTTTGGGTAATCTTTGGATAATCTTTACTCTTATCTTTAATTTTTGGATAATCTTTACTCTAATCTTTAGTTTTTGGATAATCTTTACTCTAATCTTTAGTCTTTACTCTTTAGTCTTTACTGATAATGATCTCTACTCTAATCTTTTGATTGAAACATTAATTAAGCCTGGTTTGGATAATCTTTTCTCTAATCTTTTGATTGAAACATTAATTAATCTTTAGTTTTTACTAAACTCTAATCTAATTTTATAATCTCTAATCTTTAGTCTTTACTAAACTCTAATCTAATTTCATAATTAATTAATTAATTTCAATATTAATTTTTGTGATTGAAACATTTAAACATTGATTCGGACATTTTTTTTTGTGTCTTTATTTATAAAAATTAACTACATTGGTTATCATTTTTTTTCAAAATAAAAAAAAATTTAAAAAGGCATTTGAAATCCAAATGTATGATCTGTATTTTTTTTTCCCCAAATGAAGGTGATAAGGTCAAACATTCTTGGACTCGAAAAATGTAAGGCCATGATTTGTCAACAATGGTACTACCATTCAATTCTTTATTAATCAATTTACTAAAAGTACTTATTAATAAAAACTATTATTTATATTTAACAGTATAAACTTGACTTAAACCTGATAAAGCGAAACAGTTACCAGTTATGATACTAATTTAATAACATTCTTTTATTAAAAGTTATCCCATTTTAACTTGCTATAGTGTATAGATGTGTCATTTTGACGTGGATAAAAATCTAAAATTTGTTATTTGGACTTTAAGTTTAGCAAATATTTCTAGATTCTTTGCATATGCTACATTCAAATATATAATTCATTTTTTCGACTTTCATTTTGAAATTTGAAATTTATAAATGCTTTCGCTTTCTTATATGTGAAGTTTTAAGTCGGAGTGACATTACCATTTTGAATTGATTTATTATCATTGAGTTTCGTAGCACGTGATATCAAAAAAAATTGTTGGCAGTGCCTTCAGGCACGGGTCATCCCTAGTTTCTATATATATTTACTAGACTATCACCCGTGCTATGCACAGGATAATTATAGATATTTTATATTTGTTTTAGATTTTTTTTAACATATAAATTATGTTTTTAAAGATTTTTTATAAAAATAATTTAACAATCTTATCACTAAACATAGTGTATGAGAGAAGTTGAAAAGGGTACTGCAGTAACTATACATGGATTATATCTATAATTATTTGTATGATGGGATTTTAAATGCTGATTAGGGGACTTTGACCAAATCAATAAATGCAGGCATGTGGAAAGATATGTGGATTGAAAAAATTTAATAAATGCTGATCAGGGGATTTTCACCAAATCAATAAATGTTGAGATTTTTTTTTAAATAAAAAATAAAAAATTTAGAAAATCCAGATTGGGATATTGAAGGGGGTTAAAAACCCCCTTTTACTTAATATCTAGTATAGATAGATAGATGGATATACACATACAAGCAAAATCAGCCCAACCATATATATAAACACACAACGAAAAGTAATCTCTTTGGAGTCATGCCCATGTAATAAATAAATTATAAACAGGAAATAACATGCATGCATCAAAGCGTTCCAAGAAAATCATGGAAAATTAATTACAAAATGTTCCCAGAAAGTTCTCCTCTCTGTTGTATTTGAGATTGATTAATTAGTTTAGAGTCATTCAAATAAGAACAAATAGAAACTATAATCTACCGATATTGTATATATAATTGATTACCAGAATTTTAAGAGAGAGATCATTACCTTTAAAATGTATCAAATAACTATACGATGAAAAGCATCAGAACTTTTTACAAAACAAGAAGCAGAGTCCTAGTATTACTCTTGTTAATGACTTTGTTGTGGGTTTGTTGTAAATTGAAAGGTGGGATATGTTTAGTTCCAAAATTTTCAGTCTTTTTATTTTAATAAGAAAAATATTAGGGACGCAAATGTTTTATTATATGTGTCATATAGGTATGAGACCCACACTATATGAGTTCCATGCCACCAAATGTTTTTTCATATGTCTTATATAAGTGTGGGACCTACGTTATATGAGTTTCATATCATATAGATCTCATACTCATATGAAACATTTAGTAGAATATTTAGGATTTTTAACATTACTCTTTTAATAATATTTGTGATAACATTTGAATTTCATTTATAACATTTATCCAATGTCCTTAAAATCATAACTCATTTAATCTTTCACAACATTTTTGAAAAAGCTATTAAACTTAAATGTTATGAAAAGTATAATGTTGTCAGCCAGTATTAATTTATTTCAAAAATGCCACAAATGCATAATATGTCATAGCATTTTTAAAAGAATGCTATAAAAAAAAATGTTAAGAAAAGCACTTCTTGTTTTCCCATCTACTTTCCCTCCTCCAACAGCTTTTTTACCGACATCCCAGCCATCCCGAACCAACTTCGCCCATCTGTAGTCCATTCGTTATCTATTATGGGATATTTTAGAAAGTTGATTAAAAATTGATTTTTTAATTTTTTAATTTTTTAGTGAGTAAAAAATATATGAGGTAATATGACTTAAAATAGGTTAAAAGTTAAAAGTTAGCTTTTAATTATGTTGCTAAAATAGCCCTATGGGGTGTTTGGCAAATGCTATTTTTTCACTTTTTGGACTAAAATTTACAAAAAAATAAAATAGTTTAAAATAGTCAATAAGACAAAATGTCATATCAAACCCATAATCATTTCACTTTTTCTCTTATAAACATCACATCCAACTAAAAAAAAATCAAACTATCTTCCCAAATACAAAAATTTTATCTTAAAGCCTTTTTGGCATAACCTATTTTAGTCTATCTTTTTATTTTTTTTGGATCACATCAATCAACATATTCTCCTACTTTTCTACACATCATTTTATAAAAAGTCAAAAAATACACTTATTTAGGACATCTCAAACCAACCCTCACTAAAATATCAATTTTCCAAACACCCACTACATATCATACTGCTACCCTCATGAGAATGATCGCATGTTATGAGAGATAAATCACCATCACGGTAAGGAAGAGAGATTGTAATCGCAATGATAGATATTAGGAGAGTGAGATCAAGATGAAAGATAAAGAGATTGAGGAAAAAATATATATATACACATTCGGTTTGGTTTCAGTTTTTATTATTCGCTTTTTAGAACTTTATTTCCTTTTTTATGTATTTTTTTTTTGTTTTCACTGACTTTTTAATATTTTAAATAATTTTTTTAATTTTTAGACACACTTAGCATACATACACTTAAAAAGTATAATATTTGTGAAAAAAATATTTAAAAAATTCACTAAATATAAAAAATACAATAAAAAAATACAAAAATGCAGTACATTTTTCATATTTTTGTGTATTTATTAATTTTTTAAAATATTTTTTCACAAATATTTTACTATTTAGATACATATAAGTAAGGTGCATCTAAAAAAGTAAAAAAATTGTTTAAAATTTTAAAAATATTTACTAAAAACAAAAAAACGAAAAATAAGAAACTCAATTTTTAAAAAACTGAATTCAAAAAATTAAAACCAAACATACACCGTTTGAGAAGACAGGTTGTGGGCTTTTTTGGCTATTTTAGCCATAAAAGACAAAATAGGCTATTTTAGCCACAATAAATAAAACATCACATCCAACCCATAATCATTACACTATTCTCTCATAAAAAAAGTCAAAAAAGTCAAAAAGCCAAAAAGTCTTTCCCAAATCAAGCTTTTTAGCACAGGCTAAAATAGCCAAAAAAGTCAAAAAACTAAAAAAGCCAACCCAATTCCCAAACCAACCCTGATAGGATTTTAGGATTGAGCGAGTGGTATGAAAAGTGGGCTAGTATCAAGGCGAGGATGAGGAAAGGAGTTTAAGTTGAACGAAAGGGTTTTGGAAAAGGATTTGAGGGCATGTTTGATTAGGTAGATTAGAGCATGGGATTGGGATTATTAATCTGTGGGCCCAATTATCCTAGGTTTGTTTTAACATTTTGGTTTAGGATTATTAATCCAATGGATAATTAATCCAACAAAATTGTAAGATTATTAGTAATGGGGTAGAGGTGGGATTATTAATCCAATGGATATTAATCCAATTTGATAGTGAATACCACACTAATTTAATAGGATTATTAATATTTCACTATTAATCTTGTGAATCAAACATGACCTGAGAGTCTTGGGTGTCGCGGTGGTGGCAATAGAGAAGGAGGTAAGGTGTGAGAGGACAAAAGAGTTGAGAAATAATTGGAGGCGGTGGTGTTGACGGTTGAAAAGGGTTGGGAATGGAAAAAATGATAAGTGAAGAGCTGCAAATGATGGAATAAATGCAGAGAGGGCAAAAAATTATGAGGGTGGGGTTGGCTGTAGCTGGTAAAGGCGAGAGAGTATAGGGCAAATATATATTGGGTGAAAATGCAATTAAATTTTTTTTCCCTACCATTCTTGCAACTATTTCGCGTTTATTCAATGTTTCTACAATTTTTTAATAAATAAAAAAAAAAACAACTAAATCTAATCTATGGTCTATTTGAAAATTGACTATTTTAATTAATTTTTTATAAATAAATTGTATAAAATATATATATATATAATAACTTATAGCGATTTTAAATTTTTTTTAGTTATATTACCCACTCAACTTATAGCAATGCAACGTCACTTATTCGACTCCCAACACGCCTAATTAGAGATGAGTTTTCTCTATATTTTATTTTGGAGAGTTTAAATAAATAAATTAATATGTTTAAAAATTCACAAAAATAATATTAAAATTAACGCTTTAAACGACTTTCAACTATCAACGGTCAAAATCAGCGTGCGTTGTATGGCTTTCTTATTCCGCAAGAGTAAAAGATCTATAAGCAGACTTAAAAATTAAAGGGCAAATTACCAACCAAAAAAAAAAATAATAATTTCAAGATTTTGCGTATTTTTTAAATTAAATTTCAATATTTCAATTATATCATTTTAAATCTTAAATTTTAAATTTTAACACAATTTGATCTCTCTGTCTATATCAGTTAAACCATTTAATAGAATTTTTTTGTATAATACACGTGGCATGTTCTTACTTGATGCTTTAAATTAATATTATTTCTAATTTTAAGTTTGACCATATCATATTAAAATTCTACTTATCAACATATCAGAACCATCCATTTTCTATATTACCATAGTGTGAACCACACCAGATCAATTCTCTTTATCTTTTCATAATTTCGTAGCGTACCATTTCCATGGACGACCAATAATTCTCCGGCCACTCTTCAACATCGCCCATATTCGTCACAGCAATTTTACAGAGCTGACTAGCCCAGTCCCTATGCCAACTCCTCTCTCCATCTCCAACACCACCCATTTTTGTCTCTCTCTTCCCTAGCATCACCGCCCATCCCCTTTGTCCCATTCCCCAATGTTGCTCATCATCTTCATCTTTATCTTCATCTCCCTCCCGTACCACCCTCAATATATGTTCTTTTGTTAATTTATGTTTATAACAGCTTACACTCTCAATATATGTTATTCTCTCTCTCTCTTTTTATTTCACCATTGTTGGGAGGGGGTTCTCTATTGTTAGGGCTAGAGGTAGTGGATCTAAAATAGGGGTGGCAAATCTAAGATAGTAGTGGCTGGAAAGAACTAGCGATAGCAGATTTGATGGATGACAAATGTGATAGAGAGATTGGTAGTGAAGGGTTGGTAGTTGATGATCTAAGGGAGGCGGTGGCGAAAGAAGGCTAGTGATGGTGGATTTGATGGAGATTGTAGTATGGAGTGATGGATCTGGAAGGGATGGTAGTAGTGGAGATTGATAGTAGATGAGGGTTATTAATGAAGGATCTGAGGGAAGTAGATGGAGGCAGATGGTTGGGTGTGGTGGATCTAAGAGAGCTGGTGATGGTAGAGTTGAGCAAGGGGTGGGGGCAAAAGGCCGAGGGTGGTGACTATGTGTTGATGCCCATAGAAGAAGAAGAAAAAATGAGAAGGTGAGAAACTGCATGCATTTTGATACAATGGATTGAAGTTCATGGTAAGTATATGATGAATGGCTCTGATGTAATAGATGATAAATATATGTTGGTATTGATATGGTGTGATCATGTTCAAATATAAAATTAACATTAAGTGAAATGAGCGAATGAAAATGTGCCACATGTGCATTAATTTTTTTTTCCAGTCAAACAAGTTAACAGAGATGGATGGATGGTTAACATTGATACGAAATAAGAAAGTTAGGGTTTAAATTGATGCAATTAAAACCTTGGAGTTTAATTTGAATGCAAAACCTTGGGGGTTTTTTTTTATTTATAATTTTTATAATTTGCCCGAAAATAAAATGTGAAACTAAATAATTCTAAGTCTAAAATTTTCCAAATTTAGCAAACATGAAATTATGACTAGTGCATAAACCCACTAGAAGACCAAAAGTGTGAATAAAATTCAGAAACATAATAATTGAGTTTAGAAACATAATAATCGAGTCACAACATGTTTCCTAATAATTTAGAAATTTATTTTCTCCCTATAAAATGAGCTATGCACATTCTGGCAATAATTTTACTTGATTAATATATTTTGGAGGAGTAATTTTTGTATGTAGATAAAGTATATGTCATGTGATACTTTTTGCAATTGTGATTAGATTTGACAGTATAATTCACTACATTTATATGGGGCGTTTAGAGAACAATAAGAGACATATATTTGTAATTGTAAAAAGTAATGCCACGTACTACTCTCTATTAGTATACAAAACCTTTTCATTTTGAAGGCTTCCACTCAAGTACATTTGTTTGTGATATTTATTTGAACTTTAAAAAAAAAAAAAAAAAATTATGAACAAAAAAATAGATAAATTGAAAGAAAAAATGAATCAGCAAATAACATTTTGTTCTTTTTTATATTTGGAAAGTTTTTTTCTCTCTTAATTTTGGCATTTCATGTTTCAAAATTTTCATAATTTAGTTTAAAAATTTACTTATGTTCAAAATTAGACAAAAAAATGACACATTAATAGTCACATGACATAAAAGTATTTTATTATATATAACTTACACATTTGACGCAAACCAAAATCTCAATATAATAATATATTTTTATGTTATATAGTAGCTAATGTGATTTTTTGTCTAATTTTTGAATAAAAATTAACTTTAAAAATAAATTGAGAAAAACTTCAAATATAATGAGGCAAAACTATGCAATTATTTTTTGATAAAAGACAAAACTATAATAAGGAGATAATTTTGCAATTTTGAATACAACAAAGGAAAAACATGCAATTATCACATGCTTAAAGGGTACGTATTTACAATTTACCTTAATTTGATTTAACCTAACAAACAAAAAAGGGCATAACAAATTAGCATATTCTCTTTTAGTTAGATATCACATGTTACAACACGTGCCTTCTTTGGGACAATGTAGCTACTTTTTAACCAAACGTCACGAGTTCGAAACTTCATAGACACAAAACCTATTTCTCTTCCCACTATAAAACTCAACCCCCCCTCTCTCTCTCTCCGTCTCGCAGTTGTTTCTTCGCTTTTCTCTCTGCGCTGTTCGTTTGCATACCCAAGGTTTTCGTGCTTGTTTTTCTCTCTCTAGATTTCTAGATATAGAAAATATGCTATGTATATATGCATCATTGTTTTGGATCTGATGATTGAATGATCGGTTGTTTCTTTTGATTTTTTTATGTTTTTGTTTTTGTTTTTGTTTTTCAGATTTGGTTTTTGAGTGTGATTGTGAAGGTTTTCGAGTCAACTAGATAGAGAGAGAAATGGGTAGCTCTGGATTTTCATGGAAACTCGAAGATCACCCGAAGCTCCCTAAGGGGAAGATCTTGGCTATGGTGGTTTTGGATGGGTGGGGCGAAGCAAATCCCAATAAGTATAACTGTATCCATGTCGCTGAGACTCTCACCATGGATTCCCTAAAAAATGTATCTCTCTCTCTTCTCTCTGTCTCTCTTGATCTCTCTCTCTATCTCTCCCTATATTTGTATGTATTGATGTTTGGTCTGTTTATTGTATGAAAAGGGTGCTCCTGATAAGTGGAGATTGGTGAGGGCACATGGTAAGGCTGTAGGGCTTCCCACAGAGGATGATATGGGAAACAGTGAAGTGGGTCACAATGCTCTTGGTGCTGGAAGGATTTTTGCTCAAGGGTATGGCTTGTGTGTGTGTGCGCGCTCTTTTTTTTTTTTATTTATTATGGACTTTCTGATTTAATGTTTGAAAGCACTGTAGTTATACTGGATGTCCCAATGTGATTTACATAGATTTTTTTAGAAATATGTTACCATCAATTTTGGTTGCTAAGGTTATGATTGGATCATGATTTGAGTAAGGATTGGAAAGGAAAAGGAAGAGATGAGTGAAATGAAGAAGAAAAAGTAACTTATGCTTCATTAATATTTTGCTTACTTTCCTTTCCGTTTCCAAATCACTACCTATATGAGAGGGTTCAAGAATGTGGTCTAAAAATTTGAAGATTTTTGAAGAAAACTCGAATTCTCTAAAAATGATGAGAGGCTTAGATTTTTCAACGGTCGCAACTGGAAACACAATCGCAAAGAGATGATGGAGATAAGAGATTGGGTGAAGAAGAAGGCAAAGTAATTAGAGAGAGAATAATGGCAAGACTCTTCCATAGATCTCCCACTTTCACTCTTAAGGTGAATAATGAAGAAGGGAAATTAGTTCTTTCCTAAAAAATCTCTCTCCAAAATCCATCCCTTGTAAAGTTATAGGTGGGTGCTATTTATAGGCACCTCATAATGTAGGATGGAGCCCATGTGCAAGGCACATGGGGAATATTCCTTCTAACTACCTTATCCGAGGAAGTTACCTCTCCGAGGATGAGGAAAACCCCGAAGAGGAGATCAATCTTTTGGCGAACTCTTCTTCTTAGCCACACCTAACCAATGATTCCCAATCATCCCAACGGGTCAGGGGTAGTCCCAAAGGACGCCCTGCTACAAATATTGCTGAGTCTTAAGGATCCCCTAGATCGTGCCACTTTGACCCGGGTATAGGCTAGTTTAACAAAAAAGTGAATTTATCTCAACTCACTGTCCTTGGGACCGGGTCCTTTGTCCGGACTCCAATACGCCCATGGTTTTGGTATGTAGATTCCGGAAAGCTCCGAGCACACAAGTGTTCTGGGACTCATTAATAGAGCAGTTTCTAGATTGCGTCCGAATTCGCATCTCTAGGTTCGTAGATCCGAACCTTTTCGAGTCCGAACTCAAATAGATCTCTAGGTTCGTGGTTTCGAACCCTTTCAAGACTAAACCAATACCTCGGAGAATGGATCTCCTTCGAGGGTTTCATCTCTTCTGGAAGCAACGATTAACTTTATGGAAAGCCCGTATGATTTGGGCCTCCTCGGATGGGTTTGTTGGACTCTCTTTAGAGATATCTGCTTGATAGGCCTTCCTTGGCCTAATTTGTTGACTTGTGGGCCCGTTCAATAGAATTCACTTGGCCTATTTGGCAATAATTTCTCCAAGCTCACCAATTTTTGGGCTTTCCGATTGGGCTCGATTTGGCCCAATTAATTAGTGGGTTCAATTTAACCCCTCTTACATTTTTGCCCCTTGCATGTATGAGAAATTTTGAATTTCTTAGACGTGCATATTTTCCCTTCTTCGGCTATGCTTCGCATCACACCCTCGGGAATATATTGTCGTCATGTGGCTTTTGGATAAGATTAATGACTCATCATAATTTTATGGATAAGATTGTCAACTAATATTGATAAGAAGGAATCTTTTATCCTTATGCCATGTTTGGCAAACACATTTTTGTGCCTTTGATTTTTTTTTTTTTATAAAGAAAATCAAAACTTGAATTTTTTTATTTTTTTTATTTTTACCTTTGCTTGGGCCTGCGTAACTTTTCATCATCATTTTGATTCCAGCTTCCTCTTGAAGACCATAAACAATTCTCAATAGTTTTGACTGAATAAAAACTAAAATAATAATAATAAAAAAAAGCAACCATCAAAACTCTTTTTTTTTTTTGTTTTTTGTTTTGAACAAGTCAACATTCAATACCCATTTTCGTTTCTCTCACTAAAGTATTGAAGGCCCACTGTATATATATATATACGTAGCCTATTTGAGAGACCATCAGTAAAAGACAAAGACCTTGTCCTTTTTTTTTTTTTTTATATTGCCAAAACTCCATTTTCCTGCTCTGTAAATTGAGAGAGAAAAGCATAGACCCAGACTTCAATATTTTTTTCGCACCCACTGAAGACCACTGCGGCCTGACTCTTTTCGTCCTTTCTCCTTCGCTTCTGCTGGGCTTGCACACTGCCGCTGTTGTTGCTGACCAGTGCCGACGCCAACTCCCCTGCGACATCACCGCTGCTTTTGGCCTCGATTGTCCAACGCCGACTACGTACGTCGCCCACTCAACGCGACATGCGTAGTCTTGCCTCGCATCGTACAGTTCGTTATCGGAGATCTCGGTCTTAGTTCACTCCGACGCTGCCCTCTGCTGTCTTTCTTGATCAGCATCAGCCTTAGCTTGCCGATTTCGATTTGTGCTGGTTCAACCCCTCTCCTAGTATATTTTGCTCCTCCAAATCTGTGAGTAACTATTTGTTGAAACCCATTTTTGAATTCCTTATTTGTATAATCTCTGATTTGTGTAAAATAAAATTCTGGATAATGTAACCCATAAATTTCTATTGTTGCACATCTTCATAAAGGGAACTTGATTTTTCCGTTGTGAATATTGGAACAATCAATGTTGAATCCTTGGTAATTTTGTTTTGCGAAAGAAATTTTGGACTGTAAACCTTGACTTGGGAAAGATATTCTTGTAATTTGTATGACCATCTATTGAATCTTGCTATGGATGAGAAATATAATATTCAAATAAAAATGTTTCAGATCTTGGGCCTGAAATTTGTTACTCAACTTACTCTGTTCGGAGTCAAAGCCTTGTATAAACCAAGTCTTTAATATTGAATATTGTAATCCGAGAGAGAATGACCCACTTGAATCTTGTATACTTGGAAAATGAATTCTTGTACGAAGTCCACGATGTCGGGCCCTCAAAACCAACACTAATGAGAGTTAGGGCTATCCCTCGGAAGTCCGAACAGAAACAAGGCTGTTCCTCAGGAGTCCGAATAGTAGCACACATCCTACTTCGGTAAAAAATATCCCTTTGGAAGGCAACCGAGTCTACCAAGCTTGTACCAACAGAAGTGAAGATTGTCTCTCGAAAATTCGAGTGAAAGCAAGGCTGTCCCTCAGAAGTCCAAGCGGAAGCAAGGCTGTCTCTTGGAGGCCTGAGTGGATGTACACTCCCTTCTTTGGCAACTAATGGAAGCAAAGTCTATCCCTTGGAAGTTCTAGTGGGTGTACACTTCTACTTCGGCAACTAATGGAAGCAAAGGCTATCTCTTGGAAGTCCGGGGTAGTAGAACACTGTGCTTTGACAAGAAAGATCCTTGAAGCTCGTACTGATGAAACGAGGGTTGTTCTTCGGAAGTCCGAGTGGGAGCACACATTCTACTTCAACAAGAAAGATCTTCGAAGCTTGCATTGATGAAGAGTTGCTCTTCGGAAGTCCAAATGGAAGCAAGGGTTGTCCATCGGAAGTCCGAACCCACACTAATGAGAGCAAGGGATGTCCCTCGGAAGTCCAAATGGAAGCAAGAGTTGTCCCTCGGAAGTTCGAACCCACGCTAATGAGAGCAAGAGATGTCCCTCGGAGGTTCGAACAGAAGCAAGGCTGTCCCTCATGAGTCTGTATAATAGCACACACCCTACTTCAGCAAGAAAGATCCTTTCTGACAGGCAATCGAGTCTCGAGGGATGTTCTTCGGAAGTCCAAGTGAGAGCACACACTCTACTTCAGTAAGAAAGATCCTCGAAGCTTGCACTAATGGAAATGAGGTCTGTTCTTCGAAAGTCTGTGTGGGTAGCACACACTCTACTTTAAAAAGAAAGATCCTCGAAGCTCGCACTGATGGAAACAAGGGTTGTCCCTCGGAAGTCCAAATGGAAGCAAGGGCTGCCCTCGGAAGTCAGAGTGGAAGCACACTCCTTTCTTTGGCAATAAAGATTCTTCCTGGCTAGCAACCGAGTCTACTTCTTCTTCTTTTTCTTCAAGGGGCGATAAAAAATTAAAAATTGTCTCAAGCAACATAACATAATGAAGATACACAATATGGAGAAAATAAACTTCTAATAGAGATACACAATGTGGAGAAAATAAATTTCTTCGTAATATAAGAAAGAAAGATAAAACTTCTTAGACAATGCAGTAAATACAAATTGTAAATGTCATAGATAGACTTCTTCTATTTGCCCCTAGAGTTGCAAGGTCATTCATAAAACTTTCACCAGTTACTCGGGTTGTGGCCGTCATATGCCATCATAGCCACGTCTTCTAAGATATCATGAGGTCCATGTTCTTTGAACTCTAGCTCATCTATTTCGACTTTCTTTCTAAAGATCTTCTTAAGCGTCCAACACTTTTCTGTAGGATATCCTAGTGATCGGTGGAAAACATAATAATTAGGGCCTTCGCGGTCCTTCTTCGACAAAAGCTCTTCACCGGAGTTGTGTAGATTCCGGATCTTGTTGAGACCATTAACCAATCCGCCTCCCCAGTGGAGTCGCCAAATGTATGAGAGGGTTCAAGAATGTGGTCTAAAAATTCAAAGATCTTTGAAGAAAACTCGAATTATCTAGAAATGATGAGAGGCTTAGATTCTTCAACAGTCGTAACTAGAAACACAATAGCAAAGAGATGATGGAGATAAGAGATTGGGTGAAGAAGAAGGTAAAGTAATTAGAGAGAGAATAATGGCAAGGCTCTCTGTGGACGCGCCCCGAGGGCCTTGCTTACCACAATTCGGACTCAAATGTCACGGTTCTTAATCTGATCTTGCAAAGTGCAATGCAAGACTGATAAATCACCAAAGAGTCCAAATCCGGCAAATCGTTTTGGAAAATTGATTTTTAAGAAAGAAGTGCCAAACATGGACTGTTTTGCCAGATATAGAGTCGCTACCTAAATATTTTATTTTGGGAGAATTTAGGAAACTCTGACTCGTGCCTAAGGCCACGTGTCCGTCATCACAAAAGTTGTCTCGGCTCGAGAACTTGGGTACGATTGGGGAAGGTCATCTATGAGCATCCCCGCTCGCCCGATCAAAGATCTGCCTGTACTAAACATGATATCTTGTTTTTGAAAACACATGCGTTCTTATTTCGGTTAATTAGCTAGAATTACTATGTGATGCGCACAACACACAAGTATAGACTAGATCGCCTAATTTGGAACAAAGTATCGCATATCCGTTCGTTTGGAAATGGTTTGAAGTTTGCTATTCGCAAGTAGGCTAAAACACGGATTTCAATGAATCGTTCCAATTCAAGTAATCCAACCTTCACCCACAGGCATTCAGGCAGTTATATCACATAAGCAATTAGCCTCATGGCAAGCATGCTGTCATGTTAACACTCGCATACATACAAAATGCTAAAGCATAAACACTCACAGTGTACTCCGAGCCAAAACAAAGAAACTAGTTAGTAATCAATACATGATCCTAGTTCATGTTAGCAATGGCTAATGCAACACATGCAAAATGCAATTAGAGTAGGCTCGGCTAATCTAAAATGGCATATGAGATGCGACAATTCGATACATGTATTCAAGTAGGAATTGAAATACGATGCAGTTAGTATGATGCGCCGAGCTTGGTGCATGCAATACAGATGAATGATGCAAACATACATAGCATAAGGATGCTAAATGAAATATGCCCTAAAACTAACTATCGTAAGCGGTTAAGTAAAAGGGAGAAAGACGTGGGGTTGGAAAACATGCATCACACACACGCACGCTTATTACACAATTGTGCCCTCTCGACGGAGGGACCGAAAGAATAATACAAATCAACTAATTAACTAACTTACAAGCTAATTAATTAATTACAAAACCACTTAACTAATTAAACAAATTAATTAAGCTATGAAGACAGTAAATCAGCCTCGGGAAGAGGGACAAATGCATGCTTGATCGGCTTCGCTCGGAAATCCATCGCCATGCTACATGTTGCCTCTGTCTGCACTGCTCTGCACCTCTGGAAACTGTGCCAACTTCTGTGACACTTCTGAACTACCTTGGGGACATGCTAAGAGTCCATCGGCCAAGAGATAGGGCCATCGGCCAAGGAAAACTGGTCATCGACCAAAAATTAGGCTCTCGGCCAACAATTTGTAGCACTGAAGATGGCCGACCGGCCATCCCTTCCTGCTGACTGCTTATTTTGCTGCAACAGAGGACATACAGAGCATGGCAATACATGTGCAAGACAATGTGTGCACAACCACCATCTCTATCATGTCATGAGCTCAAGGGAGTATGGTTCTCGACCCTCGGACCGTCAATCACGCATTTCAATGCATGATGGCCAAAGGAGCCAAATGTGCAATTTCAATATGGAATGAAATGTACAAAAACACACAAGGGGCCCCAACCTCTATCATGCTTGATCAAGAGGCAAGGGAATGCACACCTAATGCAATGCAACCTAAGCATGCAAGCAAGCATGCAAGCAACTCAAGCATGATGCAAATCCAATGCAACATAAGCATGTTAATGACAATGCCATACAAGGCTAATGGTGACAAGCATGCCAAATGTAATGTAACCTAAACAAGTATGCAAGATGCAACATGAACATTCAAGCATGCAAGGCATGCAAAGGTGGACAAGGATGCAACAACATACAAGATGAGACAAGCATGTGACAACATGATAAAGGGATAAGCATGCAACAAGCATGCAACATACTAGCATGCAACAATATGCAAGGTACTAAATATGCAACAAGCATGCGACAACATGCAAGGCAAGCATGCAACATGTAAAGGATGGACCCAAAATAGACAGCTCTCAAATAGGCTCAAATTAGTGGCCAAAGTGATGAAACAAAGGCATGAAATACACATACAAACATGCATGCTAATTAGCCTAAAGACTAAGGCATAAAAGGGCAACTCTTAAGCACACTTAAAAGAGACAAATATGGCATGTGGCAAACATGTTAAGCTCTGAAATCATGCAAGGGATGATGCCAAATCAGTCAAATCAACCAAATAATCATAAGCATAGCGTGCATGAGGCTTAAAGCTTAAGACTAGTAAAGGGACTCAAACCAAGGCCACACAAAGCGAGCCCCAAAGGGCCAAGGGGACCTAAAACAGTCCCAAGGCAGGTCTAAACAAGACCAAAACAAGCTCGAAATTAGCCAACACAAGCTAGAACACAACGCCAAAAACATGAGGCATGCAAGGCTACCAAAGAGGGTGTTACACTACACTTATCAAAACCAAACATGGCATGACTTAAGCCAATAAAATCAGAGTTATGACATGTTAGAATGAGCCCAAAAACCCACTTAGATGGCATCCCAAAGGCCTAAGCATGATGGCATACACAATGATACGTTCATGAGGCATAAAACACAAACCCTTTAAAGTATTAAAGGAGTGATAAGTGCAAGCATGTAAGCATGAAACATGGACTGAAATAACATAACAAATAATGCCAAATCATTGAAATGAGCCAAGTAATGCATGCTAGTGACTTGGATACTCAAAGCTAACAAGCTATGTTGCATGGTGGGTATACAAGGCATGGCATACATGGTTAAAACAACTCAAATCAGAGCTCTAGCATGCTATAACAAGGCTAAAAGTTTCATGGAGTTGAGCCAAAATCATGCTAAAATGACATGTTACAACATGATGCATGTTAAGGCAAATAAGAGGATTGCAAGGCAAGTACATGAAGCATGTAAGAGGCCATCAAACTAACTCAAAACAGAGGTGTATTATGGCAAAACAAAGCCTAATACATGCTGAAATGAAGCTAAAACAAGCTAAGCACACATGCTACCTACACAAGCCATTTATGCAAGCATTCAAAACAAGGAGAGGGGATGACCCTCTCCTATTTAAGACCTCAAAACCACCTTTCCACCACTGAAAATCCTCTGGATTTCAGTGGTAGAAAGGTCATGCAAAGCTAAGAATAAGGGCCAACAGGGATGGCCTAAAACAAGGCCTAACAAGGCCTTAGGAGGGGTAAACAACCCCAAACCAAAAAATGATCTTAAACAAAGATCTAAAGCAAGCAAAAACAGAACTTATTGTAGTTTATAGTTAAGCTTAAAACAATAAACAAAAGGGGCTAAAAGCTTAAGCCAAAATGGGGTATCTAAAGTTTAGTTGCTCACCATTGTAGAACCTCTTCGAGAACAAAGTTCTAGCTGTTTTTCTGAGTTCAAACCCACCCAAGAACACCAAAACCAACTCCCTAGTACCTCAGCAACAAGAGGAAGGTGTATTGCTAGGTGTTTGTGTGTTAAACAAGGTTTTAACAAGCGGCCGCAACCGTTACATAACGCCGTTACGTAACGGTTGTGGTAGTTACCGCCACCCGTTACGGTCGCTTTTGCAATGTGATTGAGATTCACAGGTGTATTGGCCGTAGCGGCTGCTATAGCGGTCATAACGGTGCCGTAACGGCCGTAACAGCTTGTTATGCACCGTTACGTAACGGTTCCGAATTGCTTCTTTTGAAAAAAAACACAAAAAAAAAAAAAAGAAGTTGAAAATGGGGGAAGAGAGAGAGAGAGAAAAGGGAAGATGGAGGAACAAGAGATATAGAGAGAGAAGAGGGAAGATGAACATGTTATTGATTTGTTGAAGCTGTAAAACCTATGCTATTCTATTCAGTTGTTATCACTCAACTATTTTGTTTGTGTGTGTCTATCTATATATTGTTTGATAATAATAATAATAATAATAATATAATAATAATAATAATAATAATAAGTGTGGTCATTATCTATTTGGCTTGATTAATATATATATATATATATTTAGGCTTTTATTTATTCTCTTACTTTTGTCATTGTTTATCTTATATATAATAGTTAGTGATTGATTTTTTGTATAATATAAAGTCATTAATTATTAAAATAAAATGTAAAAAACTCAGTTTATAGTGATTTAAAAATATGAAATATATTGGATCAAACTTAAAAATTTATAAAAATTGATCAATATTTATTTTAAAACCCAATAAATATGATCATGGAAAAAAAATGTGCGTATCGGTAAGTTTTTTTCAAATTTTGCAAAAAATAAAAAAAATCACGGTTCCGGTTACCGCAGCCGTTACGCTACAGCCTTTATACCCCGCAACCGCAACCGCACCACCGCCACCGTTACGGCGACCGCAATCGCTTTTCAGAACCTTGGTGTTAAACTAAGACAATACTACCCTTTTGAAGCACAAAAATGAAGAAACAAGGCAAGATAGATACAAGGCTATCTCTATCTCTCAAAGGTGATTTTTCTGAACCTCTAAGAAGGGAGGAGGAGCTCCCCTCTTATAGGAATTCAATTCCAAGGCTTCTTGGAGAAGCTAAGCAAAGGTGTAAATCTCTCCATACACGTGTATGGAGGGTGTGAATTGTGCATGCCAGCTGTGACAGCTGGCATAAAATATCTGCCAAAAGCAAATGAATAGGGTTCGGCCAGAAAACATGGCCGATCGACCAACACAAGGGCCGGCTGACCAAAAAGAGTGCCAATCGGCCAACACTTTTGGCCGATGGAAAGAAAATAAGGCCGATGGCTTCAAGCCTTGGCCGATAGGTTGAGGGGATGGCAAACAAGCCACCCTCTTCCCTAAAAAGCAAAAACACAAGTGCTTGGTCTACAACCAAACACAAAGCAGTCAAGTTGAGAGATCTTGGGGCAAGGTGCGCTGCCGAGACCTCCGAGAACTCAAAACGAACACGAGCATGGATGATCATCGAGTGTTCAAACGATGACGTCCAACCCTTGAGGACGGTCAAAAATGGGGTGTCTACACTCTCCCATAGATCTCTCACTTTCACTCTCAAGGTAGATAATGGAGAAGGGAAATTAGTTCTTTCCTGAAAAAGTCTCATCCCTCGTAAAGATATGGGTGGGTGCTATTTATAGGCACCTCATGATATAGGATGGAGTCCATGTATAAGGCATATGGGGAATATTCCGTCTAACTACCTTGTCCGAGGAGATGACCTCTCCGAGGATGAGGAAAATCCCGAAGAGGAGATCAACCTCTCGGCGAACCTTTCTTCTTAGGCACACCTAACCAATAATCCCCAATCATCCCAAAGGGTCAGGGGTAGTCCCAAAGGACGCCCTGTCACAAATATTGCCGAGTCTTAGGGACCTCTTAAATCGTGCCACATCGACCCGGGTATAGGCTAGTTTAACCGAAGAGTGAATTTATCTCCACTCACTGTCTTCAGGACCGGGTCCTTTGTTCGGACTCCAATACGCCCATGGTTCTGGTGCGTAGATCTTGAAAAGCTCCGAGTACGCAAGTGTTCTGGGACTCATTAATAGAGCGGCTTCTAGATTGCGTCTGAATCCATTTGAAGTCAAGCGCTTCGGATCTCTAGGTTCGTAGATCCAAACCTTTTTGAGTTCGAGCTCAAATAGGTCTCTAGGTTCGTGGTTTTGAACCCTTTCAAGATTAAGCCAATACCTCGGAGAATGGATCTCCTCCGAGGGTTTCATCTCTTCTGAAAGCAACAGTTAACCTTCTAGAACGCCCGTATGATCTGGGCCTCCTCAGATGGGTTTGTTGGACTCTCTTTAGAGATATCTGCTTGATGGGTCTTCCTCAACATAATTTGTTGACTTATGGGCCCGTTCAATAAAATTCACTTGGCCCATTTGGCAATAATTTCTCCAAGCTCACCAATTTTTGGGCTTTCCAATTGGGCTTCGATTTGGCCCAATTAATTAGTGGGCTCAAGTTAACCCCTCTTACACTACCCAAATTTATGATGGATTCGCTTGACGGGTTTCGCCTACCCCATATGGATGCAGCATGCCTTAGCTTTGTGATTATGACTTGTGTCTTTTTCAGCATGATTATAAACTCCTTACCTCATTGTTCAAGAATTTAAGGCCAGTTAATTCCTAGTACTACTGTACTACTGAGTAGTTATCTTTCCATTTATTGTTTGTATGGTTGTTTATAATTTGTCCTTGCCAATTTGTAATTTTTGTGTAAACAAAAATGGGTAATTGACTTTTGTGAATTTGTTTCTATATGTAGGGCAAAACTGGTTGACCTTGCCCTTGATTCTGGCAAAATTTATGATGGAGAAGGATTTAGTTATATTAAGGAAACTTTTGCAACTGGCACATTGCACCTCATTGGGTTATTGAGTGATGGTGGTGTACACTCTCGACTTGACCAGTTGCAGGTCATTTTCTTCTTCTTTTTCTTCTTTTGGTTGACTTTGATTATTTTTTGATATGGTACTTTTCATTTCATTTCATATTCACTTGATGAATTTGTTATTCGTTATGGGTGCAGTTGTTGCTAAAAGGTGCCAGCGAACGTGGTGCCAAAAGAATTCGTGTTCATATTCTTACAGATGGCCGCGATGTTTTGGATGGTTCAAGTGTAGGCTTTGTGGAAATCCTTGAGAATGATCTCTCAAAATTACGTGAAAAGGGTGTCGATGCCCAGATTGCATCTGGTGGAGGCCGGATGTATGTCACAATGGATCGTTATGAGGTAGATATTTGAATATAGTGCTTTCTAATGTGTTGGATTAAAACTGTTCATAAGGTTTCTATTTTTGGGGCTTGACTTGTTAGAGGTGGTTGTAATTTGCATGCATTACTTCATTTCATTGAATTTTCCATTAAAAAGCGATGATACCCAGGTCGCTTGTTTCATTCATTGTTTAGCATCACCCTCATGGAGGATCTATTGATTTAGCAGAATTCTCACACACTGGGCTATTTGCAAGAGCTTTGCTCTCTATCCCTCTCCCATTAACTCCTCTCCATCTTTCTTGTTTCTCTTTACTTTGTCTCCCCTGTATCTCTTCTCTCCGTGTTCTCCGTTATTCTCCTATCTTCTTTATTCTCTTTCTTTCATTTCTTCTATTTATATCTCATAAAGAAATGAACATATTATCTTTGCCCATATGTGTTGGAAGAAATTCCCTTGAAGTCCGGGCTACATCGCATAACACAAGTTTTCTTATGTTTCAATCACGTTCTATCTCCCACTTACTACTGTACTGTTATTTATCCTATTTTGCATATCTCTTATTCAGCTGTCTCAAATATGAAATTAAATAACTATTACTGGTTCTTGTGCAGAATGACTGGGGTGTTGTGAAACGAGGATGGGATGCCCAAGTTCTTGGTGAAGCCCCACATAAGTTTAAGAGTGCTGTTGAAGCGGTCAAGAAATTGAGGGAGGGTGCCAATGATCAATACTTACCTCCTTTCGTTATTGTTGATGAGAGCGGGAAAGCAGTTGGTCCTGTAGTGGATGGTGATGCTGTTGTGACTCTCAACTTTCGAGCAGATCGTATGGTTATGCTTGCTAAGGCACTTGAATATGAAGACTTCGACAAATTTGATCGCGTTCGATTCCCTAAAATTCGTTATGCTGGAATGCTTGAGTATGACGGGGAGTTGAAGCTTCCAAGCAAGTACCTTGTTTCTCCCCCAGAGATAGAGAGGACGTCTGGTGAATATTTGGTCCATAATGGCGTGTCTACGTTTGCTTGCAGGTAAGTGTACAGCTAGTAAAAATCATAAATATTTGTCAAGTGTCAAGATTTGGCATTGTCTCAAACTGTTTTGTATTCTTTTATATAGCTTCATCATTTGCCAACTTTTTGAACTATATATTTAACTGCCCCCTTCTTTTTCCTTCAACAGTGAGACTGTCAAATTTGGGCACGTCACTTTCTTTTGGAATGGAAATCGCTCTGGGTATTTTAATTCAGACATGGAAGAATATGTTGAAATTCCTAGTGATTCTGGAATTACATTTAACGTGAAACCAAAGATGAAGGCCTTGGAAATTGCAGAGAAGGCTAGGGATGCTATTCTGAGCCGCAAATATCTCCAGGTAATTGATGAATTTCTTGTTTGCTTTGATTCATATCTAATGGGCACAACTGAAACTGAACAAAGAATGGATTATCGTATATTTTGAATGTTTTTGTAGGTACGTGTTAACCTACCAAATAGTGACATGGTGGGCCATACAGGTGACATTGACGCCACTGTTGTGGCTTGCAAGGCTGCTGATGAAGCTGTGAAGGTACGATGGCTCTGAATTTCTACTACTCTTGTATCGTTCATTTGTGTAACAACTGTAGTTTGTAATGGTTTGGATTAGACAAGCACTCTTTGCCTTCGCTTTTAGATTGACTTGTACGACCTGGTGAGGTTACAACACGGTCAATGAGAGTACATCTGAAATCAGGTTTAAATGAAGACACAATTAGAAGAATCTAATATATATGTCTATCTAAGAAGCATGGATGCGGATGTGGACATGGATACGCACACCGGACACGGGACACAACAATTTCAAAAAAATAGGGACACAGACACGGCAGGAACACGACAATAAAATATGTTTTTATATATTTTTATTTGCTATGAAGATTAATATTACATCCACAAACAATCAATAGTAACAAAAATTAACTCTAATTTTATTATTTTTATTTTAAAAAAATACTTGTAAATTAACACTTACATTTTATATCTTCTTTTATGGATGATTTATTAATTATTTAAATCTAAGAAAAAAAATAATATACATTCAACATTCATCAAAAACACTAAGTAAAGTGGGAGAAAAGATAATTTGACATGTCCCTAGTGTCTCCGAAGTGTCCCCGGCATGTCCCGTGAAAACAAATTAATTAAATAAGGGGACATGCCATGTGATGTGTCCCATACGCGTCCTTGAAGTGTCCGCGTGTCCCCCAAGTGCCCGTGTATCCGATACGGATACGGCACTTGTTTTGAATTGTTGGTGCTTCATAGATGTTTGTGTATTGTATATATTAAATTGTAGCTGGGAGAAGAAATCCCCTTTCCTGATTTGTGGCCCTTTCTCTCATGGCCTCTTTCTCTCAAGTGTGAAAGCAACAAAAATACATGGAAAAGAGCATCCATGGCATTTTAAAAAAACAAAAGAAAAAAAAGCTGAATTATGTTGTGTATACTAATTTAACATAAAAACTTGTTGAAAGAAACAAGTCATTTATGAAAATTTGTGCACTCTTTTAACAAAATATTGTGAACAATTATCAAGAAGTACAAATTTAAACAAATTTTTTTTTTTGGAAATTATTTTGCTGATTATTGATTTCTAATTAGGGTAAATGACTTGCCTGAACTAGTATGATGGGTCAATTTTATGGGATTGATTCTCTGGTATATGAGTATACGATTCTCTGTTTTTTTAATGTTTCCAAAGTTCTATTATCATATATGGATATCATATATGTGTATTTGCCAAAGCTGCCTTATCTCTGGTGGGGAACCCTTCTAACCTTTCTTATTGTCTCCATTTTAGAAGTTTTATTTATGTTTATATTTATTTTTTATTAAATCTAATTGTGCAGATGATCCTTGATGCGATAGAGCAAGTGGGTGGAATATATGTTGTTACCGCTGATCATGGAAATGCTGAGGACATGGTGAAAAGGAACAAGAAGGGGGAGCCTCAACTTGACAAGAATGGCCAGATTCAAATATTGACCTCTCACACTCTTGAACCAGTTAAGTATAACGAGCTGTTCATTTTTTATCAACAAATATAGAATAAAAATATAAAATATAAAATAGCCTACGGCCAGTATGGCTGCAAATGAGTTGAACTTTGTGGTTTTCGAGCTCAGCTTGCTAAAAATTAGTGAAACTCAAGCTAGCCGAGCTCTAGTTGAGCTTAAAGAATCGAGCTCGAGCTTGGCTCGTCAAAGATTTGAGGAACTTGAACTCGACTCGAGTCTACTTGATTACATAATCAAGCCAAGCTTGAGCTTGCAAAAAAAGTTAAAAGTTAAATTAATATGCACATTGAAGGAAAAAAAACAAAGAAGAGAAGATTATGAGTGAAATATATAAAAAAAGGGTCATGTTATTAATAAATTTCATCAATCAAAATATGTTCATTTGCACAAACATCGAACATTAATAGAGAAATAAAATAAATTAAAGGAAATATATTTGATATATAATATATATATATATATTCTTGTCTTAATGAACCAATTGAAGTTCGTCCATTTAGCAAATGAGCCGACCTTAAGTGAATCTTGAACAATTTAGCAAATGAGCTGACCTTAAGTGAATCTTGAACAAGTCAAGTTCAAGTTGTTCAGCTTTTTTCATTTGCAACCCTATATAGGGGACACCTTGGTGGTTGCATCTCATTTGTTCATGTGTGGACTATTTAGCATGCAAGCAATACCTGGTTAATATATCCTATATTCTTAGATTTGTTCGTGTGTGGTTAATTTTTTTTGTAAATATATTATTTTTGTTTCTAGGTGCCTCTTGCAATTGGAGGTCCTGGGCTGGCACCTGGCGTAAGATTCCGCAAGGATGTTCCTGATGGCGGGCTTGCCAATGTGGCTGCAACTGTGATGAATCTCCATGGACTCGTGGCTCCTACTGATTACGAGACTACCCTAATTGAGGTTGTCGATAACTAGCTCAACTTCAAATATTGAAACAACTCTATTATTTCATAAATTTTTGACTGAAGTAGAAAGCTTGGTGAAAGCATGTTGAGTACACTTATATGTTGGGTTAAATAAGACTCAATGGACAAAGCCTTCCTAGGCTTTGCGTGGATGAAATTTACTCTCACAAGTGGATGACTTGAATTTTGAACTCTTGCTTGCTTTTTTTTTTTTTTTTCCTTCTTTTTATTAAATAAATTTTTGTAACATTTCATGTTTTAACATGCATTGATTCCTCCTTAGTCTTTACTATCTATCTATGCTACATGTCTCTAGTTGCCCAATGTGTTTCCAATCTTAGAAAAAATGAAAAAGGAAAGAAGATGCCTCATTTTCACGTACACTGATATAATGTTCACTTTGTTTAGTTTACACTGTTTTTTTGAAAATTGAATTTTTTATTTTTCGTAGTTTTTGTTTTTAATAAATTTTTGAAAACTTTTACATATTTTTATTTTTTATTTTTTAGTTTTTAGTTATACTTAATTTGGATATATTTGTAAATTTAAAAAAAAAATTCACTACATACAAAAAAAATATAAAAATTTAATATGTTTTTGTATTTTGTTGTATTTAATTAATTTGTTATTGATTTTTATATAAATTTTATACTTTTTAAGTATATCAAGATTAAGTAACGAATTTAAAAAGTAAAAAAAAATTAAAATTTTTTTAAAAATTACTAAAATTACAACAATGTGCAAAATGTAGGTTTTGTTTTTAAGACCTCAAGAAGAGAGTCTCTAATGTGCACAGATTTGGACTCCAAAAAATTCTCGCAAGAAATTGGTGGCACAATGTTTATGGGAGAAGCGCAAGTTTAGAAACTCAGAAATCGGTTACAGAATCAAATACATATTGTATCGAAAAAGATATAAATCTTAGAGTAATGCTACGTCGCTCGAAATCTGTTCCCCCGAATCCCTCTAATTGGAAAAACGACGTCGTTTTTCCTTTTTTTTTTTTTTGTTTGGTTGAATCAGAACGAAGAAGAGAAGGGAGAAGAAGAAGAGGAAGAAGGGAAGCGAGAAGGGAGAACTGGACCGGAGGGGGCATAAACCAGGGGCGGAGGCGCGGCGGAGGCTGAGCTGCTGCGACGATCGGCGATCGGCCGAGCTGCTGCGACGGCCGAGCTTCTCTCCCTCTCTCTCTCTCTGTTTCCCTCTCTCCTCTCCTCTCTCTTTCTCTGTTTCCCTCTGTTTCTCCATTTTCGGGGGATTCGGGGGGAGCTCATTCGAGCTCCCAAGCTTTATCCTAAATCTTAGCTATGGAAGTGTATTCTGTATTGATTCTGTGAATGATTTTTATATTTGTTGTAGAACCAAGGAGAAAGTTGACTTAAAATTAGTGGAGGGTCTTGATATGCAAAGAAATATCCACATTCACTTGAGCAGATCTAAAATTTGGGGGGAACAAGGTTCCATACAACTCAACCAAATTACAAAATACAAATCCACATTTGATCAATATATATATATAGAAAGAGAAATATAAATTAAGCGACACTGAAAGAAGTTGCAGCGCTCTCAACAAACTTCTTAGCTCCTTTGAACCATCTCTTGTCACCAGCTTGGGCTTTACAGATGTAAAGCTTACCACCGGAGACGGTGGCGGTAATCAGTTGGTGTTTGCCGCCTTCATCTCCGTCGGCAGTCCTTGTCAGCACACTTATGATGTAATAGGGTTTGCCTCCAACCACCGGAGTTGAAGTCTCTAATATATTAGCTGTTGCTACATCATTCGGTTCGAAACCACCCTGAAAAAATCATCATCATCCAATTTCAATTTTCATACTCCATGATGGATACAAAAGTGAATTTGGTTGTAGGCTGTGTTTGCCTCATTTCCAGTTATTTTTCTGGTAAACATCAAATAGTTTGACTCAGACCGCAGCCAAGTGGTCTCGATGGGACACGTACTTGTTTAATGGATATTCTAATATATATAAATCGGTCGAATTCAACTAATTTGCCGCGTTTTGGACAAAAAATGCGTAATGACAAGTGGATGTTCCGCTTAGTTTTGGATGGATGACATTTGGAATTTCTTTGACTTAACTGAACTTCCAAACCGCAAGCAGCCCTTAATATTTGTTTAAATATTTTGTTTGTGTTTTCAATTGAAAAATAATTTAGATATTTTGTTGTGTTTTTAATTTGAAAATCCTTTTATCAAATGACAAGTGTTGATATTTGATATTTTTGTGTGAAAAATATAAGGTTTAATGTTGTCATTTTAAAAAAAATAAATCAAATTAAATAGTTTTTGAATAAAAAAAAGTAATGAAATAATTTTGATAATGTATAGTTTTCTTATATGTATTTATTATTGGTATTTGACAATTTATTTGATAATCTTTTGATTATGTTGATTTAGATTGTTATCCAAAAAAAATATTGTATTATGTTTAAAATTTGTAAAAGTTTAAACCGCCAAACCGATTCGTATTCATCCGTTGATTTGTCTCCGTCAATCCAGCAGATCCGCCAATCCGACAAACATATACCAAATTAAAAATTTTCCAACCACAACCACAACCGAACTGCGAACACCCAACCAACTACTAATTCACTACCATCTTACCTTACCTTACCTTGTGTTAAAAATGAATAAATAAATAAATGAATAAAAAGTAGTTTTAACAGTCTTCAATGAAGGTACCTCGGCTTCGGTTTTGCCAGAGTAGGCTTGTTTCCCTAGCAAATAGTCCACCTGTGGAGATCAAGATATAAATAAGCCTTTTAAGTTAGCTAACAAACACTTCAAGAGAAAGAAAGCATGATTTTAAATAACGATACTGACACTATCTGATAGTATCGGCCGACATATGGTGAATATCAGTATGTGAAGTTCAAAATCTTGATATTTAAAAACCTAGGGCTCTACAAACCTTGGAGAGGAAATCTTCAGGAGAGCCGAAGTCAGTGATGGATTTCTTGTCGGTAGGGGTGACCATGACAGAGACATTGCTGTTGGGATCGAAGTTGTCCTCGTACCTAAGAACTTGACCAGGATACTCCACCTCTTTGCTTGGGTTCCATTTTGCTGGAATTTGAACCGTGAATCCATTTCCAATGTATGACAAGAAATCTGTATTTGTCTTTGGCTTCCCAAATATATTGGCTGCAAAATCAACCACCACCACCACCACTTATAACTTAAACTGAGATTGATTTACTCAACAAGATAACAACCAAAAACATACCAATCCCCTTGGTTTTTGGGTTTTGGAACGAATTTTAGGCTGTATTTGAAAAAAGCAAAAAAGAAAAATAGTAGAAGGATTTGTAGAGGTACAATTTTAAAAATAACCATACCAGCTTCGCCATAGGCGGCATCGGCAGGAGAAACCTTGGAGCCAATGGCTGCAGCTCCAACAAGCACAGTGAGTGCCAACCTCCTCGACACGGCATCGGCAGCGCCGCCATCCTCTTCTTGGACAGCCTGTTTCTGTGCCTTGCAGACTACTCTGTTGGGCTTGGTGGTGATGGTGGTGGTTAGCACATAACGCTGTGATTGAGTTCTAGTTGGGGTGGAGAGTGCATGGTGGTGCAAGAAACATGCTGTAGAAGCCATTTTTAGATCTCTCTATTTTTTTTTTTCCTTCCTCCAAGTGTATGAATTGCAATGTGGGTATGATAGGGAGGTTGGGGTAGTTGTGAAATGGCTGGGTTTTTTTTGGATATTGGATAGGATAGGATAGATTTATGATTGTGGGATAAGGTTGCAGAGGCTCTGGTTGGTGCCACCTGGCACTACCTAGATATTACACTTTCTGTTCTACACTACCTTCTTCTCTTAATTATTCACTAATAATAATAAAAAAAAGAAAAAAAAAAGAAAAAAAGAAGAAGTGTATTTAAATCATGAATTTAAATAAGATATAAGATATTAAAAAAAATGAATGAAAAGCGAATAAAATATAAATAAATTGTTTTCTCCATTTTTTTTTTTTGGGTCTTTCCAAATCTCTCTAACCCTATGCTCCAAATCAATCAAAAAGCAAAAACTTTTAATAATAAAATATGATGACTCATCTTTATCAAGTAATTAAGAGAAAGAATAACTTATTTAGGCCTTATTTGAGAACAAACTATTTTAGTAATTTTTTAACTTTTTACAAAAAAAATATACAAAAAGTAAAAAGAATAATATAATAACTTATAATGACTTTTTAACTAAAATAGTTATTCTTCAAACGATACCTAAGTGTGTTACTAATCCATTTAAAGTGTTTTTTTTCATCATAATTTTTCCTCTGACTGACACTTAATTACCTGACCATTGCGTTAGAATGAAATGATCATTCCATTAAAAGGCTAAAAAATAAACATTCTATTTTATTTCACTTTTATTCTAGTAAATCAAACATAACATAACGTTTTTTATTTTAAAATAGATTGTTAAAGCATCTATAATAGCTAGTTATAATAGAATAAGAAAAAGCAAGCGTGTGGTAAGCATCATTCTACTGCAGCAAAGCATGCAATAAAGTTAAAAAGGAAATGATTAGATTCAATACTTTTATAGATACTACACAAATGGATAAATTAACAAACAAGACACCTTAAACAAAAACATAAAACCAAAAAAAGAAAAAGAAATAATGGAAAAGTGAAACCAAATTAGGGTTTTTCACCACCTCAAGACCAGTAATTTAAAATATTAAAAAAAAGAAAAAACAAAAAAAGAATGACAATCATCTCTCTCTCTCTACCATTATATGCTGGAGAAGGCAGAAGCAAAACAACAGCTAGTGCTTTGAGAATTTCATATGGGCTATCCTCATCCAGTTTCATATGGGCTATCCTCATCCAGTAGCTCTCCGACACGCAGGAAATTTCTCCAAACAAACAGACGTCAAAATGTATGTCGATTTTCTATTCATGGGTTACTGAAATTTTTAATGTTGGAAGGGTAAGATGGCGAGAAATATTCACTGGGGTCATGTCATGTGTCTGTCAAGTCAGTTGTATCCATGAGCCGTCTCAGATATATGATGGCCCTCTGATTGATGTTCTACCCTGCTTTCCATGTCAGCCGAACCACAACTCTCCTTCATGGATTCAATTTCCATGCTAGCTGTGCGGCTTTTCCTGTTCCTCCGGTCCTGCAGTGCAAGATAGTTCAAGTCTAAAATACAAGCTACTCGACAACAGAACAATATTCACCATAATATTCAATTCTACATTCATTACATAATAGTGGATAATATCATTAAAACAGGTAAATTTCAATTACCATAGAAAATCAATGCAGTCTAGAAAATTAGAAAAACTGGAAGTAACAATGGTGCTTTTCGAAAACCAGGATCCACACACAGGCGCACTACGAGTGCATTATGTAATATTTTCATGGGCAAATTAGACCGGAACCTCTTGGATTTATCTGACCTGTCACCCGCTTTCTCTGAAATATACAAGACCCCCCCCCCCCCCCGCTTTAGAATTTTTTTGTAACAGATGGACCCATGTGTGAGTCAACTGGTAGTTGACCTAACAGGATTTGTTGAACTCATCAAAAAAATTTCCTTTAATGCCAAATTTATTCTTCCATCTCCGGAACATCTCTACTCTATGGTTTTGGATTTTTTCATTAAAGATTCGGATTTTGTTAATAATATTTGGGATAGTTATCAATGATCCATGGACATGTATACACTTGCCAGGTTTCAAATACTTCATGTCAGAGATAACTCTCCCAAACCAAAACTAGGCACAAAGCCACATGCCAATGTGTGAGAATAAAATCTGAATACATAGCTCACCCACGTTTTAAGGGCTAATGTGGCTGAGAATCCAAGAAAAATGTCCCAAGAGTCAAATTCAAACTATTGCCACACGACCTATAGACATCATCCCCAAGCATAAAAAATGAAGACATCTTGTATGAGAAAACAATAAAAAAAAATTGGTGCTTTCTAATAGGTCCTATACTACAACTACAATAACTGCGCAATTTCTATCACCTCCATAAGTGTTGATGTAGTAGTTGACCAAATGTCAATAGGCTATTTTACATGGACTCTTCTAAATGTATGAACTACTTGTGTTGGACACTCGGCTCACCGATAAGGGTATGGGGTATGTTTAAATGTGTAATTAGACATTCACATGGCAATCATATTTAGTAATCCAAGTTTACCATAAAACCATCATATTATGCATGAAATGCAATATGGCACCATGTGAACACCATTCTATCCTAAACAATAAAAGAAATATTTTGTTGAGTGTCTGTGTCCTTGGACATGGGAATTAGATGAATCAGACACTTAGACACGTACCTAAGTCCATGAAACCTAGTCAATAGGTGATGCCTTAGCAGCCATTCAACACAAAAATCCTCACTATGAAGGAGTACTTGCTCAAGATATCATATTATGAATACTTCCAAGATTATTAAATTTTGACAAATCTATTTGTGCTCAATTTTTCTATGTTGGTATTTGAATAAATTGTCACAACCATTGGATGGTGAACATTACATGGTGGCTTTTCATTGGGCTGTGTCCCTTGAGTTGAGTGTATGAAAAAACACCCAGACCACGTATTGGATATGAATGGACTAATTGATGGGATTGTAGGCAATAAATTATACATGGCCATAGATGGGATGAAGAATTTGATATATAATAAGATTACTGAATAGGGATAGGATTTTGGGGGATAAGTTATACTATGAAAAAAATAGATGGGGTAAAGGGAGTGGGGTATTTGTTTGGTTAGGATGACAAAAAGATACAATTATTTTCAACCGTCAGATGGAGGAGGTAAATAATCCGGAGAGACCTAATCCCTCGAATACTACAATTCCTATGTATTATTTAGTCCCTCATTTTTCCATTTATTCCCCATACCAGTATCAAAGTTATTCAGAATTTTTATACCATGTTAAAAAATGTCGAACTAAAGAGCATGTAGAGCCCTAATGTTCCCCACCTATAACCCCCCTCCTTATCCCCAATCAAGCACAGTATTAAAATCAAGTGTTCCCCCACCCTTATCCCCCATATAATGCCGCAATCATATGCGTCATCAATGTATTCAGTCCAGATGCATCGACCCAACATATTTCTGCATCTCTCTTCTCTCTCTAGAAATACACTGAGTGTAAAGGTTCTTGGGTTGTGGAATCAAGAACATTGTTCAATTATTGTAACAGTGTTCTACCGCTATAACAAAGAGATTCCTGTATCATAGGAGCGCATGAAACATCCTTTGATTCCTTTAAACGGGTCAAGGTATGCATATTAATTGATTTGCTTCCGCTTGTATATATTTTCTACTTTTTTTTTTTAAATTTTAGGGGAGGGGGCAACAATTTACCAAAATGCCAATAAGAAAAATCATAGCAAGGAGCAAAGTAAATGACTTATTATTTCTATGTCAGAAAATAATCACCACCTCGCGATAAGGAAATTCATCAGCTTCGAGCATTCGAACAACCTGACTCATTTTGGGTCGTTTCTCTGAGTCAGGATCAACACACCTAACTGCTACCAGAAGGGCACGTTTTAGAGCACGTGTTGTGGGTTGAACTTCAATGTTTGGATCAACAACTTCCTCAGCTCTTCTATTCCCTACCATCATTTTAAGCCACTCAACAAGATTAACCTGCCATGAAAATATGAAGTGCTTGTTATTGGAAAGTACTTGCAATACAGTATGTTCAATATTCAAAGAAGCTCCCCACACCCTTGGAAGAGGAGGGGGGATTGTTCACAAGAAACATAACTAATACTAGTAGCCGATACTTGGGCCTGGTTTGCCATGGGCTAAAAAAGCTTCTTTTTGGCTAAATAAGCCAAAAAGCAAAAGACTGTCTTAAGCTAGATAAAAAAAACTAAAATAGTCAACTTTTCCATTAACAAAAAAGCAGCCTTTTTAGATTCAAAAAAATCAAAAAAGCAACTAAAATTACAATTGCCAAACTCGACCTAAACAATTTGGTACCTCATTTGCAGGCCGACCATAGTCAACAGGATCCCTTCCTGTCACTGCTTCAAGCATGAGGACACCAAAGCTATAAACATCACTCTTTTCATTTAACATGCCAGTATTAGCATATTCCGGTGCCACGTAACTGTAATTCACATGGGAGGACAATTTTATTAGTTTTCAGAAATGGGTGTTTGGTCAGAAAGTACCTTAAAATGATTGAAAATTTTAAAAAGAGGCACTTTAACATAGAAATGCACACATTACCCAAATGTTCCCATGACTCTGGTTGTTATATGACTCTCTCCTGAATCCAAGAGCTTGGCCAATCCAAAATCAGAAACTTTGGCATTGAACTCATCATCAATTAAGATATTGCTAGATTTTATATCACGGTGCACAACTTTTGGTTCTATTGCTTCGTGCAAATAAGCAAGCCTGAACCAAATATTTAAACAATTTTCAATTTGAATGTATAGACATTGCTACTGCAAAGGCAAAACTAATACATAAAAAAAGAATAAGAAAAAAAAGGACTTACGCCTTAGCAGTACCAAGAAGAACCTTCATTCGGGCTTCCCAAGTAAGGGTACCATATTGTTGCATAGCCCCATGAAGCCACTGTTCCATGTTTCCATTATTCACATATTCATAGACCAGCATTCTGCTTGATATCAGAATCAAAACTTAAGGATTAAGGCTAATAATAGATATGCGCTGGAATTGCATAGTTGGTTACATTAATATAGCATGAAAGAAAACTGTAAACAGCTACATGCCTAAAGTGAAAAGAAATCGAAAATAAAAATAAGGGTTAATAACACCTAGACTCCCCAACTATTGGCCAATATCATCTTATCCCCCTCATCTATGAACCCATACATATTGATCCCCTCAACTATAAAAATGATGCAAATGTCCCCCTTCTAAAAGTGGTATAAAGGGGGTGAAAGTGATATATATATTTAGTTTTCAGAATGTATGGGTTCATGAATGAGGGGGGTAAGTTGATATTTGCTAATAGTTGAGAGGCTCTTGGTGTAATTAACCCTAAAAATTATAATCAGATCAACAAAAGGAAAATAAATCTACCTATGAACTCCTTCTATGCAATAGCCAAGGAGCCGCACAAGATTCTTATGCCGAACATGGCCTATAGCCTCCACCTCAACCCTAAATTCTTTCTCAGCCTGCCCCCTGTAAAGCAAATTTGTTGTACAATTATAAAACAATTTTCAACACAAAAATAAATACAAAAATTAAGAAATGGATATCCAAACATTGAAAGTCTTTGAAGCATCCTTACAAATTGTTAAGAAGCTTCTTGACCGCGACCTCAGTCCCATTGACTAGTATGCCCTTGTAAACAACCCCATATCCACCTTCCCCAAGCACATTCTCTGGTGAGAAACGATTTGTTGCAAGTTGAAGATCTCGAAGAGTAAACCAGTGACCCCACCCAAGATGCGAGACTTCTGGCAATCCAATTAAAGGAGAGGCCATTGGAAGCCCATATAGTAGTGAAGACTGCTTCCGGATAGTACCGGAACTTCCCTCTTCCCCTGATTGTGAACTACAACCTCTCTCATGATGAAACATAGAGCTACATTGGCTGATATTATCAGCATCACTTGATTTGCGCATACCCAAATGAACAGACATCTTCTCTGAATTTTTATCACTTGATTTATCATGAACTGACAGGAATAAACTCTCTGGATTATCACGATGATTTTGACCTCCAACTTTGTCAACCTTGATATCTTTCGAGACATTGGGTATTTGAGAAAGGGGATACTTGTCTAGTGTTCTTCTAGATTTTCTTCGAAGTGTGACCCACAAGATAAGATACAGAGTATCAAAATTATGAATGCACCAACACATATGCCGATTACAACCCAAAGTTTTAGACCCAGAAATGATGTTTTCTTTGATAATTCCGAATTCAAGCTCCCAGATGACATTTTCAGTGACTTAGACACAACAAAACAAAAATTATGTTCCCCTCGCTTAGTTCTTGGACTGCAATGCAAAGTTAAACCATTGTCACCTGGGTGCCAGAAACATGTTAATTTCTTCATAAATAAATATCTTGATTTTTTAATGATCAGCAACAGAAGAAGAAGAAGAAGAAAAAAAATATTATTAGAAAAGAAGAAAAGTGTAAGACAAAAGGGGGAACAAAGATGAGTCTGAGAAAAGAAAACAAAAATAAAGACAACCAAATTCTCGCACTACAAAATCACACACTCCCCTCATATCTCTAGAGATCGCGCACACACACACTAAACAAAAAAAAAAAGAAAAAAAAAAGAGTGAAATTCCACTAAAGGGAGTGAAGACTGAAACCCAAGAAGATGACAGGCAACAATTTTATCCCATAAATAGTCCACCTCTTCAATCAAATCCTCAAAAAACTTAGCATTATGCTCCAACCAAATAACCCAAAAAACTGCACAAATCCCACAAGAATATTGTTTTATCATTGCACCCAAAACACCACAAATCAATCAAAAGCATTTGGGAACATGACAACAGAGCTACCTTACAATCTTGATGTCCAAAAACACTGGACTTTTTCCTTAAGTTTCAGATGAGATATTTCGTATTTACAAATAGTTTTTGTGCATAAAAAGCTATTGCATCCTCATCCAGATTCAACAACTCAAACCCAGAAAGATTAATGTAGCAAATTTTCGGGGGACAATACCATGAAAAAGAACAGTGATCCTTAACAGACTATTTTCTACTGTTTCAGCAATTAACAAATCAAGAAAAACCCAAATTCATGTAATCCCAACAAATAAGAAATTACACAGTAATTTCAACATTGTTTGGGGGGGTAATACAACCCATAAATCACCAATCTATTTTCTACAGTGATCCTTGGCAAACTATTTTCTACTCTTTCAGCCATTAACAAATCAGGGAAAAACCAATTTCAACCAAGCAATACAAATAAGAAATCACAGCAATTTTAACTTTTTGAGAAAAACAAACACAACCCATAAATCTCCAATCTTCTTATCACGAATCACAATCTATAAAAATGGGAATAAAATCTAACGAAACATTGCGTATGATCCAATGAAAAGAACATAAAAGAGAAATGTAAATCCAATAATAATAATTAATTAATAAATAAAAGTGATTAAAAGAGGAAAGTACTTGCCCTTTTCAGTGATCTAAACCTAGTCCAGTCCCCTTGATCTTCTTCGTTGAGAACCCAGAGAAGCGGAGAAATAACCTCTTTTGGAACCAATAGAGACTCAGTAAGCATAGATAGACCAATGTAGAGTTGAAATAGTACAAACCCACCAAAACCCAAAAGCCAAACAGTTGAAGAGGAGTAGTTTAGAAGCAGAAGGATATGGCCTCAAGTGGGCCAAAAGAAATTGAGAAAGAAATCAAAGAAATGCGCAAATAAGGCAAGGCAAAAATCTAATCTTTGAAGAGAAAATGTAGAAAGAGAATGTATTGAGAGAGAGAGAATGAGGAGAGAAAGGAGAGAAGAGAGATAAAGAGAGGTTTTTTTAATGGTGGAGAGGATGAGAGAGGGGACAGAAAAAGCAGAGAAAAAGTGAAATAGTTGGTGGGGGGGTTTGTTAATGTGGAGGAGAGAGAGAGGGAGAGAGGGACATCAGAAAGCTGGAAAGGAAAGCTTGGTTTGCAATGGAGGAAACCAGAGAGAGAAAGAGAGGAAGAGAGAGAGACAGTAAAGGGAAAGCAAAAATGAGGTGGACAGAGATTGCATTTATAGAAAGAAATTTAATGGAAAAGTGAAAAAACCCAACAAGTGAAAAAGAGAAAAATGTGTAAGTGACCACGTGTGAGAGAACAATATTTAATACTATTGACTCATAAAAAATTAAAAGAAAAAAATATTTATAAAGTTTATTATTTATTTATAATTATTTTTTAAAATTAACTCTTAAGCGAAATTTCTCAACCAAAAAAATAAATAAATAAATACATATATGGAAAAAGATTTGTGCCTCGAAAATTTCCGCCCTTAATGCCTCTAATGCCCAAAACGACGTCATTTTGGGCATTAGGCATTTTTTTTTTCCTTTTGTTTCCGCCATTTTCGATCTGCAGAGCTCAAGAAAAGGGAGAGAAAGAGAGGGAGAGGGAAGAGCTCGTCGGCCCAGCCGAGCTCGTCCGCCCACCGGTCGTCGGCCCAGCCGTCACCTCCGAGCTCGTTCGATCGCCGCGCCTCCGCCTCGGTCGCCTCTGCCATCGCCACGCCCCCCGCCTCGGTCGCCTCTGCCATCGCCGCACCCCCCGCCTCCCGCCTTCGCCTCCTCCCCTCCCCCTCCCTCCCACTAGTATTGCCCCTTCCAGTCCACTCCTCCTCCTCCTCCTCCTCCTTCCTCCTTCCCTCCTCCTCCTTCTTCCTTCTTCCTTCTAATGCCCAAAATGGAATTCGGGACATTCGGGGCTCCCGTTTTCGAGGCACAAATCATAGCTCTATATATATATATATGTATAGTGTGTTTGGTGTAATCTTTCTCAAATTGAAAAGTTTAGGGTTTGTTTGGGAAATGGGTTGATTTTTTGTTTTTTTGACTTTTTTGGCTATTTTAGTTTGGGAATCACTTTTGGCTTTTTTGAAATTTTTGATTTTTTTGTGAGAGAAAGAATATAATGATTATGCATTGGATGTGATATTTTATCTTATTGGGTTAGAGTATCTCCAACGGTGCATTACTTTTTTCACCAAATCTGAGTAAAAAATAGCTGATTTTCTCAATCTGATATACCTTGCTCTAACGGTGCATCAAAAGGGAGGGGTCATCCGGTGGGTCGACCGGTAAGGTACTTTTTTATTATAACCTGTTTGAACCTTTTTACCCTCTTTGAACCTACCTATTTGAAAGGGAACCGGTTGACCGGTGGGTCAACCGGCCGGACATCCGGCTGGTTGATCGGTTGCCCCCGTCCAACGATATAGAACAGTGAAAAGATGAAATCTGGAGCTTGTCCTCAGTTTGATGAAACTTTTGTTCCATTGGAGTGAGAAAAAATGATTTTTTCATCAAATTTCAAATCTGATGCAAGGTTTGATGCACCGTTGGAGATGGCCTTAAAAAGCCTATTTTGTTTTTTGCGACTATTTTAGCCAAAAAAAATTGACTTTTTTTTTTTTTTTCCAAACGGAGCCTTAATAACAAGTTAAGAGCAATATTTTCTTAATTTTTAAATAATTAATTGTTTCAATTTATTTAGTTATTTTATTTCATAAATTATAAATAAATGTTGCATCAACTTTTTTAAAATGATTATAATAAATTGCACCAAATAAAGTGATAATTTAATTAATTTTTTTAAAGTGGTTAAGCATGTTAGATTGAGTTAATTGATGAAAAAAATATGATAAAAATAATTCTCCCATGTTTGGTTTACAAATTAAATGAGAAATTATAACAAAAGATTAAAAAATGAATTGGCTTATAATATCAAATTAATTGTTCACTAAAATTTTAAAGATTTGATAAGAAATGAAAATGATTAGTTATACATTTTCATAATATCTAGATTGCGCGTAACAATGTAGAGATATAAAACAAAATTCTTACTTCTATCTTGAAAACGAGTCAGGTGGCATTTAATAGTAAATTGTTTAATTAATTTAAAATTTGTACCCTCTTTGAACCTACCTATTTGAAAGGGAACCGGTCGACCGGTGGGTCAACCGGCCAGACATCCGACTGGTTGACCGGTTGCCCCCGTCCAACAATATAGAACAATGAAAAAATAAAATCTGGAGCTTGTTCTCAGTTTGATGAAACTTTTGTTCCATTTTCATTTTGATATCAATTTGGTAAAACCATTGTAGTGAGAAAAAGTGATTTTTTCATCAAATTTCAAATCTGATGCAAGGTTTGATACACCGTTGGAGATGGCCTTAAAAAGCCTATTTTGTTTTTTGTGACTATTTTAGCCAAAAAAACTTGACTTTTTTTTTTCCCAAACGGAGCCTTAATAACAAGTTTAGAGTAATATTTTCTTAATTTTTAAATAATTAATTGTTTCAATTTATTTAGTTATTTTATTTCATAAATTATAAATAAATGTTGCATCAATTTTTTAAAAATGACTATAATAAATTGCACCAAATAAAGTGATAATTTAATTAGTTTTTTTAAAGTGGTTAAGCATGTTAGATTGAGTTAATTGATGAAAAAAATATGATAAAAATAATTCTCCCATGTTTGGTTTACAAATTAAATGAGAAATTATAACAAAAGATTAAAAAATGAATTGGCTTATAATATCAAATTAATTGTTCACTAAAATTTTAAAGATTTGATAAGAAGTGAAAATGATTAGTTATACATTTTCATAATATCTAGATTGCGCATAACAATGTAGAGATATAAAACAAAATTCTTACTTCTATCTTGAAGACGAGTCAAGTGGCATTTAATAGTAAATTGTTTAAGTTTAATTTAAAATTTTAACAAATTTAAAATTATGTTTTAACTTGATTTGTTTACATAAGGAGCCGATCTTAAACAAATTACTTTCTTGAATATAAGTCGAGCCGAGCAACAAGTTTTTCAAGTTTTATTTAAAGATTTAACGAGTTTTAAAATATGTTTAAATTTAATTTAGGGTTAATTACACTAGTAGTCCCTATAGTTTGGGACTTGTGTCACTTTGGTCCCTGACTTTTCAATTGTGACACATTTGACCCTAAATTTTGAATCTTGTTCCAAATAAGGACAATTGAAAATATTATTAGATTTTTTAAGGGTAAAATCGTCAATTTGATAAAATATAAACTAATTTGACAAAAATAAATGTCAAAAAAATATTTTTAATTTTTTTAAAATTATTTTTATCCACCAATGATAAAATTATGTAAAATTAATAAAAAATTACATGATTAATTTTTTAAAATTAATTTTACATGATCATCATCCAAACACATAATACAAATTAATTTGATAAAAAATAAATAAATGTCTAAAAGATTTATCAATTTTACATAATTTTATTTTTAGTAGGTAGAAATAATTTTTTAAAAATTCAAAAATATTTGTTTGACATTTATTTTTGTCAAATTAGTTTATATTTTATCAAATTGACAATTTTACCCTTGAAAAATCTAATTATATATTCAATTGTCCTTATTTGGAACAAGATTCAAAATTCAGGGTCAAATGTGTCACAATTGAAAAGTCAGGGACCAAAGTGACACAAGCCCCAAACTATAGGGACTATTTGTGTAATTTGCCCTTTAATTTATTTACCTAACGAGTTAATCCGAAATGAATTTTTTTGGAAAGCTAGCAAAAAGCTAGCTTTTAGCTTTTTTACCCAAGTGACTACCCAAAAAGTTAGCTTTTTTGGTTAAAAAAAGTCAAAAGTCAACTTTTTACCAATTTTTCAAAACACCTAAACCGTCTTATTTATATCTTTTATACTTTCTTACTCATTCAAATATGATAATGAAAATAATTTTTTTATTTTTTTACCTAAATAAATAAATAAAACAATGTGGGTGTTTAGGAAGTGGGTTTTTTTATAGGTTTTTTTAGTTGTAGAATATTATTGGAGAAAAAAAATTTGTGTTTGGGAAGATAGTTGAGTTTTTTTGTGATTGGATGTGATGTTTGTGAGAGAAAAAGTGAAATGATTATGGGGTTTGATGTGATATTTTGTTTGGATTTATTTTTTTTGATTTTGCAACCAATTTGTCTTTTAGTGAAAAAAAAATTAAAAAAAATCCTTTCCAAACACCGCCAATATATATGTATATATATAGTTGATGGGTATTTTAACCCAAGATAAAAAAATAAAAGAAAATAAAAGGAAAAGGAGGAAAAAAATTGCTAAAGCGACCCTATGAGAGAGAAAGAGTCAACCCAACAAGAAGGGAACTCCAAATCTGGCATTGATCTGAGGTACAATTACCAAATTGTCTTTTAATTTGAACTGAAAAAATTTGCCAATCTATGACAGCATAAGGTTAACCTCATCACAATTTTTGCAGATTATGAACACTTTGACTAATAAACCAATTGATACCAACCACTAAAGGTCAGTTCAATGTGAACAATTGACTTTTAAAAAGTATTTACAAATGAAAATAATACAAAAAAAAATATATTTAAAATAACATTAAAATTGTGCTGATAATGATGGTGTTTTAATTAGAATTTAGCGAACGTTAAGAAATCACATGATTTTGTATGAAAAATTTGTACAAAAATTCAAAGAGAAATCGGGCTACCCCCAGTGACCCCCAGCCCACGTGGCTGTGGGGATTGGCAGGAAAGTAAAAAAAAAAAAAAAAAACAAAACTGGCCAATCACAGTTGGCCACGTCACTGGGGGTCGACCCCCAGTGGGTGTAGGAATCACGTTGAAATTCAAATTGTAGATCATTACTTTTTAACTTTACATAATGGCATTCATATTACATTAATTTTTTTTTTTTTTTTTGTTGTACATTGACATTTGTTGTCATACAATTCACACTAGTTTTTGTTGACTATGGGATCAAAATTTTTGAAATTTCAACCTAAATATGGAATCCCCTATCACAGATTACATCTTCAATTTGAAGCCATAAGTCGTCAATTTGAGAAATTATCATTACTAACATATTCATGAAATAAGCATAAGAAAAATTACATAATGCATTCCCATTAAAAGCTTATAAAAATAATTGATTAAAATTTTGTTGTGCTTTTTTCTGTTACATTATATCTTAATATAATAAAATGGAATGAATTAACAATTATAACATATAAATCACATTTTCAATAAACCATATTAGGAGAGAATTACTCCAAATAAATAAATATATAAAAAAATCAGTTCGTGTTCTGCTTTTAAAATTTATCATCATTGCCAAGTGTGAATTGCAAATGACTCTCCAGTGTTCTATTATTTTCTATTATACTTCTAAGTCAACACAACTTAAATAGAAATAAGAGTACTAACCTTTTTACTAACCGGCTAAATATTTTTTAATTTTTAATTGCACATAAGTAATCTAATTTCAATAGTGTTAGAAACAAACATATATTTTTCAAAACAATGCAATGACTCATTAGGTGGAGCATTTACATTTCTTATTAAGTAGACACAAACTAAATGAGATATACTAATATTAATCAAAATAAATCTAAACACTAATGTCATCTAGTCAGAATTTCTATAAGATAAATATTAATAATTTAAATTGTAATAGAGTAGGCTTGTTTCGATTATGATTCACACACTATAACAAGTTTAACTTCACACTATATATTAAAACTTTAGACATTATTTTAATGAAAATTTAAGAATACATAGCATTTTTGTATAGTGCACCATTTGTAGTACATTTATACCTTAAGCAAACTTGATTGTTCTTAAAAATGTGGGAGGGGAAAGGGGGGTTTTAAAGTACATATATATATATAGTGATGACTTAGCAGTAGAGCCTCTCATTTCTTGAACTCATAGTTGGATAACCTCTTTTTTCTTAAAATTATTATTGTAAATTGATTCGAATATTTGGTTATCAAAAAAATTACTACTCAAATTCTTAAGATCCCCAAATATATGTACACATTTATATATGAGAAAAATGTTAACTACCAACCAACTAATAGTGGTTGAAAAATGCTTGGGAGCACTAATTAGTGCTCCCACTAATTAGGTGGCAGTGGGTCCCGTCAGAAATGATGTGATGTTTTGGTCTTGGAGTTGTATTTTTTTTTTTTTTCTATTTTTTTAATACATTAGTGCTATTAGTGGTGGTGTTTTTAGTGGGATGAATCATTGTTGATAGTGGTTAATGTTGGTACGTATGTAAAAGTATATATAATAAAAAATGAAAAATTATTTAAAAATATGTGCAATATGTATTAAAATTGTAATTTTTGAATATTTTATGATTTCTATTGTACTTGCACTGCGTAGTTGTTTTGATGAATGACAGAGCTATCTATTTATGTTACTCTTTTCTTTTTTTTCTCTCCTTCAAAAATTTCATACTGACAAAAATTGAATCACCAAACATTGAAATACTACTTTGTATGATTAAACTGTGCTGTCATATTTACATAGCTCCATCAACAAAAATAATAATATAAAATACTTGCCTTTACTTCTAAGGATAAAATGGGGGAGTTTGACTAAGGCAACAAGATTTAAATTTTGTAGCAACGGTTCATAAGGGTAGTTGTGTCAATTAACTTCACTTATCCAAACCAGGTAAACATAACTAATGAATGAGAGAGAGAGAGAGAGAGAGCGCTCTAAACATTGTGCCTTTCTTGAATATCATTTATGGGATTGGAGGAGATAAAGCCTCCATTGGAGGAGAAACAGAGTCTTTGATTTGAAGCATCACTTTTGAATAAAGTAATCTTATACTACAAATCCTATTCTGTCTTTAATTAATAATAATAAAATCAAATTGGACCTTCTTGTTGCCTTGTTTGGGCCATTGTAATTTTATTTTGATAAGTTCAACAGTTGATCTCGTAATTCTTGTTGATATCATCATTCACAAAAATCAAATTAAATTGATTGTCCATCATGATCGGATTGGATTAAGTTTATTGGGAAAATAAATTTATATATTTTTTAGACAAATACGTTCCAATCATTTTAACATAATTTAAAAAATAAATTGTTCGAATCACTAATACAAATACTAGCAAGGTTAATTGAATTACTATCATTAGTTATATTTATTAGTGTTAATACATGAGATAATAAAAAAAGAATTTTGCTACATCCCTATTTCATCGCCCTTAATAATTGAGTATATGACAAATTGAAATTTGACAACTATCATTCTACATCAATAAGGGTGAAATTGTGGAGGTTTTATTAGGGATCTCAAACATTTTTCATAAAAAAAATATTATAAGAAAATGTGGTCATCAGACCAGTATTGTTAATTGGGCTGTACTTCTCTCAATATGAACTTGATTGTCCTGTTTAGATTAGTGGAGCTTATCATGGGTCCAATTTGAATAATTTCAACCGTATAAAATTATTCATATATATCATTCATAACAAAAATTAGGTCTATCAAAATTTTAATTTTATTATATTTGTCTCAAAAAGACACATGGACTTTTTAAAAAATTATCATTTTTTGTTGTTGTGATTAATGAGATTAAATGAAAAATTTACGATTATCGAATCAATATAATTTTTGCATAAATGATATATATAAATAATCTTACAAATAAATTGTTCGAATCACTAAAAAATAAAGGGAGAATTTCAAAAAAGTGAAAAGTTAATTTTTTTTTCTCCAACTAATGAAGATACAAGATTTATTTACATAACTAATGCATAAATCACTTGTACCTTCGTCATTTTGTAATTATTTTTTCACTATCCACTTTTTTAATATTCTCTCCAAAATAAACTTATAGTGAGTCTCACAAATCCAAACATAACAATTAATTTATATTTATATTTAAATTTGAGAGAAATTCAATCAAATTAATTTAATGTCTATAAATTATTAATTAGGTAAATGTGGTGTGTTGTAATTGAAGGTAGCCCATTGACCCTTTTCATGGCTTCACATATGATCAAACCTTTGGGCGTTTAAAAAACTAAAAATAAATAAAATTGACTTGTGATCAAAGGATCGTAGTTGTTCAATTTCTCTCTGCTTTACAGCACCTAGAAATTCAAAGATCAGACGGATATGATATCAACAACTTGAAACAGGTGTAGATGATCAAAACCATGTACGTGCACGCCTGAATAGAACGTGGGTGACTCATTTCATCTTCACAAAACTATGCCTTCATAACTTGTGAACTAAAATTACATAAACTAGGCCCTTCTTAGATAAATTACTTTTCCTAGTCCTGAATCTAGAGCTTCCCCTTCCAATTTATTTATTTTTTAAATATTCTCTATTGTTGATAATTCAAGTTGGAATGATGATTCAATCTGTTTATTTATCTATTTATTTATATAAAAAAATTAAATTTATCGAACAATCATAACTCTATAATTTAATTATATAGTTATACTTTTACAATTAATTATTATTATTATTATTATTATTATTTTGTGCATGAATGATTCAGACTATATAGTTGGATCATATAATGAGCTCATAGAGGCTCAATAACACTATTCAATTAAAAAATTTCTCACGTTCATTAATATAAGTTTTTAACTTATATGTACTATAATGGGATGTAGTCATATACATCTTATAATAGTTGCTAGAAACCAACCATTTTATCCAAGAGTTGTTGGTAGCATCACATTATGGGAGGATAACAAACATGGTAGCGTTGTCATTTGGCCCAAAATGTAGTTTGATTCAAGTCCATTTGGCTTCAGTTTGTGTCCTAGGCAGCTTGGTTCGAGTGAGGTTGAGCTTTAGGTTTAAGACTCGACCATTAACTTGGACAATTGGTTTGTAAGAGGCATCCCATTGTGCCAGTTAGTCCCCAAAATCGTACAAAATTATGAAAAAAAAGCAGTAAAGAAATTAAAAAAATTTAACTCATCATTCTTTATTCTAACTGTCACAAGCTATCTCTTGTATTACTATATTACATTTCATTACGTTTTTCGCCACCACTATTCTGAACCACCTCTCTTCTCACTCAACCATGGAGTTAGCTTTTTATCTCTATGATTTGCACAAGCACCCCTTATTGGCAGTGTTTGGCAACAGGTTAGGCCGGCTATTTTAGCCTCAAATATAAAAAAATTCGTGTAGTCGCACTGTAGCTGAGTTAGAGAGCTGCAGTCTAGTTGGATGGCATTATCTGGGTAAAAAGACATTTTTACCCTTTGTTGCTCATATCCAAAAACCAAAAACTTACTATTGAAGACAGGGCTTTCATATCTCTCATTTTATCACCTGTACTTTTGGTCTAAACAGAGGGCTTGAGAGAAGAGTGAGGTACCTCTCTCCGGTGGAACTATTGCGTAAAGACCAAGGAGCCGACTGTCTTGCTCACCGATCGTTGAAAACCCGTGACAGGTTCGGTAGCCAAACCCGATTTATGTGCTTCTTCTTCGTTGGCGAACTTGGTCTTGTTGGTTTTCAACCAATTGTTTCAGATCTTACTATGATTTGGCTGGTATTGATGGTATTTTCTTTTTTCTTTCACCGATCTGCACCTATGAACTTCTTTTTCCCTTCAATTTTTTTTTTTTTTTTGGTTCCAACTTCGGTGGTTTAGTCGTCATGGGACTACAAAATACGGCAAAACAACCGACGAACTGGAAGTGTTGATGTTGTTTTATTTTATTTTTTTTCTTCATTTAAAATCTTTTGTATTTTTTTTTTCTTCCTTTAGATCTTACTATGATTTGGTTGGTATTGATGGTATTTTTTTTTTCCTTTCACCGATGTGCACCTTTGAACTTTTCCCCTTCATTTTTTTTTTGTTGTTCCAACTTTAGTGGTTCAGTCGTCATGGGACTACAAAATACGGCAAAACAACCAACGAAGTAGAAGTGTTGAAGTTGTTTTATTTTTTTTTCTTCTTTCAAAATCTTTTGTGCATATACAATTTTTTTATTTAAATTTTTTCGTGTAACAATCTTCTTAGCAAACATACTTGCTTCCTAACATTTTTTTCTTTTGTGTTCTTGTTCAACAAAAAATTTTGTGAGAAGTTTGTGTTCTGTTGGTTTCTTCTTTTCTCAGCAAACATGGCGCGTCCTATGTTAATTTTTTGTAAAAAAATTTCTCTGATAGAAAATATGTTGTCCAGTACTCTTTTTTTTATTGTTTATTTTTTTTTTATACTCTATGCTGCTGAAATTAGTATGGCAAAGCAAACACCACCTAAACACCAATTTCATCAAACTAAGTTTTTATTGTTAATATTTTTTATACTTTGTTCTGCTGAAATGAGTTTGAAGATTATGATTTCACATCTTTTTTTAACAATAAGTTTGGCCATGAAATATAAATCATTCAAATACCTCCCATTTGTAACTTGAGTTTAAGACTTTTTGCAACTTTTTTCAGAGAGTTTGGAAACCTTTGTCAACTTTTTTTTCCAATCCCAAACATAATTGTCCATCCATGTATAACTTGGGCATATACAATTTTTTTTATTTAATTTTTAAAGTGTAAAAATCTTCTCAGCTTGGGCATATACAATACTTTGTTTTTTTTGCCCCTTTCAACTCTGTTCTTATAAATTTGATCTGTACATAGTTAATTTGAACTGGGCAAATCTATTGGAGTTAATTTCGTAATAATATCCTTATTAGAACAACATACAAATTCATAATTGTTTTCATGAAAAATAAACGCACCTGTGCTTCATAAATTTAAGTGATTCATTCAGTCTGTTCTGCTGTTAAAAATAAATCGTTGTTAAAAATTTATTACCTATTCATTCAATTTGTTCTGCTGTTAAAAATCAACTGTTGTTATAAATTAAATACCTATTCCTTCAATCTGTGATGCTGTTATGAATTAAATACCTATTCCTTCAATCTATTATTCTGTGTGTAGTAATATGTATTGTAAACTTGTTCTTCAAACACCAAACATTTTAATTAATATACCCGGAAATCTTCGGACCATCCCAAGGCGAATTGTAATACACTTTTTCATATCATTATTGCCTTTGTCGTCTTTGGTGTTGTACCTTGTTCCTAAACAGCGAATGGCTTCCTCTTTTTCCACTACCACGTCGACATGGCCACGACACGTGTGCTTGTAGCTATGGCCATTGTTTTCTGAAGGTATCAAGATCTCACAAAAATCCTAGTTGTGCATATTATGTTTGCCCCCGTCCCGTGGTGAGTTGTAACAAATGATTATTTCTCATTCCATATGTTTGCAAATTGTAATTCCCATAACTAATAAGTGTTACGTTTCTTACTCATCAGCAATGTGTTAATTGGATTGGTTGGTGTGACGAATTAGGGAGACGGAGCCCTGACCATGACTCATCGACAACTAGAGTCATGCAGTTACGGGTTGATGTCGTGTACATTATTAATACTTTGCGTGTAATGAAAACAGTTATTTCTGTGTTATGCATCATGGTCATCATCTTATTATTGCGAATGTAAACTCCGTAATTTATTACCCTTGTACATAAGTAATGTTTTGAACAAGTAACTGCATTGTGATCATTTTTATGTTAACGCTACATTCTGTTAGTAATTATCGTACTAGCTTTGTTAAACTTTGTTGTTGTTCTCTTTTGCATAATGTTTTGGTTCATAGTTTATTGTCTGAAATGTATTTGTCAATTGGGTACTAATGTGTAAAATACGTCCTCTCACATTAGTCAAATGGCTGCAACAAGGTCGTCTCTTTGCATCCCGTCTAAAAATAAAGGGATTTGTTGATGAGTTGGATCACGCACATAAGGTGACTTGGGACAGTGCAGCCACACAAATCTTCCTAGAGTGCATTAGGGACGAAATATTAGCGGGCCATCGGGTAGGTACAACCATAACCGTAATAGGGTACAAGAAAATTGCACTGAAATTTGCTAAGTGCACGGGCAGACGTCATGAAATGAAACAATTGAAGAACAAGAAGTACAGTAGTTTGAAAAAGGAATGGCAGGCTTGGAACAAGTTGATGGATAGCAGTAAGGGTGTCATTGGCATTGGGCTTGATAGGGAAACCGGGTTGTTCATAGTGTCGGAAGAGTGGTGGGAAAAGTTGAAATCAGTACGTACCGATTTAAATTTTATTTTACATAATAAATCATGAAACTTTCATGACGACTTGTACTTGTTAGTAAAAATCTTGATTGATTGTCCCATGTTATTGTGAGGAAAAATGTCATTATTTTGTTGTTAAAAGTTTTTTCTAATCACATGTTTATTGGTGTACAATGAAACTGTCAAGGTTTTTTTTAATAAATTATGCAAAAATAACTCTACTTTGAAACTCTCATGTTCAACTTAGTAGTCAGTGGACCACCAAGAGAGTATCGGAGGCATATTCACTCATATAAGTTATGTTCATTTCAAAACATTTCAATAAAAATAACTACAAATGTACCACACTGCATAGTAAAGTTAAACGTTGATGCACGAAGTATTCACCGGTGCAACTACAACTGGCAAACTCCATTGGACGCCGGAGGAGAAGGCTGCGGATGTTGGCGATGGTGAATCCAACTCAGTGGACTCTCTTGGGCTGCTACCATTTACTGAGCCATACAGACCGGTCGTTGACTCACCTCCAAACTCCCCCACCGTCCATCTTGACGAAGTAGACCCCAGGGCAAAGAGAAAAAAAGGAGGTAGTATTAGTGGAAAGTCGAAGAAGATCTCTAGTGGAGCATTGGTGCTTGCGGACAGTTTTAACCTTCTGTCTCAGGCGGTTCAGTCACAGAAGTACCTCACGGTGAGGCACGAAACTAGTGCATCACAGAAGTATGACATTGAGACATGTATGCAGAGTATTATGGCTATACCGGACTTCATTAGTACCCTCTATTCCACTTCGCTTGCATTGTGTTAGAGAACGCGAATTACCGGGAAATACTGATGTGCATGCCAAATGATGAGAATGTAGTCGAGTGGCTTGCGGCATTGCAAGCTTCAAAAGGGCTGTGACTATTTGGGTTTTGTCCGTCAGGAAAAAATGGGACCGAAAATGGTTTGTTGTAGTGTGGTTTTTGTGGACAAGTTCTGTTGGTATCTTTTTTTTTTTTGGTTGCACTTCACTTTAGTTACTGTTAGTTTACTTTTGTGTTACGATTAGGTTAAATAGATACAAACGCTACCTACTTTTGTATTATGCAATATGGGATCATGGTTTAACCTTTACTTTTTTGAATTGTGAACTTTAATGGTTGAACATAATGTAATGGATTAGTCTCGATATTCGGTATACTCATGTGGATGCATGGATGGTTCATTTATTTTTTTTGGAAAATTGTTTTCAAATGTACTCAGTTTACAAGTGGACAATTGATGTATATGTTGTGTGCATTGTAGGATTCATCAATTGCAAAATGTGGAATGGTCAATGTAGCAACCATCAAAATTATGATGATGTAATTGTCAAACTCGCTGATGAATAGGAAGTCCTACAAACACCGTAATCGGTGACGCTGCACGGCATGCAATGGAATATTACCTGAAGTACATGGAGAAGATCCCATGTCAAACTTCTACTTTGACCGGTCTTGCGTGGACTCAAGAATTATTTGATGGGCACTGTAGACACCCCATTTTTGACCGTCCTCAAGACTTGGACGCCACCGTTTGAACACTCGGTGATTATCCATGTTTGTGTTCGTTTGGAGTTCCCGGAGTTCTCGGCTACGCGCCTTGCCTCAGGATCCCCGAACTTGACTGTTTTGTGTCTGGTTTTGCACCAAACACTTGTGTTTTGCCTTGGAGGGGTAGGGAATGCCTTTTGAGGCATCCCCACACACCACCGGCAGTGGCTAGAGGCCACCGGCTGGTTTTTGTTGCCACCGGCAATATATATTGCCGGTCGGCACTCTTTGTTGCCGGTCGGCACTCAATTTTGTCAAAATGACAATTTGAGTGGCCGACCACTGTTCATCTACTTTTTGTAGATATTTTGTGCCAGCTGTGATAGCTGACACCCACCCCTTTCCCCTCCATACACGTGTATGGAGGGATTTCCCTCTTGGATGGCTTGCTTTGTAAGCTTTACAAGAGGGAATTGCCTATATAGGAGAGAGTCTTCTCTTGGCATTAGGGTTAGACACTTGTTAGACATTTTAGACAGCTTTGGAAAAGCTTGAGTTCTAGGGTTAGAGTTAGATATATTTTCTATCTCCATAAGTGTGTGTTTTGTGCCATTTTTGCTCACACACACACACTAACACACTATCTCTTGGACTTGAGACCCTTGGAGGCTTGTTTGAGTGTTTTGGAGGTGGATTCAAGCCAAGAAGGGCTGTTGGAGCATCCTTTGTGAAGGTGGTCTACAAGGGTAAGAAACTTCCCTTTTATTCCCCATTTTCGCATCCTATTTTTGCCTATCTTAGAGCTGCTTTTGTGCTTAGTGTTTAATACAAAAAAGTTCTATTTTTAGGCCCTCTTGATAGTTTATTAAGAGTGTTTTGTGCTTTGGGGAAGTTTGACCCCTCTTAGGCCTTGCAAGGCCCTTGTTTTGTGCTATTTTGTGCAAGTTTCGGGACTTTGGTGTTTGGGTCTCTTCACCATTGAAATCTTGAGGGATTTCAGTGGTGAAGGTGATGCCTTGAAGTCTCCAAAAGGGGAGGGCCACCCCCTCTCCTTGTTGTCCTTGAAAGGGACCATTTTTGGTCTCTTAAGGGAGCTTATGTTTGAGTGTGTGTTGATCATGTCTAGGCTGCATTTCATGCTTATTATGCCATAATATAATCATGTTGTGTGTTGGTTTTGGTACACCATGCATGCTTAGCATACCTACCATGTAATGCCTTGTAATTGCCTTAATATGCCTTAGGTTGTTAGCCTTTGTTTCAAGCATGTTTTAGGCTTAGCCTTGTGAATGTTTTGTGCTTATTTTGCCATGCTTTAGGTCTGTCCATAGTTGTTTGGGTCGATTTTGGCATGTTTAGTATAGCTCCTTTGCATTTGTGGCTTGTCGGGCTTGTATGCCTCAAGTATGTGAATGTGTAGCATGTGTTGCTTGCATCATTTTGGTGGTTTGGAACCATCCAACATGTAATTTCAGTTCTTTTGGCATGCTCATATGCTTGCCTTAGTTGCCTCTTTGTTGCTTTGAGAGCATGTGTTGTATGCCCTATGTTTTGACCATTGTGCATGCTCTTGAATTTGAGCCACTTAGATGCCATCTAAGTAGTCCTTTGGCCTTGTTTTAACATGCTAAAAATCTATTTTTAGTTGTTTAATGCATGCCATGTTTGTTATACTAAATGTGCTTCAAGGCTTCATGACTTGCCTCAAGTACTTGGACCATGTTTGCATGCTCATGCTTGGCTCATTTGGGTTGGTTTGGCACCACATTTTGACATGTTTTTGAAGCTTTTCATTCCATGCCAATTGTCCATGTTTAGCCTCTTTCAAGTGTGTTTGAGAGTTGCTTGTTTAATGCTTAGGTTTGTGCCTTAACATGTGCATGCATGTATGTGTGTTTAACCTCCATTTTTGAGCACTTTGGCTACTGATTTTGGGCCTATTTGGAGTTGCCTAAGCCATGTTTAAGTCCACCCCTTTGCTTGGTTGCATGATTACCTTACATGTTGGTACATCGTCCATGTTCATGCTTGCATGCTTGCCCTCATGATCATGTTGCATACTAGTTGACATGTTTAGGATTGCACACATAGACATGCATGCCTTGTTCCTTGATTTGGTGATAGGAATTGGGCCTCATTTGGTTTGATTGTTTGCATTTCATTTGACATGAAAGTGCACACTTGATCCTTTAGGCCACCATGCATAGAAATGCGTGATTGGTGGCCCGAGAATCGAGGCACATCCTCCCTTGAGTCATTAACATGATAGGGAGTGTGATTGGTGCATAAATAGCTTGAATTGCATTGCCATGCAAGATTTTGCCCTCTGCTGCTGTGAGTTGCAGGTTCTGCAGGAACTTATTGTCGGCCGGCAGTATTTAGTGCCGACCGGCAGTCAATCTATGGCCGGTGGATCTATTTTGTGCCGATGGCCACATCCTAGTGCCGGTGGTCATTTTACTTAGCCGGTGGGATCCCCTAGTGTCCTGAGAGGCATTCCTGAGACTTTGGCAGTTTTCAGAGGAGCAAAGCAGGGAAAACAGAGGCAGACTATGCATGGCAGTGCGATTCCGAGCAAGTCCTGTGCATGTGCTGCATCTGATTCGCTTCCCGAGGGGCTTTACTATTTTAATCAGATTAATTTGTTAATTTAATTAATTTGTAATATTTAATTAGCTTGCGTAGTTAATTAATTTGTATATTCTTTTGGTCCCTCCGGGCGAGGGCAAATCTGTAATAAGCGTGTGTGAGTGGTGTGTATGTCTTCCAACCCCCATTTCTTTCTTCCCTTTTATTTACCTGCTTATGATAGTAGATTAGGGCACGTTTATTTTAGCATACCTTATGCTATGCATGCGTGCATCCATGCATTTGTTGACATGCACCGGGCTCGGTACATCATACAAACCGCATTATATCTTCAAATCTAACTTGAATACGTGCACCGAATAATTGCATTTCACATGCCATTTTAGGGTTAGTCGAGCCTACTCTAAACTGCATCTTGGCATGTGTTGCATTAGCCACTTAACATGAACTAGGGCATGCATGTTTGCTAACTAGTTTATTGTCTTGGCATGGAGTACGATGTAAGTATTTATGCTTTAGCATCTCGCATGCGTGTGAATGTTAACATGACGGTATGCTTGCCATGCGGCTAAATGCTTACGTGATATTACTGATTGAATGCCTGTGGATGAAGGTTGGATTGCTTGAGTTGGAAAAACTCGTTGAAATCCGTGTTTTAGCCTACTTGCGAGTAGCAAATTCCAAAGCGCTTTTCAAAAAACAAACGGGTATGCAATGCTTGTTTCCAAATTAGGCAATCTAGTCTATACTTGTTTGCTGTGCGCATAACATAGTAATTCTAGGCTAATAATCGGAACAAGAACACATAACGTTTTCAAAATCGGATATCATGGTTAGTAGAGGCCGGTCTTCGGACCGGGCGAAAGGGGGTGCTCATAGCTGACCTTCCCCGATCGTACCCAAGCTCCCGAGCCAAGACACTTGGTGATGACGGACACGTGGCCTTCGGCACCGAGTCAGGGTTTCCTAAATTTCTCATTTTAAAAATATTTAGGTGGCGACTCTGTATCTGGCAAAGCAGTCCATGTTTGGCACTTCTTTTCAAAATCTGTTTCTTTTCTCAAAACGATTTGCCAGAGTTGGACTCTTTGGTTCAGATTTAGAACCGACACAAATCGAGTCCGAACTGTAACCCCGTTGAGGTCCCCTCGCGGGCATGTTACAGGCACTTAGTCAGGTGTGAACAAAATTTGCATATGTCGCTGTATGTGTTTCAAGCGTTGTGTGACACATTACGACGCGACTTCGGTTTACGGGTACCTAGAAGACCCCATGGAATACACATTGAAGAAAGTGTTGCGATCTTTATCCATACGTTGGACGGCTGCACTAATCAAAAAATTCAGGAACGGTTCCAACACTCGAGAGAAACTGTCTCGCGACATTTCCATGTAGTGTTGGAAGTAATGAAGTTGTTCATAGAAGAGCATTGTAAGCCCACTAGAGATCAAAATAATAGGCATTCATATTTGCGATCCAGAAGGAAATACATGCCTTTCAAGGTTAGCATTTTAGTTGCTGTTATCAGTTACTATTCATTTATGTGTTGTATGTGAACCTCATGTGTTGTATGTTATTGGTGCAACATTGTATTGGAGTGTTGGATGGTACTCATGTACAAGCCATGTTGCCTGCCCGTGATGGCGGCACATATTACGGTCGTAAAGGGTATCCAACCCAAAACATACGAGTAGTATACGACTTCGACATGTGCTTCATTTTCATATCTTGTGGTTGGGAAGGAAGCATGCATGATAGTCGCAACTTCAAGAAAATAATTGAGAATGAACATGCACCGTTCCCGTACCCCCAGGAAAGTAACACATTTGAAATTAAGTACTCGTTATTAATTTTGTTGTATGTACGTTAAAATGATTGAGCAAATGTAGGTAAATATTACCTTGTGGATATGAGATATCCAAACAAGAAGGGGTATTTGGCCCCCATTCAAAGGATCTCGGTATTACCAAGCATAGTTCCGGGATCATGGACGACCTGATAACCCAAGAGAATTGTTTAACGAGACGCATGCATCATTGAGAAGCGTGGTGGAAAGGACTTTTGAAGTGTGAAAATCGCGCTAGAAGTTCCTCAAAGACATGCTCGACTATGATTTTGCGTTGGTGCAGGTGCCATTGGTTGGCGCGTCAATGGCCTTACACAATTTCATCCGTAGACACGAGATTGCTGCTAAAGCACACAACGAACATGTCAGTTGTTCCTCAGTTCTGGATGACATGCTCGTCGTGGAAGGAGGACAAAATATGGATGATGGCCTCATGGCTGGGGATACGGATGTGGATATGGCAAGAGTTCACGTTCACATCCGCTACCATTTGTTTCACATATGGAATAAAGGACTATTGTGAAATGCTTGTTTTGTAATTTGTATGTTAGTGTAATTTGTAATTTGTATTTCAGCAACGCATATGTCGCACGATATTAGGATTTTCATGAAATTTACTATAACTCCTAAATTTAAGAACTACAAATTAAAATTGTTATAAGTTGTCGTCATACGGTCAATTCGTTATTTTCATAATTTTGATATGCATTCAAAATTTATATAAATTGACAGTCAAATTTCGAACAAAGTTCCCAATTTAATTAACTACTTATTTTTGAACGTTAACAATAAACGTACATATGAATTTCTTATTCATTTGAATTCCTAATTTCCATACCTGCAAGGCAAAGTTGTAGGCAATGTGACTAAGAAATTTATTTTAATTTCTAATTCGAGTAAGGACGATGGAAATGTGTTGTAATTTTATTTTTTTTGTAAGTACTACATTTTATCATTTACTATTTAAATGTAGATTGCAAAAAAATATTTTTTTAAAAAATTAACTGTTTGTATAAGTGAAGATCAAATTTGGTAGCCACATTTGTCTATTTCTGTAAAGTTTTATTTGCTAACTTAACTAAATTATCTGAAATTTACCATTCCCCCCCCCCTTTTTTTTTAATTTTTAAAATTTTTAAATATCAATTGTCATCATTGTATATTTTGTAGTAGTAATGAATTTCAAATAAGGATAAAATAGAAAATTCATAGTATTTTTTCCATTAACAAGCATGGTAGCGTTGTCATTCGGCCCAAAATGGCCATAGTTTGATTCAAGTCCATTTGGCTTTAGTTTGTGTCCTAAGCAACTTGGTTTGAGTGAGATTGGGCTTCAGATTTAAAACTCGACCATTAACTTGGACACTTGGTTCGTAAGAGGCATCCCATTGTGCCGGCTAGTCTCCAAGATTGTACAAAATTATGAAAACAAAGAGTAATTCTTTTATTCTAACTGTCACAAATTATCCCCTGTATTACTATATTACATTTCGTCCTTTTTTCGTCACCACTACTCAGCCACCTCTTTACCCACTCAACCATCGAGTTAGCTTTGTACCACAATGATTTGCACAAGCACCCCTTATTGAACTATACAAATTAAAGTTATAAATTATCGGAGCCAAATGGATAAAATTGATAATTTAATAGGAAAAGAAAGCATAACAATATAATTTAGGGGACTAAGGCTTGGTTTGGCATCCTAAAAAAAATCCAAAAAGCCAAAAAGTTACTAAAAAAGTTAAAAAGTTATCACTATTCACAAATTAAAAATATAAAAAAATTAATTTACACAATATTTTAATACAAACCAATCAGTTGACGTAACTGGTTCTAAATTAATGGAAGTGCACTTATTAGGCTATCAAAGGAAAAAAAAAAGAAAATTAAGTATATATATTCATTAAATTGGAGAGTAATGTTGGGCCAGTGGGGGCCCATCAAGGGTCCCGTTTTGATAATCCGAACCGTTGAATGAGCAGAACTCGTCGAGTACTATATGCCTGTAAAAAATCACATTAATCGAATATGAATAACTACATGATTAAATCAGTTTTGTATAAAAAATGGATGGTGCTATAGTTAACGGTTGACAAAAAACTAACACGATCAGATAGCTATCGATATCCGATTAACGTGATGTTATATAAGTATATAGTACTCGACGAGTTCTACACATTGAACGGTTCTGATTAGTAAAACGGGACCCATGGTGGGCCCACACGGGCCGAACAACACCATCTAATTCAAGCCCGAAAAGGAGGCAACCATTTTTTATCTCCTAATCAGCCCACTGCTTTGCCAGACTGTACAGTCTACTTCACTAACTTCTCCTATACACTTATTTATACAATTTTTAAATACATTTTTTTTGGTAAAAAGTCAAAAAGTTAACCTAAGCGTCCATCTTTTTTTTCTAAACTTTTTAGTCCAAAAAGACAAAAAAATACACTTATTTAGGATATCCCAAACAACCACTAAATTGAAATTAAAACAGGGTGTTGATTGCAATATTGATGAAAGAAAAGAATAGCATAAAGCCTATGGAGTAAACTGATAGCGAAACGCTTCGAGGCCTGAACAACAATGGCGTCCCCGATGATCTAGATATCCTCAATTCCTTCATCTTCGCCTCTCCAACGCCTCTCAACCTTCAAAGACAGAACCACCACCACCGCCACCCCAGCTTCAGCCGCCGGAACCATCACATCACCACCGTCCTCCATTCCATTTTCATCATCACCACTCGATTCTCTCTCCTCCGATCCAATTTTCTTCGTCTTCTTCTCCTCCGACTTTGACTCCGCCCGCTTCTCCTCCACCGCCCTCTCTTCCGGCTCCGCCACCGCCCGCGCCGAGAAGCTCCAAGATGGCGTCCGCCTCCTCGAGAAGCAACTCCGCTCTGAAGTCCTCTCCAGCCACGACGATCTCCTCTCCCAACTCTCCTCCCTCCGCGATGCCGAATCCGCAGTCTCCGGCCTCTGATCCGCGGTCACCACTCTCCAATCCTCCGCCTGCCGCGTTCTCTCCGAGATCGCGGATCCAAACCGCCAGATTCGATCCAAAACCCTACAGCTCTCCAACCTCCACTGCACCACCGAGCTCCTCCAGTTCACTATCTGCGTCCTTTGCCAATCGAAGAAGTTTCATGATGTTATAGCCGCTGGGGAATCCGACCTGAGAAGCTCGATCTCGCCAAGGCCGCTCAATTGCATTGCGAGATCTTGAGTTTATGCAATGAGAATGGAGGTGTACGGTAAAACTTTTTTTCAACTTAAATCCTTTTGGCTTAAATTAAGCTATATTGGTGTGTTTGGTACAACTTATAAGGCACAGATTATGGCTTAATTTAAGCCATTTTCGACTTAAATGTAAAAGTTGCTCCAAGGGTGTTTAATTTTACAGCTTAAGCGCGCAGCTATTTTTGGAGGGACAAAATGACTTAAATGCCCCTCATCAATCTCAAATATTACCAAATGGCCACTATATAAACTACAATACAAAACACCGTTCACTCCTCTCAGAGAGTGATTGGCGATTTCTGGCGGTGGAGGTGATTTCCGGCGGTGCTTTCTCTCTCTCGCTCTCTCCTTCTCTTGTCTCTCGATGAAGATGAAGATCTGCACTCGACACGACGAGATGAAGATCGTTGATGAAGATGACGATCTATGGTTGGGTTGATAGGGTTTGAAAGCTCGTTGATGAAGATGAAGATGAAGATCTGTGTTGATCATCGACGAAGAAGATCTGTGTTTCCAGAGTTGCCGTCATCGCGATCTCAAGGTGAAACCTTATGCATCGCGATCTGAACCAGATCGCCATCGTCCTGCCGTCGTTTCTCTCTCTCTCTCTCTCTCTCTCTCTCTCTCTGTTTCTCACGAACCAGTTCCCATCTCCGGCATTGTTCAGGCGGGTGAACGGTGACGAGCGACGGCACTCCCTCTCTGCCGTTCCAGATTGCGGCGGTGGCTAGGGTTGCAGACCACCGGCGGCGGTGGCTAGGGTTTTAGGAAGGAAGAGAAGAAAAAAAAATAACAAAAATTAAATAAATTAAACAATATTAATAATTAAAAACAAAATAATAAAAATAATAATTAAAAACAAAAATAAAAATAAAATAATAAAAACAATAATAATGATTAAATTGCACAATTAAATAAAATTAAATAATAAATTAAATAAAATTAAATAAATTGCACAATTTTATTTCAGTTAATATCAATATAAATTTATTTCAATTAAATAACTTCTTTGGTATTTTCTTTGGTATTGTAATAATATATATAAAAAAAAACAATTGTTCTAATTGATATTAATGAAAACAAAACAAAATAATAAAAAAATGAAATAACTTCTATTAAATGAAAAAATGTAATCGACAAAATAAATGACACTAATTTTATAATGACACTAATTTCAGTATTTTTATATTAATTAGTATTGACACCTAAGTCCTTTGTAATGAAAAAAATTATGCTAATTGATACTATTATTAATTTTAGTATTAATTGATGGTAAGTAAGCCATTAATTGACACCTAATTCATTCATAATGAAAAAATAAAAAAAATTAAACTAATTGATACTATTATTAATTTTAGTATTAATTGATGGTAATTAAGCCATTAATTGACACTAATTAATTTGTAATGAAAAAATGAAAAAATTTATACTAATTGATGCTATTATTAATTTTAGTATTAATTGATGCTAATTATATTAACTTTTATTAATGAAATAATTTTTTTAAAATTAAAACTGAAAAAATGACAAAATAATCATTTTTATATCATATAAGGGCAAAATGGACAATTACATAGTAAAAAGTTATTTTACAGCTTATTAACCAAACACCACTCTACTGCTTAAATCCATAATCCCACAGCTGCACCAAACAGGTTCACAGCTTATGTTCACAGCTATAAGTCATAATCTGTTAAGTTATAATTTATAATCACTTTTTCACAGCTCTACCAAACGGGGCCAATGAGCTTGCAGGGATTGCTGTGATTGATGAGGAATTGAATTGGGTATTCGACGTTGGACAGAAATTGAGGCCGGAGGGGATGAGGGTTTTGGGAAGGGATTATTGGAATAAATCTTACGTGTACAGTTGTAACATGTAATAATTGCACCAAATATATTATCAAATAACATAAATTGTTTGGGTTAAAATTGAACATGATTCAATTCATATTTCGAATTCTTTTGAAAAACAATCATGTCTTTTCTAGTTGTATTTTTTCATGGAAAAAGAGGTGACTCTTTTAAAAAGTCACCACTTATTTGAAGAGTTACCAATTCATCTATATCAACAAGCTCATATTACATTCATTTTGATCAGATTCATCCTGTGTTTCTTTTCTTCTGTATCTTTTCTGTAAGAGAATTCTGCACAGTAAGGTTTGCCAGACTTGCCGTGATAGTGATGTTTCTGCAAGGTTCAATCGTTGTATCCTGGGAGACGAATGCCTAATAAAAACTCATGAGTACTGTAGCGAGGAACGAATTTGTCTTAAGGAAATTATGTCCAACACTAGCCTCGATCAAATTATTTTTCGTTTCCAGATTTTTACAATATGTTTGTAAGTTTTTTATTTCCCTGTAAGTATTTTGGCTCTCGATATATGGTTTGGTTTGGTCTAACCCAAACAATTTACGTTATATTCAACTTATATTTTCTTTAACATAAGTTGATAATATATTTGGTGCAATTGTTACATGTTACAACTGTACACATAAAATTTATTTCAACAGGAGATTGGAAGGGTTGAATCAAGTTGTGGTTGGGGTTGCTTTGCAAGTTTCTTACAATCTTGGTGATTTGAGAGCTACAGTGGATGGTTTGATAAGCAAGTATAAGAGTCAGGGCATGAAGAGTGTAATGACCCCAAAAGTCATTCTTATTTAATTGGGGGTTAATGTGTTTTAATTCAACTACATCCATTGGAATTGAGAATGTTTTTATCTATTTTGGGGTATTGATTGAGGTAGTGGGGTGATGGTAAAGTAAGATTGGACCAAAAACTTTAATTCGAATAATTCGCCTACGATCAGCCGTCACTCTTTTCCCTTTCTTTTTCCACACTTTGAATTTGGATGTGAGGTTAGAACCATTGGAAAGATTATTTTCGGGGCTTCAATTTGGGCACAAGAATGACCTAAAACGGAGTCCGGAGAGAGTTATGCATATTTGAAGTTTTCATATCTGTGCTGGAAGCAGAACCGCACGTGCGGGAAATGCGGCGCACGTGCGCAATGTGCAGGCAGCAGCTCAAAAACGTGATTTTGAGCTCATTTCTTGCATTTTCTTTTCCTCTCTTCTTCTCCCCTCTTTCATGTCCGAAACCCTAGCTCCCCAAACCTTGATTTCCTTCACTTTTCTCAACAAATCCACCATAGATCTTGCATCAAGGATGGAGAACAAGAAGAGGGCAACATTTTCAACCGATTGAAATTCAAATTTGTGGAGGATTCTTCTCAAAGCTTGCTTTTCTTGCTCGAATCTTGAGGTAGGAGACCTTATTCCCTTTCAAATTATGCATTCATGGATGGATTTATGGTATTTTGAGTATGGATTTATGGTATTTTGGTATATAAATACAAATCTATAGTTTTTGAATATATTATGTCTAACTTGAGATTGGGGGATTTCGGATTTATAATGTTGGAGATGTAATTGTGGGGTTAAGGTGATGGATTATGAACTTTAGACTTGTAATCAATGAGGAAATTTGAACAAAAAATAATGGGTTAAGGAATTTGGATTTTTCTTGAAATTCCTAGGTTTTTCTTGAAACCCTAGGTTGATTAATGAAGATAACCAATGATTTGGCCCAAATTGGAAGTAGAATAATGAAATTGAGATTGAAGTATATGTGGTCAAGTTTAATTAGAATTTGGAATGTTTGAAAATTATGTTTAAAATTTGCGAATGAACTTTGATATGAACATTGGAATTCATGCTATAATGTGAAGGAAAAAATTGGGGAAATAATCTAATAATGATATGCATATATGAACTTGGTTTTGGAATGTGGAAATGGGATTTAAGGATTCCTCTTGCATTATGTTGAATTATTTAATGATGTTGAGTTGATTCATGTTATTTATGTTGAATTGTGGTGCTTATGTAGGATGGTATTGACTATGTTGATTTTGATTTTTGTGACCTAAAATGTGGAGTTTTCCAAAATGGGTTACTCCCAAATTATTTTGCTAAGTACTTGTGGGCTTGCTTAGTTATTAAAATCAAGAGAATGATTTATTTTTGGAAAAATGTGGAAGATGTTCATAGTGATTGATTATAAATTTCATACTATGTTTACAAGAATGGTAATCTTCTATTTCTATATATAGATATATTGAGATGGAGGAAATTGTGGTATAATCGATGGATGCTTAATGGTAGGCTTGTGAAGAATAATGAAGGAAAGAAAAAAGAACTAATGATCAAGTTATATATGTGTACAGGGCACACTTTAGGAGGGACAAACACTCCGTTGTAGCACTGTGAGTAGTAGTACTTCGATATATCTTTAACCGTTAATGATTATTGTTATTGACGTTATGATCTTCGTCGTAAGCATTATGTTGACGTATATGTTATGTATGCTATGTAAGAAATATTGTGAAATTATGGAAACATCAAAGGTGTAGGCTATATGAAAACATTGTGAATTATGGTATAAGCTATATGAAGAACATTGTGAAATTATGGAAACATCAAAAAGGATTTGTGAAATATGCATCTCGAATTTATGAAGCCGCCGAGTTGTGAACCTATGAAACCCAAAAGCTAATTTAGCATATGTGAATTTATGAGGCCGAGGGCCGACTTATGAATTTATGTGGCTAAGAACCATTTGTGAACTATGAATTTATGTGGCTAGGAGCCATTTGTGAACTATGAATTATGTGGCTAGTGGCTAGGAGCCATTTGTGAACTATGAATTTATGTGGCTAGGAGCCATTTGTGAACTATGAATTTATGTGGCTAGGAGCCATTTGTGAACTATGAACTTATGTGGCTAGGAGCCATTTGTGAACTATGAACTTATGTGGCCAGGAGCCATTTGTGAGCTATGAATCTATGTGGCCAAGGGCCATTTGTGAAATTATGAAGCTATGAGGCCAAGGGCCAAAATTGTGAACTTGTGAATCCAAAACGAAGGCCGATGTAATAAGTTGTGAATCTATGAAACCTAAAGGCTATGTGAAACCGATAAAGTCATCTGTAATCTAATGAAAATGTGCTTATTTTGTCAACTCATGGAAATGCTGTAACGGTTACCAATAGGACTCTGTTAATTACAAGGCAAGGCAACTATGTTAACATATAAGAACGATTAAACAATGGTGTATATTATTGATTAACAGAGTACGTGAATTAAGTCGTTACCCAAAAGAATTTCTGTTCATTCTTAAAGAATAGATTCTGAGTAAATATAAGAGTAGCTATATGTATCCATATGAATTTGAAGTTATTTTGCTATGTTGCTTATGAATTGGAAGTTATTCAGAAACTATGATATAAGTGCAAAGTTTAACATTATTATGTGACCCTCATGAGAATGTGAATTAGTCTCTCATTGTTAAGTGTACGATAATGACATGATACATCAAGAAACGCTCTAGCTATAATATGTTCCGTTTGAATTAATGAATGATGTTCAAGTATGTTTCAGGCACGTTTCTAGTATGTTACAAGTTCAAGTATGCTCAGGTATGTTTCAAGTGCATGTTACAAGTTTGAATATGCTACAAGGTCAAACAAGTTTCAAGGGCTTATAGCCATCAAGTTTGTGTTGCAAGATTGGGCCTAAGGCCGTTATGTACTTAGCACAGAATCAGACTATTGCATTGACATGTATTATGTTTCACGTTAAGTATCATTTTATTTATGTATTACTATTCACTGAGCCCGGCTCACTCTTTATTATGTCTGTTTCTGTAGGTAACCAACCAAGTGGTTAGTCCTAAGCCATGACGCTTGTCCTCTTGGGTCAACCTTTCCATGTCCAAGCCTAAGAGAAGCTGCTCTTATTTTCATGAAGTTTTGACGAACTTTGGTTTTACGCCCTAGTTGTTGGCTTAAAGTTGACATGTGTGCAACACTTCATTCTCTAATGTTTTTGATATATGTCCAATTACTGGGCTGGGTCTGTATATATGTTTGTATATAACCAATGTTCAGGTGTATGTTTTAAATTTTATTTGTCTCTTAAGAGTTTATGATCCTGGCATGATAGTGGTAGCTCAATGGAGTTTGTTTCTATTGTCAAATTTTAATATTTATTGCTTCCGTTCAGGCCCCATATGATATATATAACAGGTTAAGTGTCTGTCTTCGAATAGGTCATGCCCAAATCTTTTAGGGGCGGGATTGGGACGTGACAAGTTTAATATTTAATGCTTCCGTTCAGGCCCCATATGATATATATAACAGGTTAAGTGTCTGTCTTCGAATAGGTCATGCCCAAATCTTTTAGGGGCGGGATTGGGACGTGACAAAGAGTGTCAGTGTTGCATTGGATATGAAGGCTATTTCGGCATGGTCCGGTGGAGGGTATGGACTGAGAGGGATACAGAGGAGTGGTACACCACAGATTGGAAGCGGGGGAAAGGCGAAGGAGGCGCTGCGATAGAGAATGAGTACTGGTATGGATCAATTGTATTCGATTGTGGTCGCGGTTTGGCATTTGCAGAGGGTTCTTTCAAAGAAGAGAGACCCGTTTCCGCATATGTTGCGGCTTGACGAGGTCATGCAAGTGAGTGAACAGAATTGTGTCATGCATCATGTATTTGTTGCAGTCAGTGGGTTTCAATTCAATACATAACATTTCATTGTTGGTAAATAACAATTTCGTAATTCTGCTATCCATTGCAACACAATAGATTACAACAACTTCAGAATGATGACTTCCCTTTCTGGTTGGTTGATAATGAACCAGAGGTTTCATTCAGTGATTTGTTTCTTGAGGTTTTCGAATGTTTTCTATTTGTCTAGTGAAATTAAAGGTCATGTGGAGGCCTCGAGGGAAATCATTGAATGAGAGGAGTTCTCATATTCTGGTAATGTTAGGATTGATAGAGTATGTATAGAGTAAGTTAGAACAAAGCATGGGTACACAAGATTGACCTTAATATATTTCATCACATACTACTACTTTAGTCTGCTCAAAACCATTTGGTGATTTTTGAAGCTTTTAAACCCATAGATAAATAAACTGATACAATGCTTTAGGTTGATTACATATTGGTGGAATTGAGGATGTTAATGTTTTGAAATAGAGCTGACTGCTGCAGTATGGATTTGACTCCAGGGTTGTATGTGATGGCACGACCTGCCGAAACTTTAAGGAATTTTCTTTTAGGTCCTTGTATATGGTGTAATTTTGCACATGCATGGTTGTCCCTGCCTTGAGGCCATATCTGCCATAACTTCCAATCCACCCCCAACAAGGAGATTGTGACCAGTCAATAGTCATTGACTACCAAACACCTAACTGTAAAAAACACAATATGTGACTTTGTGCAAATAATGTGACAGGTTAGGCCTGCTTGTACACAATCCATCCTTCATGCCACCCTTATTAATAGGGAGTAAGACTGTTAATGTCTATTAAATTTGAGAAGACACGAGGCATTTTAACCAAGGAAGGAGCATACTTTTAATTTTTCCATATCATGGAGCTTGTGACAATTGAAATATGACGACGTTGTCTCACAATTATCTAAAATAAATAAATAAAGAGATGGATTGCGTTATGTGGAATTATTAAAAATATATTTCAATGACTATATGATGGAGTCAGCTGAATTCTGTTGATGTCTTATCTTCATTGTGTGCAAGTCCATTTACTTTTAGAAATTTGTTATGAAAGGTTGAAATAATATAGTTGATCACTACTTTAACCTCATCAAATTGGCAGCAGCAGCATTAAAGTAAAATTAAAAGTTTACCTTGGTCACCAATATAAAGTAAGATAATCAATTTTCAGGTTCTTTCACCTGGAGGTGAGCTCCTTTTATTGGTTAAATTTAGTGTGAGAATATCCTTTCTAAAAGTTAGGTTATTGTAGATGGCTGTAGAACCATGGTGGCTATTTTTCTCCTCATTTTTGGGAGGGTATATTGGTGCATGAAGTGGCTTCAATATAACTAATGATTGAACTTGAAAGAGTTACATGAAACCATCAAGGACTTATTTAGCTTTGAAGTTATTATTGATTCTTACTTTTTTAGAAGAACTTTTCCATTATTCTTGACTTTGTAAAGCATCACGAGTTCATAACTAGTTGGCTATAGTTTTTTTTATTTATTTTTTCAACTGGTTTTTCTGCTTTGAGTATCTTACGTAAGACCAGATTGAGTCACTTTGTTCACGGTTGTCATTATGCATCATGTACCCCTAATTTTTTTAAAATATTATACCATGTTATTTTGAAGCTGTGAAGCTATTTTTTAATTAAAAAATGAGTCTTGGGCATAAAAAGATAGAAATAGAAAGAGTGGGTATGCTTGAGATGCTGTGCCCTTTTGAATTGGAGATGCTTATCCTATGATTTTTGTTAATGCCATGGATGTTGGTAGTCATCATTTCTAATTTACTAATCTCTGTACATTGCCTTTTGGGGATAATTTCCCGCTTTTGTTTGCTTATGTGAGCTCTTGTTTTCTTAGGAAGGTGATCCAATGTTAACAGATCATGTTTGGGAGGCTCTTGTGAAATCCTTTGCAAGCCAAATGAAGTCTGCTTTCACTGCATCAAGCTTTGTGAAAGAGATATTTACTGTTGTGTATCCAAAGCTATACTCCATGATAGAGAATCTTCTAGAAAGAATTTCAGGTGGCACAAATGTCAAAGGAGTTTCACTTGCTATAACCTCGGAAGGAAAAGATCAAATGGTTGCTGCCATTGAAATATTTCAGACAGCTTTCTTGGCCCCTTCTTGAGTCGCCTGTCAGATCTTGTTAATACTATGTTTCCAGTGTCAAGTCGTGGAAGTGTACCCTCCAAAGAACATATATCTAGAATTATATCACGCATTCAGGAGGAAATTGAAGCTGTTCAGCCAAATAGGCGCTTGACTCTTCTTGCCTTGCATGAAATCAGCAAAGTTCTGCTTTGCTTGCTAAGAGAGCTGAATACCAGGTACTTCCTTTTTTAGTTTTATCAAACAGGATTACTACTATTTGTAGCAATTAATGTTTTAGCCTCCTCATCCTTTGCAAAGCATTAAGTTCTTGCCCCTTTAATTCAATTCTCCTTGGAAGAGTTGAACCCATGACCTCCCCTAAGGACCAAACTCTTAGGAAAGTCATGCTAGCCAACTAGGCTACACCTAGTTGGTTTTTTTTACCCTGGGACTTGCTTGATGAATATAGTAGGGCAGTGGGATGAAAATCCTCTTCTCTTTTTTCTTGGCAAGAAGTTATTGTTCTCTCACTGTTAGTACTTCTTTTATTTATTTATTTTTATTTTTATATATATATAAAAAAGGGAGTATCTTTTTGGGTTATATATTAAATTAATCAATCCCATTTGATCATATTTCAGTGCTTGACCCAATTGGAGGAGTTCATTGTTTTTTTTGGTTTGCGTCCTTTGAGCCATAGCTGGTTTAATTTTAATTATATCATACTATAAAAATATAACTTAAATTAATAAGTCTTAATTTGAATTAATTTATTTATGTGTACCCATATATATAAACATTCTTTTGTGCTTACATTAATAGATTAATAAATAAAAATATTATATTATTGCAAATATCTTGCTCCAGTGAACAACACCATGAGAGAAAGAAGGATTTGAAAAAAAAAAATTAAAACGACACCATATGGGCCACAACAGGGAACAATAGCGAACAACAGCGGGAGTCACACAGCATGACCCCGCATCTGCAAAAATGAGGTGGACAGAGATTGCATTTATAGCTGGGTAAAGAAATTTTATGGAAAAGTGAAAAAATCCAACAAGAGAAAAAGTGAAAAATGTGAAAGTGACCCATGTGTGACAGAACAATATTTAATACTATTGACTCATAAAAATTAGAAGAAACAAAATATTTATAAAGTTTATAATTTATTTATAATTATTTTTTAAATTAACTATTAAGTGAAATTTCTCCAAAAAAAAAAAAAAAAACCCTGAAAATATAGGGTGTGTTTGGTGTAATCTTTCTCAAATTGAAAGGTTTAATCATAAGTAAAAAGTAATATTTTCTCAATTTTTAAATAATTAATTTTTCAATTTATTTAGTTATTTTATTTCATAAATTATAAGTAAATGTTGCATCAATTTTTTTTTTTTAAATGACTATAATAAATTGCACCAAATAAAGTGATAATTTAATTAATTTTTTTTGAAGTGATTAAGCATGTTCAGATTAAGTGAATTAATGAAAAAAATATGATGTTTGGCTTACAAATTAAATGAGAAATTATAACAAAGGATTAAAAAATTAATAGAATGATAATTGGCTTATAATATCAATTTAGTTGTTCACTAAAATTTTAAAGATTTGATGAGAAATGAAAATGATTTGTTGTACATTTTCATTATATCTAGATTGCGCATGACAATGTAGAGACATAAAATAAAATTTTTACTTATATCTTGAAAAGGAGTCAAGTGGCATTGACTAGTAAATTGTTTAAGTTTGATTTAAAAACTTAACAAATTTAAAATTATGTTTAAACTCGATTTATTTACTTAAAGAACCGATCTCAAACAAATTGCTTACCTGAATATAAGTCGAGCTGAGCAACAGGTTTTTCAAGTTTTATTTAAAAATTTAATGAGTTTAAGAATATATTTAGATTTAATTTATTTACATAACGAGTTAATCTAACAAATCAAACACAAGTCGAGTTTGAATAACTTAACCGTCTTATTTATGTCTTTTATATTTTCTTACTCATTCAAATATGATAATGAAAATAAATTTTTTATTTTCTTACCTAAATAAATAAATGAAACAAAAAATATAGTAGAAACATTTTTCCTGAGCTAGCCAAAAAAATATATACCAAATGAAGAGATAGCAAATATTTTTTTAGAAAATCTAGACATAGAAGATTTTGAATCAAAAAACATAGAAAATCTTGAATTAGAATAAAAATACGAATCTTGGGGTATAGAAGATTTTCAACCAATTGTTAACATAGAATTAATTTTCACAAAAATAGAAAAATTGAAGAAAAAACTAGTATACAGAAAAATAGAAAATGATTTAGATGAAATAATAAGATTAGCTGAAATAACATAAATTTTAGGAGAATAGCCAATGAAATACTGGGGAAAAAAAAAAATAAAGTTTTAGCTAGTTTATATATAAAAAATAAAGATTATAGGATTACATCAGCACAAATAGATTATACACCAATAGATATAGAAGAATTTAGAACACAGATTAAAGAGTTATTAGATTTAGGAGTAATTCGACCTAGTAATAGTCCACATAGGAGCGCCGCATTTATGGTTAGAAATCATGCAGAGATAAAAAGAGGGAAAGCTAGAATGGTTATAAATTATAAAAGATTAAATAACAATACAGAAGATGATAAATATAATATACCAGATAAAGATCAGCTTATAAACAGAATACAGACAACAAGAATATTTAGCAAATTTGATTGCAAGTTAGGATTTTGGCAGATAAAAATATAAAAGGAAAGCATACCTTGGACAATGTCACACCCCAAACCCGCCCCTAAAAGTTTGGGCATGACCACTTCAGAAACGGACACTTAACTCGATGTACATAAGATATGGGGCCTGAACGGAAGCATTAAATATAATAAAATAACATGAAATAAAAAGAACTACATCCATTGAGCGACCACTATCATGCCAGGATCACAAACAGTGCATCAGATAATAAATATTTACATACACCTATACACCAATCAAATTTAGTAGTTCACATGCCATTTTCATATGGAAACATAGGCGATTTACAGATAACAGAGCATAAATGATAATCAGTATACAAGACTATTACTCACAGTGCGACAGCGACGTGCTTGTTCCTCCCGGATTGTGACCTACATACATGAATAACTCGCAAATTAATTCTTTTTCCTTGTTAAATCATTTTCGGACTTGTTTCATTTCGAATGAATTTACAGATATAAAAAATGCACCAAATATAGATTTTAACAATATTAGAGGGTCAAGCACGTAAAACGGAGCAACCCATATTTTTCAGCATGGGCCGCACGTGCGGCTGTGAGCCCCGCACGTGCGACGGTTGGTTCCGCACGTGCGGCTGGGAAGGCCCGCATGTGCTTTTCTAGCAGTGTCCAAAACCCAAAATTCCTCCCTTCCCCGCACGTGCGGCCATGACTCCCGCACGTGCGGCGATTTGGCCAATTTTGTCCGAAATTCAAAACAAAACCCAATCTTTTGGTGAGCTTTTCTAAGGCTTGAAATAGGCCTCTTAATTGATGTAACATGGTTCAAAATTTATGTACAAAAACATTTCAAACATGTATCAATTTCATCATGAATTGATTCTTCAATTCCTCACAATTCATAGACACAAGTTAAACACTTTGGATCTCTTCTATATAAGTACCAAATATATACACAATCATTCAAAGCCATAAACAAGTTTAAATATGTGAAGATAAGGAATAGAATGAAAGTCTTCTCCATATACTTCAACTTAACTCCAAATCAATCCAACAATAAAATATCTTCTTAACTTAACCAATACATACTCTAATTTCATGATTATCAAAGAAAATCTTACTCATTTTCAAGAGAGGACATAATTCAAGTAAAATACACATACCTTGAGCTTTAAACCTTACAATCCCTCTCAATTCCTAATCTTTCTTCTTGATGAATTAGCCTCCTCCTCTCAAACCCTCCTCTTCCTAACCCTCTTCTTCTCTAATTTTTTTCTCTCAGGAAATATCTTGAGTAATGGCCCTAAGTCAAATGGTTAAGGACATAGATATAGATATCAAAGGTGAATAAAGACGAAACTCAATCAGTTTAATCATTCCAAATTGAAATTTTACAGAAAATCACGTTATGACTTAAAAATCATGCCGATCTCAAATGTAAAATCAATTTCAGATTATCAAGCGTCTAAGGCCCTCAATTACAGAAAATGCCGATCTCAAATTCTAAGGCCCTCAATTTCTGATCCAAACATTTTAATTGCGACAGATATGTTTCCTTATTAAACAGATACGGGTCTCTAATCATGAGGTCCTTTTGCTTAAACTTAATTTCACATGAAATTTTACATTAAGCATATAAATGCACGAATAAGGGACTGAAAGTATACCAGAAAACACGTCCGAGGGTCTATTACAGACAACCTTTTGTTGCCCACAAGGACATTATGAATGGTTAGTCATGCCTTTTGGACTAAAAAATGCACCTTCCATATTTCAGCGTAAAATGGATAGTATATTTAATAAATATAGTTTTATACTGGTATATATAGATGACATATTAGTATTTAGCCCAGATAAAAATAGTCACATAGATCATTTATATATAGTATTAGAAGAATTTATAAACAATAGAATAATAATTAGTAAGAGAAAAATGGTATTAAATAAACCTCATATAGAATTTTTAGGAATAGAGTTAGAAGATGGAAAAATAAGGCTACAACCCCACATAATTAAGAAAATTTTAGATTACCCAGATAAATTAGAAGATACAAAACAACTTCAATCATTTTTAGAGATTTTAAATTATGCACGAATGTACATTCCTAACCTTAGCAAGATAATAGGACCTCTGTATAGTAAGACCACACCAACAGGACAAAAATATTTTAACCAACAAGATATAGCCTTAATAAGAAAAATTAAAGACATTTGTAGAAATTTACCCGACCTACAACTTTCCTTAGAATCAGAATATATAGTCGTAGAAACAGATGTAAGCCAATTAGGATGGGGAACAACATTATTAGCTAAACCTAGCAAGTATGATAGTAAAAATAAAGAGCACATTTGTAGATATAGTTCTGAAAAATTTAAAGAAAAAGATACAACCATGACCAAATGGGTGTATCTTTGGAACAACCTTAACCATCCAGCTAAATGTTTGTCAGCTTTAAATTCTCTTAGTATATATGGGTGTATCTTTTTCTTTAAATTTTTCAGAACTATATCTACAAATGCGCTCTTTATTTTTACTATCATACTTGCTAGGTTTAGCTAATAATACTGTTTCCCATCCTAATTGGCTTGCATCTGTTTCTACAACTATATATTCTGATTCTAAGGGAAGTTGTAGGTCGGGTAAATTTCTACAAATGTCTTTAATTTTTCTTACTAAGACTATATCTTGTTGGTTAAAATATTTTTGTCCTGATGGTGTGATCTTACTATATAGAGGTCCTATTATCTTACTAAGGTTAGGAATTACATTCGTGCATAATTTAAAATCCCTAAAAATGATTGAAGTTGTTTTTGTATCTTCTAATTTATCTAGGTAATCTAAAATTTTCTTAACTATGTGGGGTTTGTAGCTGGTTTTCCATTCCTAACTTCATTCCTAAAAGTTCTATATGAGATTTATTTAATACCATTTTTCTCTTACTAATTATTATTCCATTGTTTATAAATTCTCCTAATACTATATAAATTATCTATGTGACTTTTTATCTGGGCTAATACTAAATGTCATCTATATATACCAGTATAAAACTATATTATTAAATATACTATCCTTTTACGCTGAAATATGGAAAGTGCATTTTTAATCCAAAAGGCATTACTAACCATTCATAATGTCCTTGTCGGCAACAAAAGGCTGTCCAAGGTATGCTTTCATTTTCTATTTTTATCTGCCAAAATCCTAACTTGCAATCAAATTTGCTAAATATTCTTGTTGTCTGCATTCTGTTTATAAGCTGATCTTTATCTGGTATATTATATTTATCATCTTCTGTATTGTTATTTAATCTTTTATAATTTGTAACCATTCTAGCTTTCTCTTTTATCTCTGCATGATTTCTAACCATAAATGCGGCACTCTATGGGCTCTTACTAGGCCGAATTAACTCCTAAATCTAATAACTCTTTAATCTGTGTTCTAAATTCTTCTATATCTACTGGCGTATGATCTATTTGTACTGATGTAATCCTATAATCTTTATTTTTTATATCTAAACTAGCTAAAACTTTATTTCCGTCCCAGTATTTCATTGGCTGTTCTCCTAAAATTTATGTTGATTCAGCTAATCTTATTATTTCATTTAAATCATTTTCTGTTTTTATTGGTTTTTTCTTCAGTTTTCCTATTTTTGCAAAAATTAATTCTATGTTAACAATTTGTTGAAGATCTTCTATACTTCAAGAGTTGTACTTTTCCTCTAATTCAACATCTTCTATGTTTTTTGATTCAAAATCTTCTATGTCTAGATTTTCTAAAAAAATATTTGCTATCTCTTCATTTAGTATATTTTTGGGCTAGCTTAGGAAAAATGTTTCTACTATTTTTTGTTTCATTTATTTATTTAGGTAAGAAATAAAAATTTATTTTCATTATCATATTGAATGAGTAAGAAAACATAAAAGACTAAATAAGACGGTTAAGTTATTCAAACTCGACTTATGTTTTATTTGTTGATTAACTCGTTATGTAAATAAATTAAATCTAATATATTCTTAAACTCATTAAATTTTTAAATAAAACTTGAAAACCTGTTTGCTTTGCTAGCTCGACTTTATCAGGTAAGCAATTCGTTTGAGATCGGTTCTTTAAGTAAATAACCAAGTTTAAACATAATTTTAAATTTGTTAAGTTTTTAAATCAAACTTAAACAATTTACTAGTCAACGCCACTTGACTTGTTTTCAAGATATAAGTAAGAATTTTATTTTATGTCTCTACATTGTCATGCGCAATCTAGATATAATGAAAATGTACAACTAATCATTTTCATTTCTCATCAAATCTTTAAAATTTTAGTGAACAATTAAATTGATATTATAAGCCAATTATCATTCTATTAATTTTTTTTAATCTTTTCTTATAATTTCTCATTTAATTTGTAAACCAAACATGAGAGAATTATTTTTATCAAATTTTTTTTCATTAATTCACTTAATCTGAACATGCTTAATCACTTCAAAAAAATTAATTAAATTATCACTTTCTTTGGTGCAATTTATTATAGTCAGTTTAAAAAAATTGATGCAACATTTACTTATAATTTATGAAATAAAATAACTAAATAAATTGAAACAATTAATTATTTAAAAATTGAGAAAATATTACTTTTTACTTATGATTAAACCTTTCATATTTTCCTTTAAAAGTTAAATATATTTTAAAAGCTGAATCTCCTAAAAGTGTTTCCATATATTCCCACATATCAGTTGATTCAAAAGGATTGTTCATCCATGCCTTTACCGCATCTTTTTCCCTTTTTTCTATTACTTCTTGCCATATTTGAGGATCGAATCTAGCTAAATCTAAAAGGGTTCCTTGGTTGATTGTTGGCTGTAATTGTATACTCATATCTGGTTGTCTTCGCTTTTTATGAAATTTATACTTTTTATTAGGATCAGCTTTACTACGTCCTGTGTTGGTTAATGGTCTTCTTCCTCCTAGTTCATAATGCATTAGTTCTACTGGATCTTCTATCGTATGTTGTGGGTTGCTAGTTCCTGTGCTTATGTTGTTTGAGTGTTCATATAAAAAGTGTTTTCTAAGTTAAATTGTTAGGTATTTTAAATATTGTATTTGGATGTATTTTATCTTCTAAAATATCATTTACATATTCGGCATGAAATTCTTGGTCTAAAAATGACACTGCTTTATCATGAGTATCTCCCCTAGCTATATTTCTAGTGTTTTATTCATATCACTTAGGGTGAAATTTTCCAAATCTATCTCATCAATATTATATATCTTATTTTGTGATATTGTTTTTTCCTCTATCATTATGTAAAGCTGATTTATGTCACTATGATTATCTTGACTTTCTTCTCTATCTACATTACTAAATTCATCATCTTCGGATTTTTCTGGTGCTACATATGTGTATTAAGCAAATCTTACTGCATAACTTCCATCTGCTTTTTGATATAATAAATTATCTTCAGGGGCTAACATCTTTTGTCCTAGGAAATCTCCTAAATTCCAATCTAGTGTTGCATTATCTTCATAATTATATTTTTTAGCTGGTAGTGCCTTTATTCCTTTTGCGCCTAATATCTTAACTATTTGATCATTTGTATGTCTGTAATGGGTATTGCTTTTTGAGACCGCTAAGCCTAAAAACCCTGTGCAAACTAATAAATTCTTTTATCATTTTTTCATTTTATATCCTCTACATTTTATTCCTATTTTTATCTTTTTATGAAAAGTTGAGGTTGGTAAAAGGACATCTGGTGTAAAATAAAATATTCCTCACTTTGAATTCATATCTAATTTGTAGCTACCTAAAATACTTTGTCCTACATCGTTAAATCTATCATAATAAAGACATACAAAAACTTTAGCTCCTAAATTTTCTCTAGTTAAAGCCTTAACTCCTATCACAACTAATCCTAAGTGAGTCATTTTGAGATGTTCATTTATAGCATATTTATAACTTTTTCTATTTATTAAATTTAGCTCTATCTTTTCATCTTCTTGAGTTACACTAATCATTTGTTCACCATAGTGTTTAAATAAATATTATTTTTTATGAATTTTTCCTAGCTTATATACATATTTAGCTGGAATCAACTCTAATCTTTCCTTTTTAAATTTTCTATTTGCTGTTCTACATCTATAAATTCTTATATCCTCATTACGCTTTTTACTGCTACTTCCTTTTACTAATTGTTTAAACATTTTTATTTTCTATAAGTTTTAAACTTTCAAAATATTTAGCTATATCTTCTTCGTTTATTCAAGATTGGGCTTTACTTGCTTGTCTTTATATTCCTTTTCCTTTTTGAAGTATTAATCTTTCTAATGAAGCTAAATGATTTTCTAAACTGTGTAGTTGTTTTGATAATTCTTCAAATTTTTCACACAACCGGATAAGAAATAAAATTTATATATTATTTTGTCTTACAAATATTTTATCTGACTGATTTATTCCTTGATAGCTACTAATTCCCTCTGGGTTATTATGAAAGTTTTCAGTTGTTTCAAAATGACCTGGTTGTAACAACCCGAAAATTTAAGTTGTCCCTTAAATTTTATACTAGTATTATGGTTGTATGTGATAATATATTATTAAATAAATAATAATAAATACAGAATCTAATTTGGCATTGAATTATCAAATATGAGATTAATTAGGGATTATTATTTGGGGCAAAATTAATAGAAATATGGAATTATAATACTAGTTGGGCCAATTAAAGTTAAAGATAGTAAATAAATAAATATAAAATAAGAGTAAATAAATAATAATATTGGTAACAATAATAATTATAATAATGGGTGTGATAGTAAAATAAATAATTTTCTGTTGGTATACATAGAGTGTAATTTAATTAGGGATTAATTTATTTATATAGTTATATTAGAAAACTGAGCAAAGTGTAATTATCTTAAATATTTATTAAGATAAGTATAAATCTATGTAATTTATGATCAAATCTGGGAAGGGATTTGAGCTGCCACGTGTTGGACTCAGGAGGCTTTTATCTCCCTATAAATAGGGAGGAGTTGATCAATTCTGTGGAAAAGAAAAGGAAAAAAAGAGAGGGGGAAAGGCACGTAAGTTGCTAGTAGTAGAAACTTACAGTAGGAAGGTTGTGATAGTGGAGTAAGGCTAAGGATCAATATTAAGGTGAGTTATATTATATCTTAAGTCACCATAATATATTTTACGAATGTTTTCAGTTTCCATAATTTATTTTATACAAGTTGTATTTTATTAGTTATATTAATACAAGTTATGTTTTATAAATATTTTAGTTATGTGGATTAATATCTGAACTCTATTTGTTTAAAATGCAACTCATGTATATGTTTGCTTAAATTTTAAAGAATATTTGACTATAACCTTATAAACAATTATGTTTTGTAAGTATCACCATGGAAGTCCCACGCCTTAGGGGACTTAAATAACCATCGGCTTCTGTTTGGTCATTTTGTGGCCCCTCTATTGTCATTGATCTATTGACCTCTGTTCTATGTGGAGATAAGTGCTACACTATTGTGGGAGCCACCTCTATAATCCGTATGAGCCATCTATTGAATCTGTACATCTGTTCTGATTGTCACTCCTGTGACCTTTGTTATGTTCTGTTCGGTACCGTGGTTATGGTTATTTATTAACATAATCTCAATTTTGCTACTTAAATGATTATTTGTTCAGACTAAGTAATTTTAAATATTTTAGTTACATAATTATCCATGGTTATTTTGTATCCCTTATACTCTTGGCATAATATTTTTCACTCTGCCATGTGCTTATAGCTGTTTACTAATTTTCAAGAAACAATGCAATTTAGAAATAACTTTTGAAAAGTCTTAGACGCGGGGCTGCGGAATAGACATACGCAACATTTTTATGATATTTTTATATGTAAATATCGGCCTTTTTGTTCAATAAATTTTGTAATAAAAATAGAAGCTCCGATGATTATTTTGGTACCATCACTTAAATATTATTTCCGCACGCGTTTATTTATTTGTTCAAGAATTGGCCGGAGGTAACTTCAGTTACTGGCTATCACGATATTCAATCCTTGGGTACAGAGAGCGGGTCGTGACACTGGTAATCTCTGTTAGCTTTTTTATCACTACTCATAAATTAAGATCTTATTAGTTGTTCTAAAATTTCTAATTTTTGTTTTAAATTATCATGAATTTGGTTGATCTGTTCTATTTGTCTAGCTATTTGATTTAACTGATTATGAATTTTTTCAATTAGTTGCTTAAATTCTAACTCTATTTGCTTCGAGCTACTAATATTTATGGCTGAAATTAGAGTTTCTATTTCTAGCTTAGTAGGGAATTTTTCTAAATTTATTTCTAATTTTTGTTTTAAATTATCATGAATTTGGTTGATCTGTTCTATTTGTTTAGCTATTTGATTTATCAGATTATGAATTTTTTCAATTAGTTGCTTAAATTCTAACTCTATTTGCTTCGAGCTACTAATATTTATGGCTGAAATTAGAGTTTTTATTTCTAGCTTAGTAGGGAATTTTTCTAAATTTAAATCTATTTGTTTTTGAAGGATTGAACTACACTGATCTTTGATATAATCTATTTTTTTTTATCTTAATCTTTAATTATACTGCGAGTATTACGAAGATGGTCTATAGATGAAGTAAAAAAATTACTGATTTTATCTACGTCCTTTTTAATATTTTCTACAAAACTAATCTGATGATCTATAATACTATTTAGCTGAGAATTATGTTCGCTAAGTAACTGATGTGTAAAAGTACCTTCAAAATTACAACGAAATCTATTTTTATATATATTAAGGTGATGGTTATAATTACTGAGTTCTAAATTGTATTCTACTCTTTTCATACACAAAATTAAATCATACTTTAAAATTATTAAAAGCTACTGTAATATGAAACTTATAACTTAAATTGTCCGAAAATAAAAACTACTCTGTTTTCGTAAGCAAAATGTATAAATTAACTTAAATTGTCCTAAAAAAAAAAGAAAAGAAAAGAAAAGGTAAAGGAGGAAAAAAAAAATTGCAAAAGTGACCTTATGAGAGAGAAAGAGAGAAAAAGAGTCAACCCAACAAGAAGGGAACTCCAAATCTAGCATTGATCTGAGGTATAATTACCAAATTGTCTTTTAAATTGAACTGAAAAATATTTGCCTAATCTATGATAGCATAAGGTTAACCTCGTCACAATTTTTGCAGATAAATCAATTGATACCAACCACTAAAGGTCTGTTCAATGTGAACAATTGACTTTTAAAAAGTATTTGCAACTGAAAATTTTATACAAAAAAATATATATTTAAAATAATATTAAATTGTGCCGATAATGATGGTGTTTTGATTAGAGTTTTGCGAACGTTAAGAAGTCACATAATTTTGTGTGAAAAATTTGTACAAAAGATCAAATTGTTGATCATTGGTATTCATGTTGCATTAATTTTTTATTTTTTATTTTTTTTTATACATTGACATTTGTTGTCATACAATTCACACTAGTTTTGCTGACTATGGGATCAAAATTTTTGAAATTGCAACCTAAATATGGATCCCCTATCACAGATTACATCTTCAGTTTGAAACCATAAGTCTTCAATTTGAGTAATTATCATTCCTAACATATTCATGAAATAAGCATAAGAAAAATTACATAATGCATTCCCATTAAAAGCTTATAAAAATAATTGATTAAAATTTTGTTATACTTTTTTCTGTTACATTATATCTTAATATAATAAAATGGAATGAATTAACAATAAAGTAATCTTATAATACAAATCCTATTCTGTCTTTAATTAATAATAATAAAATCAAATTGGACCTTCTTGTTGCCTTGTCTTTGGGCCATTGTAATTTTATTTTGATAAGTCCAACAGTTGCTCTCGTAATTCTTGTTAATATCATCGTTCACAAAAATCAAATTAAAATTGGATTGAATTAAGTTTATCTTAAAAATAAAAAATAAGAAATACAGAAAAATTAATTTATATATTTTTGTAGACAAACATGACCAATTATTTTAACACAATCTAAAAAACAAATGGTTCGAATCACTAATACAAATACTAGCTAGGCAAGGCTAATTGAATAAATATCATTAGTCATATTTATTATTAGTGTAGTGTTGATACACGAGATAATAAAAAAATAAAAATGTTAGAGATCTCAAAATTTTTATCAAATGTTTTACATGGGTGTGAGATCCACATGTGAGTCTCACACCCATGTGAGACATTTGGTAGAAATTTTGATAAAATTTTTGAAGTCTCTAGCATTACTCTAATAAAAAATGAGTTTTGCTACATCCTCATTTCATCACCCCCAATAATTGAATATGTGACAAATTAAAAATTGACACATATCATTCTACATAAGGGTGAAATTGTGGGAGTTTTATTGAGGGATCTCAAACATTTTTCATAAAAAAACATTATAAGAAAATATGGTCACAAGATCAGTATTGTTAATTGGACTATACTTCTCCTCAATATGAACTTGATCATCGTATTTAAAATTATGTCAATCGAAATTATAATTTTATCATATTTATCTACAAAAAAAATATATGGGATTTTAAAACAATTATCGTTCATTTTTTTTTTTGGGTGATTAATGAGATGAAAGGAAAAAAGTTACGATTATCGAATCAATAGAATTTTTGCATGAATGATATACACGAATAATCTTACAAATAAACTGTTCGGATCACTAAAAAATAAAGGGAAAATTTCAAAAAAGTGAAAACTTTATTTTTTTTTTACTCCAACTAATGAATGTCCAAGATTTATTTACATAATTAAATGCATAAATCACTTGTACCTTCGTCATTTTATAATTATTTTTTCACTATCCTCTTTTTTAATATTCTCCCTAAAATAAACTTATAGTGGGCCTCACAAATCCAAATATAACAATTAAGTTTATATTTATATTTAAATTTAAGAGAAATTCAATCAAATTAATCTCTATAAATTATTAATTACGAAATGTGATGTGTTGTAATTGAAGGTAGCCCATTGACCCTTTTCATGGCTCCACATATGATCAAACCATTAGGCGTTTAAAAAACTAAAAAAAAATAAAATTGACTTGTGATCAAAGGATCGTAGTAGTCCAATTTCTCTCTGCCATACAACACCTAAAAATTCAAAGATCAGATGAATATGATATCAACAACTTGAAACAGGTGTAGATGATCAAAACCATGAACGTGCACGCATGAATAGAACGCGAGTGATCATTTCATCTTCACAAAACTATGCCTTCTTAACTTGTGAACTAAAATTACATAAACTAGGCCCTTCTTAGTTAAATTACTTTTCTAGTAATGAATCTAGAACTTCCCCTTTCAATTTATTCATTTTTTCAAATATTCTCTACTGTTGATAATTGGAGTTGGAATGTTGATTCAATCTGTTTATTTATTTATGTATATAAAAAAAATTAAATTTACCGAACAATCATAATTCTATAATTTAATTATATAGCTATACTTTTACGATTAATTATTATTATTATTATTATTACTATTATTGTGCATGAGTGATTTAGACCATATAGTTGGATCATAAAATGAGTTCACATAGGCTCAATAACACTATTCAATTAAAAAATTTCTCATGTTCATTAATATAATTTTTTAACTTATATATACTATAATAGGATATAGTCATGTACATCTTATAATAGTTGCTAGAAACCAACCATTTTGTCCAAGAGTGGTTGGTAGCATCACCTTGTGGGAGGATAACAAGCATAGTAGCATTGTCATTCGGCCGAAAATGATGATAGTTTGATTCAAGTCTATTTGGCTTCAATTTGTGTCCTAGGCAACTTGGTTCGAGTGAGGTTGGGCCTTAGGTTTAAGACCCGACTATTAACTTGGACAATTGGTTCGTAAGAGGCATCCTATTGGGCTGATTAGTTTCTAAGATCGTACAAAATTATGAAAAAAAAGAAAATGCAAAAATTTGACTCATCGTTCTTTATTTTAACTGTCACAAATTATCTCTTGTATTACTATATTACATTTCGTTATGTTTTTGCCACCATTACTCCCAGTCACCTCTCTTCCCACTCAACCGTGGAGTTAGTTTTGTATCACAATGATTTGCACAAGCACACTTTATTGAAACATAAAAATAGAAATTATTGGAGCTGCTAAATGGACAAAATTGATAATTTAATAGGAAAAGGAAACATAACAATATAATTCAGGCATCGTTTGGGAACATGCTAATTTAGTAATTTTTTGACTATTTGACTAAAATATGAGTTAAAAAAAACTAGTATATTTGGAATGATTTTTTGATTTTTTACGAAAAGATATGCAAAAAGTAGAGAGAAAAGAGAATCTTTGACTTTTTGGTATGGATTGTTAACTTTTTGATTAATTTAGTAACTTTTTGGCTAAACGGGAGGATCCCAAACGAGGCCTCAGGGGACTAAGCCTCCGTTTGGGAAGTGGGTTGGCTTTTTAACTTTTTTGAGCCTGGGGCTCAAAGCCTGGTTGGGAAGGACTTTTTGGATTTTTTGGCTTTTTGGTGAGTGTCATCCTGTTAAATTACCAAACTGTCCTTTTTGGCTTATGTTTTTTTTTTTTTTTTTTTAATATTTTGGGTTTGGATTTCCCATTTTTGCTTAATTTATTTCTTTATTTTTTATTTTAATTTTGGGTTTGGATGTGGCGTTTATGCTTAATTTTTTTTTAAATTTTTTTTTTATTTTGGGTTTCGGTTTGGCGTATTTTGCTTTTAAAATTTTTTTTTGTTGGGTTTGGATTTGGCGTAGTTTTCGTAAATTTATTTTTTTATTTTGGAAGTGGATTTGGCGTTTTTTTCTTTCATTTTTTTAAAGTTTTAATTTTTTTTTTATTTTGGGTTTGGATTTGGCGTATTTTGCTAAAATTTTTTTTTAGCATTTTAAATTTATGTTTTTGTCTTTTTTTTTTTTTCACATGAATTAGTTCACATGAATTAGTTCTTGTTCTTTATTTTTATTGGTATAGAAGAACTTTTGTTGTTATTTATGTGTTTCATTTATTTGTAAATTACGTGGCGAATGGTGATTTATGTTTTCATGTTTTTTTTTTAAAAATGTTTTTGAATGAGGCGTATTTTTTTCGTTTTTTTTTAAATTTACAATTTTGTCATTTCTTATTCACTCACATTACTTTTTTTTTTATTTTAAAAAATGGATTTTCTTTTACGATCTTGTGAATTTTGGTTTTTCAAAGTTAGGCACGTCACCAAGTGGAAGGGGTATATCCCCGTGTAAACACATACATATTGGTACATGATATATGTTTCAATACAGTCTGTTCCACGTGTGTCATTAGTAATGTTTACAACCCTAAACGAAAATTAGGTCCACTATTATATATTTCCCTAACACTCCGTTATTACGCATATAACATAATTTGTCGCGTATGTGAAGGCGCACCAATGCCATATGCGGGTCTTCATCCCCAACCATTAAACCATCCTCGTCATGTTCAACTTCTGGTATGGCATTTACTATTGTCATAGCCTCTTCCTCGTCATAGATTGGGTGAACAGTTGTTGGGTTACTTGTGTTGTGCCGTATATAATTATGTAATGCCATTGACGCACCTACTAACTGAACTTGCACATTTGCAAAGTCATACCGAGGCATGTCTCGAATAAACCCCCATCGATTTTTCCAGGCACTGAAAGTGCGTTCCACCACACTGCGTAAGGACGAGTGCACTTTGTTAAATAATTCCATTGGTGTGTTTGCTGTCCTGTTCCGTGCAATACGTCGAAATTCTTGTTGGTGGTAACGGTGTCCTTTGAATGGTGCTAAGTAACTTGTCCGGTTTGGATAACCAGAATCGATAAGATAATATTTCCCTGTAGACATGACAACAATGTATAACACCAAAAATTTATATCTGTGCCCACTAAATCCACAACCATCGGCATGTGTTACCTTCATCAGGATGTGGGAATGGGACATTGTCATTTGCTAGTATCTCGTTGAATATGCGACTATCATGCATACTTCCTTTCCATCCGCACGAAATGAATATGAAACACATGTTGAAATCGACTGCGGCCATGATATTTTGTGTGTGACAGTATTTCCTACCGAAATATGTTGCTGCATCTGGCCCGGTAACCCATGCACTTACATGTGTTCCGTCTATTGCGCCTAGGGGTAAGTAGCGGATATACCGATCCGCCAAAACCGACCGAACCGAACCGATCCGCCGCATTTTGGACGGATGCGTGATGGCAAGCGGACGGTTATGGATTGATTTTCTCCAATCCGCCAATCTGGCGGACGGATGGCGGATTTGAGATTCCTTTGGCCGCAACCGAACTGCCAAACCGCGAGCACTCCTAGTAATTTTATAAGACTTTGTGTTTTCAGTTTGTTTAAATATTCTGTTTGTGTTTTCAATTAAAAAAGAATTTTAAATATTCTATTGAAAAGAAGTTTTAAACTTGAATATCTTTTTTGAATTGAAAAAAATAAATGTATTATTTATCTATATTTTGATTTTAAATCTATCACTAAAAATAATAAATAAAATAATGATATATGCTGGTTGATTTTTGTTTTTCAAAAACAGATATAGATGTAACAATACAAAGACATACAATCTCTTACTACTGCTCTGTTCATGGTTTTTGGTGGTTTTTTGAATTGTTTTTTATATTTTAAGAATCACAGATTTAATACTTAGTGGATGAGGCATGCTATGATTGTAGTATGTGGATGAGGCATGCAGTGATTGTGATATTCTAAAAATTTCAAACTTTCTTGCTTTCGATGAAGCATGCAATGATTGTAATATTTTTTTTAAGTCATTGGCTGTAATACTTTCTTCTTCTTCCTTCTTTTTTTGAGGAAGTGCACAAGTTGAATTATGTTGAAAATTTATAAAATTTTCAACCGCCAAACCCGATTCGCATCCATCTGCCAAACCGCCAATTCCGCTCAATCCACATCCGCCGGATTGGCGGACGACGGATGCGGATTGATTTTCTCCAATTTGCCAATCTGGCGGACGGATGGCGGATTGGAGGTTCCGTGGCCGCAACCGATCCGCGCCCACCCCTAATTGCGCCAATGCAGTCCTGCAAACAACCCAATTATTTTGTTGCTTATTAGGGTATACGATGTTTTGTTTTTTCCATACGTCACATCCAGTTAATAATGAAAACAAAATAACTAACACTCTTTATGTATATGTGAATAATGTATTTCGGTAGTACCTTGAACGGTAGGTATTTCCGTCTAGACCGCACGTATGGATGTATACGATGCTGATTGTATGTGGGTCGGCAATGAACAACAGTGAACTGCTTCATGGAAGTTAACACGTTATGCACGTGCTGAGACACAGTCTCCCCCGAATGTTGGAACCGTTCTTGGATTTCCCGATTTTGCTTCCATTGCAACGCTTTCTTCAACAGCTAAACCATGTGGACGTTGTGGGACTTGTAACCCAAAATCATTTACTAATGTCTGTCACAGGGCGACAAAAACTTCCTTCGGCATGGACATGTTTTCCTCAAATCGGCCCATATGGCCCGCATATAGTTTGGATATCCATGCATTCCCGGTCAGTATAGAAGTGCGACATGGCATTTTAGCCATGTGTTTTTGGTACCACTCTGTCGCATACTGGCATGCTTGTAGAAATGTACAGTTGTGTTCTTGTTGCACTTGGACCGCCATTTGATTAAGCATTTTTCCGTTATTTCCGTCATTGTTGCTTCCATCCCAGGGATTCATTACGTCTTCGTTGATGCGAACCTACAAGAGTCGCACTGTTTCAATCAGTTTGCTTCCCCTATCATCAAGTCAATCATTTGAAAATGTGCAATTACAAAATTCGAAATGTTGATAATAATTTAAGGACTGCTAAACTTGTAGATTTTCAACACATAATGATATGAAAAATGGAAAAAATGTAAACCTGCTAAACTTGAATTTATAGGGGGACCATGGCGGTGACAACCACAAAAGTTGACGTCAAATATGAAACTAACAAAGAACTTTTTGCAAAATATAAACATACACAAAGCTAGCAGCAAATCCGTTGTTGCCTTTCTCGAAATATCCATACATTTAATTTGAACAGAAGCATCCCATTCATTTCTCAGAAAAGCGTGCACAACCATGCTTCCATTGTGTTAACCCATGCACTGAACTACAAGTTTTGGAAACCATAGGTAGCAAGAAAAAACAAAAACGAAGGAAAACAAAAAAACATGCACACACAACCATCTTGTTTTAATACAGTGCCAACAAATTAATAAGTAAAAGTTTTTAGAATGCAAGAGAAGGAAAGGCATCTTCAACACTCGTAACACCGATACATCACATCCGGCGAGCCCCGAACAGATTTGCGAAAGGCGCTGACGCAGTACACTGGAGCTGCTTCTGGGTAAGCCACCCTATGATAGAGTCGTCATCAGGTTGGCACATCATCACCTCCCGCAAATTGGGGTTATCCATAAGTGTCGAGGCGAAGTGGAATAACGGCGTACCAACCAGCGATGTAATACCTGTCAGGCGATGCATGCACTCCGAAATAGTAAACAGCGATTCGTTGCCTGTGAGGTGCCTCACCATAACCTGCTGATTCTTCGTTCGCACCACATCTGTCAGAGTGTTCATGCTTTCCGCAATAACTGACGCTCCACTTGTTGCCTTCTTGGACTTTGAAACACTGCTTGATGGCGTCTTTCTCTTTTTCCCCTTTTCAATCGGAACATGCTCCAGTGAAGAATCTGAATCCACGTCTTGCACTCTTGTGGGTATCGGAACGGCAAATGGCTAGGCTCTCAAACTGTGCACTGAATTAGATGAGTCATCAGCAGCTTCAGGAAGTTTCTCGCTCGGGGTCCAATGGTGCTTACCAGTAGCTGATGCCCCCATGAAGACGGTCTCCATCATCTCACGATGTTCCAAGGTTTTTTTTCCTAAACTTGGCACACTCTTTGTTTATCTGTTGAAATAGAGATATATGAAAGAGAATGACGTTACATTTCATATAATTAATTAAAATTTAACTACAAAAGCAAAAAATGTACTGGTAAATGACACATATGAAACATAAGAGGACATGTACTTACCGATTCCATCTTGTCCCACCACTCCTCAGGTGCCTGAAACATACTGGTGTCACAGTCAAACCCTATCCCTAACACTCCTTTGCTTGAATCCATCAACTTTGTCCACGCTTGCCAGTCTTTTTTCAAACGCATGTACTTATTCTTTTAACTGTTTGAGTCCATGTTTTCTTCCTGTTTTTTCTCTCAAATTTTTGTGCCAGGGACTTGTACCCTGCTTGGCTGAGGACAAGGAATGGGTGATTGCCTTTAGTTATCTCATTTGCAATCAACTGCAGGAAAACTCGGATTGAGGCATTGTCCCATGTGGCCTTGTGGCTTAAATGATTATGTGTATCTTCAAGACTGCTTGACTTGTCAGTGACAATGCCTTTGCTTTTGGATTGGGTACGCGGAGAAGTACGTATGGAAGCCATTACTAATGTACGGTTACAAAAGATTACCATCACACATACGGTTGTTATATACAAAGACGTAAGCCATTACACATTAATAACAAAGAAACAAAGAGATAGGATGCTAAATTACCCAGCATATAACCATTGCACATTAATTTTATACTACCGCAGGTTCCATGGAAGTTAGTAGTGCACATAGTTATGATAGTCATTAATACGTCTACCGTTTCGAAGTGGAGGAAGCCTGTGGCAGCTTAAAGTCATACTATTGTACATACTACCAATAAACAACCAACATAGTAACGTGTTTGTACATATTGAAACATCGTAACGTTGCTTACATACGGAACAACAAAACGACAACGATAATGCATAGCACATACACGATGGTCTTAAGGACACGCAAGGATTGTTGAATGTCTATGACATCAACCCGCAATTGCATGACAAATTCATCCCTGGGTGACGCATAGTCTTGGTTATCTCGCCTGGGTTCATCGCACCAACCAATCCAACTGACACAAGGCTGATGAGTGCAAATTATGGAACTATTAGTTTCATGGGTTGTTAAGAAGGACAGTTATGACCTAAAAGAATGGGTCACTCACCAAAGGGCGGGGACATGCAAAGTAGGCACGCCTGGATTTTTGGTGACCTGGAAATCTTAACAACACAGGGGCCATGTCCACAGGCACACATTCGTGGCCATGTATGGAAGTTGCAGTAGAGGTAAACGAAGCCATGCTACACCATGACAACAATAGGCATTTTTTATTAATTTACATGAATCAACAACAAAACGTACAAAGAGAAACGGTATTTAATTTTTGATTCCGATCATGGACATTGAATTATGATAAGGGTATTGTGCATCTTCAATCAGTAGTATATTGGTAGGAGTAGTTACCGACCCATATGCACTTGCACAGAGTTATGTTGTAACCATGGCATTTTATTATAATTATGCACATTATTATTACTATACTAGTAAAATATGTTTTATTAATGTCAGTTGTTTGACTCAAGTGTTTGACAATACTGAAAAAATATATATAAATGCAAGATTGAACTTAATTTTAAACACATTGGAGATGAAAGTATAACAGAATTGACATGCACATGAAAAATGGACATACTTGTTTGGTAATAAAATTCCGTAACATAAACTCGTGATTTCATGACAAGTCAATAGGTATTTCACAGAATCAGACATGCATTCACAGTGGTCATTCACAATACGAATAGCAACTGGGTAGAGACTAGATGTGGAATTTATGTATACATGAATTTGATAAATAAGAATTCATTCAGGTACTGAATTCGTAACATTCGAAATGCATTGACAATAATCAGAGTGTTTCATCAGAGTGTTTTAGCAGAATCAAATATGCATTAACCATAACACGGCCTTCTTCACAGAGTTATGTTGAGGATTGATTTGGAAAATGGGTTAGGAGTTAGCAGTGGAGCAATGTGTAAATATTTCATTCACCTAATGAATTCCTAACATTCTGAATTTTTAGCTGAAATTTTCCATACATTTAATGATCATTGCAAAACCAAAAATCAGAGAGGAAGAACTTTCATGTTTAACGGATCTCAACCACCTATGAACGTATACTGGCCCTCATTACTCACAGAAATATAAATTTATATATAAAGAACAGATATATGTATATATATAATATATATCTGTGCCCAAAATGTGTGAACCCAAGCAAAACAAAATGCACTTCAACAGGTCGGTAATGAACGCCAGCATGATCTCAAAAAATTTGGAAATTTTTTAAAACAGAGAGTCCCCAAATATCCATACAAATTTTTTCAAATCGTAACCTTGTATGCAGAGAAAGGGATTGTAGACATGAACCCTAAGCAGAGGCAACACACACTCACACAGATCTACGAAATTAGAAGGGTTTGGAAGAGTTACCAGTTAATCGGTGGTGTATCATAAAGGGTTCGTTCTTGTTCTCCGCCGCCAGATGCGTACTCCGGTGCCGATCGCCTCTATTAAGTCGTATTTTTGATGTCGTCGCCGCTGGTTGGAGAGGATCGCCTCGTTCGCTTTCTTCCGTGCCCTAGACGGTTCTGTTGTTTATGTGGTGAGGCGTTTTTTCGAATGAATCAGAAGGAGATCGAGGGTAATTTGGTCAATTTACCTGTAGAAGGGTTCCTCTCAAACCCTAGCGAGCATTTTTTGCATCATGTGGCTAAATGAGGCTCTTTTGTCGCATGTGGCTCATATAGCCTGAAGAGGCCTTCCCAAACACACGCTAAATTGAAATTAAAACAGGGTGTTGATTGCAATGTTGATGAAAGAAAAGAATAGCATAAAGCCCATGGAGTAAACTGATAGTGAAATGCTTCGGGCCTGAACAACAATGGCGTCCCTGGCGATCCAGATATCCCCAATTCCTTCTTCTTTGCCTTTCCAATGCCTTTCAACCTTCAAAGACAGAACCACCACCACCGCCACCCCAGCTTCAGCCGCTGGAACCATCACATCACCACCGTCCTCCATTCTATTTTCATCATCACCAATCAATTCTCTCTCCTCCGATCCAATTTTCTCCTTCTTTCCCTCCGACTTTGACTCTGCCCGCTTCTCCTCCGCCGCCCTCTCCTCCGGCTCTGCCGCCGCCCGCGCCGAGAAGCTCCAAGACTGCGTCCGCCTCCTCGAGAAGCAAGTCCGCTCTGAAGTCCTCTCTCGCCACGACGATCTCCTCTCCCAACTCTCCTCCCTCCGCGACACCGAATCTCCAGTTCACTATCCGCGTCCTCCGCCAATTGAAGAAGTTTCGTGATGTTATGGCCGCTGGGGAATCCGAACCTGAGAAGCTCGATCTCGCCAAGGCCGCTCAATTGCATTGCGAGATCTTGGGTTTATGCAATGAGAATGAGCTTGCAGGGATTGCTGTGATTGATGAGGAATTGAATTGGGTATTCGAAGCTGGACAGAAAGTGAGGTCGGAGGGGATGAGGGTTTTGGATTGTTGGAATAAATCTTATGTGTATAGTTAGAACATGTAATAATTGCATCAAATATATTATCAAATTATATAAAATAAAAAAAATATAAGTTGAACATAACGTAAATTGTTTGGGTTAAAATTGAACATGATTCAGTGTGTTTGGTTAGTTTTTTGGATTAAATTTTTTAAAAATTGAGTTTTTTGATTTTCGTTTTTTTTTGTTTTTAGTGAATATTTTTAAAATTTTAAACATTTTTGTAAAATTTTTTTTAGATGCACCTTATTCAGATGTATCTAAAAAATAAACAAATAAAAAAATTGTAGAAATATATTTTAAAAAATTAGTAAATACATAAAAATACAAAAAATGCACTGAATTTTCGTTTTTTTTTTTTTTTGTATTTTTGGTATTGAGTGAATTTTTAAAAGATTTTTTTTCACAAATTTTTTTACTTTTTAGGTATATTTATGTTAGGTATATCTAAAAATTAAAAAAAATTGCTTAAAATATTAAAAAAATTCAATGAAAACAAAAAAAATACGAAAACAAGAAAGTAAAATTTTCTGAAAAGTATTTTTGGAAAACTCTAATCAAGCAAAATGTCAATTCATAATTCGAATTTTTTTGAAAGAATAATCATATCTTTTCTGGTTGTACATTTTCATAGAAAAGAGGTGACCCTTTGGAAAAGTAATCACCAATTCGAAGAGTCACCAATTCATTTTTATATAAACAAGTCCCTATTGCATTTATTTTGATCAGATTCATCTTGTGTTTCTTTTCTTTTGTACTCTATCTTTTCTGTAATAGAATTTTGCACAGTACGGTTTGCCAGACTTGTCGTGATAGTGCTGTTTTTGCAAGGTTTGATCATTGTATCCTAGGAGACGAACGTCTAATAAAAACTCGTGAGCACCGTAGCGAGGGATGAATTTGTCTTAAGGAAATTGTGTCCAACACAAGTCCCGATCAAATTGTTTTTCGTTTCTAGATTTTTACAGTCTGTTTATAAGTTTTCTACTTCTCTGTAAGTATTTTGGTTCTCGGTGTATGGTTTGGTTTGGTCTAATCCAAACAATTTACGTTATATTTTTTTTTTAATATAATTTGGTAATATATTTGGTGCAATTATTTCATGTTATAACTATACACATAAGATTTATTCCGACAAGGGATTGGAAGGGTTGAATCAAGCTGAGGTTGGGGCTGGTTTGCAAGTTTTTTACAATCTTGGTGATTTGAGAGCTACAATGGATGTGTCACACCCCAAACTTGCCCTTGAAAGTTTGGGTATGACCTATATAGAACCGGACACTTAACCAGGTATACAAAATATATGGGGCTTGAACGGAAGCATTTAACAATATCAATTAACATAAATAAAAGAACTACATCCATTGAGCGACCACTATCATGCCAGGATTACAAACAGAACATAAAGCAGATAAACATACAGTGACGTGCATCAGAGAATTTAGCTATGTACCTATATATATATACAGACCCAACCCTCAAGATTGGGCGTAACAAAACATTGAAAGGTAAAGGGATTATATATACTTCAACCTTAGACAGACAATTAGGGTGCAAAACCAAAAGCTTAGCAAAACCCCAAAAAATGAGCTGCCTTCGCTTAAGTGCCTGGACACTCTGAGGTTGACAAAAGAGGAATGGATGCCATGGGTTAAGACCGACCTCCAGGTGGAGTGCCTATAGAAACAGACATAACACAAAGTGAGTCGAGCTCAGTGAATAGTAGTACGTAAACAATTTAATGATAACTTGAATTACAATGTACATATATAAGTGCAGGGAACATATAGTTAACTTTATCTTGTAATTATTTCCAGAATGGCCTTAGGCCTAAACTTTAAACAGAATGGCTTCAAGCCCTTGGACAGAGTGGCATTAAGCCCTTAAACAGAATGGCATAAAGCCCTTAAACAGAATGGCATAAAGCCCTTTTCATGTATGTATGAACTCAAGAGGTGGCTCGCACGGATTCTAGAGGTGACTCGCATGGCAGCACTTAGTTCCGTGCAGCACTTTGTTTCATACTAACAGATCATACAGAATGGCCATAGGCCCAGATGTCACAAATTAGCCATAGGCCTCATAGATGTTACAGAACGGCTATAGGCCTCATAACTTTCACAGAACGGCCATATGCCTCATAACTTTCACAGAACGGCCATAGGCCTCATAACTTTCACATCGGCAGTTCACATATGTATGGACTCAAGAGGTGGCTCGTATGGATTCTAGAGGTGACTCGCATTGCAGCACTTAGTTTCGCACAACATTTTGCTCCATACCAGAAATTAATAGGTCTTAAGAACAGAACAATTCATATCACATCATGATATAAACGAAACGATTAAACAGAACAGAATAATCTCAGGTTCATAAGAATACCGCCACACAATAGTGCACATACATTACTCCATGGTGCATTACAAGTTGACGTAATCGTCTTACGTATATCAGAACACCAGTAATACTCATTGTCAGAAAACACATGTATCATTATGGTATGATCAATAGGGACAGATCAATTTACCTCATAACGGTCTCGACCCATCATTGGCAAAATAGGACAATTCCAGATACACAAGTATCATTGTTTCATTTGTTCACCATGAATCAATAAAGTTAACTCACAGATAGCAGAATGTTAATAACACCTATTAACAGTGCACAAAACGTACCATTACAGTACTATCCATAGGTTTATCCGATTATCCATTTTGATGATTCATTCTAGGATATTCAAAACGTTATGTTCCCAGTGGGTGAGGTTTACATTCCCAATTCTTTCTTGTCAATACATTTTACGGTATTAATTCTCAAATACAGAAACACGAAAGAAGTCGTCCCTTTAAGCATACAGTTCACATTTTTCCATAACAGAGGTCACTTTCCACCACAACGGAGATATTCTCGTCTATACTCATCTCTACACCAATCCAATTTAATAGTTTATATGCCATTTTCACATGGAGACATAGGCGATTTACAAATAACAGAGTATACATGATAACCCGTAATAGTGAATGGAATATAATGCTACAAGACTATTACTCATAGTGCGACAACGACGTGCTTGTTCCTCCCGGATTGTGACCTACATACATGAATAACTTGCAGATTAATTCTTTTTCCTTGTTAAATCATTTTCGGACTCGATTCGTTTCGAATGAATTTACAGATATCAAAAAGGCTTTTAATACAGATTTTCAAAATATCCGAGGGTCGAGCATGCGAAATGGAGCAAACCACTTTTTCTAGCATGGGCCGTACGTGCGGTTGTGAGCCCCGCATGTGCGGCAGTAATGCCCTGCACGTGCCTTTTTGACAGTAGCCAAACCCTCAAAATTCATCATTTGCCGCACGTGCGGCGATTGCCCTGTTCCAGTCCGAAATTTTCAGCAAAAACTCATTCTTTTGGAAGTGTTTGTAAGGCTCTAAGTAGGCTTAAAACTCATGTTATTAGAATTCCAACATACAAAACTCCAACTATAAACTAAACCTACAATCCTTAAAGCTCATACATACAATTCAACCCCATAATATTCTTATTTATGCATACACTTAGACATGGACATAGACATGGGCACACTTAGCTATTTGTCCAATACTTGAGCTCAAGCATGCTAAGAAGAGATGGAATGAAATTGCTTTTACATGGTTCAAATTAATATAACTACAACATGATAAAAGACACTCATTCAATCTTATAAATGATACACACACACACACACACATGCAACCATTTATATAGATGCAAGCTTGAAAATTGAGGAAATAGAACATAACTTCCTACTAGATAGCTCAAGTGGAACCAAGATAAATAGATGATGAGATTATCATGCCAACCACCCAACACATACATCCAAGATTTCCATTACAACTTTAAATCACACAATCAACAAGGAATTCCTACTCTAAAGCAAGGACAGGGGTGGACCTAAGTGGGTTAACTCACCTTAAGCTTAATTCTCTTGAATTCTTCTCAATTCTCTAATCTTTGTTCTTGAAGAATTCTCCTCTTCCTTTCAAACCCTTTTTTTCTTCTCCAACTTTCTTCTCCCAGGAGATATTTTGAGGCAACATATGAGTTCTAAGTCCATTGTCCCAAGAGGCACACATATATATATAAAAAGGTGAATAGGACGAAAGTCTATCAGTTTAATCATCCCAAATCAAATTTCTACAAAAATGCTCATTATTACTTAAAAATTATGCTGGTCACAAATATAGAATCAATTTCAGGTAATTAAGCCTCTAAGGCTTCCAATTTCTGATTCAAACATTAGAATTGCAACAGATATTACTCTCATTAAACAGATATGAACTTATTATCATAAGATTCACTTAATTTAAATTAGTTTTAGACGCAATTTCACAGCAAGCACATAAATGCACAAAATAGGGAACTAAAAGAATACCAGAAAACATGTACGAGGGTCGGGTTATTACAGGATGGTTTGATAAGCAAGTATAAGAGTCAAGGTGTAAGGAGTTTCAATGTTGCATTGGATATGAAGGTTATTTTGGCATGATTGGTGGAGGGTATGGACTAGGAGGGATATAGAGGAATGTTACACCATAGATTGGAAGCGGGGGAAAGGCGAAGGAGGCGCTGTGGCAGAGAATGAGTACCTGTATGGATCAATTGCATTCGATTGTGATCGCGATTTGGCATTTGCAGAGGGTTATTTCAAAGAAGAGAGACCCGTTTACGCATATGTTGTTGCTTGACGAGGTCATGCAGTTGAGTGAATAGAATTGTGTCATGCATCATGTATTTGTTGTAGTCAGGGGGTTCTAATTCAATGTATAACATTTCATTGTTGGTAAATAACAATTACACAATTCTGCTATCCATTACAACACAATAGATTACAACAACTTTAGAATGATGACTTCTCTTTCTGGTTGGTTGATAATGAACCAGAGGCTTTGTTCAGTGATTTGTTTCTTGAGGTTTTCGAATGTTTTCTATTCATCTAGTGAAATTGAAGGTCATGTGGCGCCCTCGAGGGAAATCATTGAATGAGAGGAGTTCTCATATTCTGGTAATGTTAGGATTGATAGAGTATGTATAGAATAAGTTGGACCAAAGCATGGGTACACAAGATTGACCTTAATATATTGCATCACATATGACTACTTTAGTTTGCTCAAAACCATTTGGTGATTTTTGAAGCTTTTAAACCCATAGATAAATAAATTGACACAATGCTTTAGGTTAATTACATATTGGTGGAATTGCGGATGTTAATGTTTTGAAATAGACCTGACTGCTGAAGTATGGATTTGACTTTAGGGTTGTATGTAATAGCACAACCTGCTGAAACTTTAAGGAATTTTCTTTTAGGTCCTTGTATATGGCATAATTTTACACATGCCTAGTTGTCCCTGCCTTGAGGTCGTATCTGCCATGACTTCCAATCCACCCCCAACCAAGAGATTTTGACTGGTGTCATTGATTACCAAACACCTAATTGTAAAAAACACAATATATGACTTTGTGCAAATAATGTGAAAGGTTAGGCCTGCTTATACACAATCTAACCTTCATGCCACCCTTATTAATAGGGAGTAAGACTGTTAATGTCCTTTACATTTGAGAAGACACGAGGCATTTTAACCAAGGAAGAAGCATACTTTTAATTTTTCCATATCATGGAGCTTGTAACAATTGAAATATGATGACATTGTCTCACAATTATCTAAAATAAATAAATAAAGAGGTGGATTGCGTTATTTGGAATTATTAAAAATATATTTCAATGCCTATATGATGGAGTCAGTTGAATTATGTTGATGTCTTATGTTCATTGTGTGCAAGTCCATTTACTTTTAGAAATTTGTTATGAAAGGTTGAAATAATATAGTTGATCACTAGTTTAACCTCATCAAATTGGCAGCAGCAGCATTAAAGTAAAATTAAAAGTTTACCTTGGTCACCAATATAGAGCCAGAGAACCAATTTTTTGGTTCTTTTACCTGGAGGTGAGCTCCTTTTATTGGTTAAATTTAGTGTGAGAATATCCTTTCTAAAAGTTAGGTTATTGTAGATGGCTGTAGAACCATGGTGGCTATTTTTCTCCTCATTTTTGGGAGGGTATATTGGTGCGTGAAGTGGCTTCAATATAACTAATGACTGAACTTGAAAGAGTTACATGAAACCATCAAGGACTTATTTAGCTTTGAAGTTATTATTGATTCTTACTTTTCTAGAGGAACTTTTCCATTATTCTGGGCTTTGTAAAGCATCACAAGTTCATAACTGGTTTGCTATAGTTTTTTTTTTTTTCCTCAACTGGTTTTTTCTACTTTGAGTATCATATGTAAGACCAGATTGAGTCACTTTGTTCACGGTTGTCATTATGCATCACGTACCCCTAATTTTTTTAAAATATTATACTATGTTATTTTGAAGCTGTGAAGCTATTTTTTTTTTTATAATATTAAAAAATGAGTCTTGGGCATAGAAAGATAGAAATAGAAAGAGTGGGGATGATTGAGATGCTATGCCCTTTTGAATTGGAGATGCTTATCCTATGATTTTTGTTAATGCCATAGATGTTGGTAGTCATCATTTCTAATTTACTAATTTGTGTACATTGCCTTTTGGGGATAATTTCCTACTTTTGTTTACTTATGTGAGCTCTTGTTTTCTTAGAAAGGTGATCCAATGTTAATAGATCGTGTTTGGGAGGCTCTTGTGAAATCCTTTGCAAGCCAAATGAAGTCTGCTTTCACTGCATCAAGCTTTGTGAAAGAGATATTTACTGTTGGGTATCCAGAGCTATACTCCATGATAGAGAATCTTCTAGAAAGAATTTCACGTGACACAGATGTCAAAGGAGTTTTAGCTGCTGTAACCTCGAAAGGAAAAGATCAAATGGTTGCTGCCATTGAAATATTTATGACAACTTTCTTGGCCCTTGCTTGAGGTGCCTGTCAGATCTTGTTATTGTTGTGTTTCTAGTGTCATGTCGTGGAACTGTACCCTCCAAAGAACATATATCTAGAATTATATCACGCATTTAGGAGAAAATCAGCAAAGTTCTGCTTTTGCTTGCTGAGAGAGCAGAATACTAGGTACTTTCCTTTTTTAGTTTAATCAAACATGATTACTACTATTTGTAGCAATTAATGTTTTAGCCTCCTCATCCTTTGCAAAGCACCCTTTAATTCAATTCTCATGGGAAGAGTTGAACCCATGACATCCCCTAGGTATTAAGCTCTTAGGAAAGTCATGCTGGCCAACTAGGCTACACCTAGTTGGTTATGTTTACCCTGGGACTTGCCTGATGAATATAGTAGGGTAGTGGGATGAAAATCCTCATCTCTTTTTTCTTGGCAAGAAGTTATTGTTCTCTCACTATTAGTACTCTTTATTTTTTATTTTTTATTTTTTTTATATATATGAAAAAAAGAGTATCTTTTTGGGTTGTATTTTAAATTTATCAATCCCATTTGATTATATTTCAGTGCTTAACCCAATTAGAGGAGTTCATAGTTTTTTTTTGCTTCTCATCCTTTGAGCTATAGCTGGCTAAGGCTTAATGGACTAGAATGCCTTCTATGACATCAAGTAAACAATCAATTAACTAATTTGATAAGTTGAAAAAATAGGGCGCTATGCATGCTTGGTTGAGCACTATTTGTCTGGAGATATTTTGGTGAGATGTTTGTATGTGTTTATAATAAATTTGTAGTTATCCATCTTCTAGTGTTTCTATCTAATACTCTCACCTTCAAGAATATACATCTTCCTTAGATTGGTATGGTGTTGTTTTAGGGCTCCTACACTTTTCCCAAGTTACTTTGATGTGGGAGTGGATGCACAGGGTTTGTGGCGTCTAGTGAAGTTCTGAAATTGTGGGGCAAGTATCAAGGTTAAACTATCAAAGGAAGGAATTCAAATGTGAAAAGGCATTTTTGGGCCTTGTTATGTAGGGAAATTGATAATAATTAGGGTTGTCACCTGTTGTAGTGGTGGAGTGTCCCACACCCCTCTTTCTAATAAAACATAAAATTCTATTTAGACCCTATGCTATACCCATGATGTTTAATCTTGTTTAATCTAATGAATGAGATACTTTGGCCCCCGCAAAATTCAGGTTATTATACCTTGTCCCCCACTTCCTCCATGCCCTTTAACTCGTTCCAAATATTTCCAGCTGGCCATAAACTCCTTATAAGCTTATTACTATAAACTCACCCTAAAAGGTGCTTTTTTTCTTTCTCTTTACTCTCTACATATTTCTATATTTCATTCAGTAATCAATAAGTAATGAGTCTTTATAGTGTAACAAAAGTTAAACACATTCAATTGATAGGGATGTCACTGAGTCGCAATGAACCCCGTACATGGCACCTAGTGATGGAGACAATATGTCCAAAATGATTGTGGGAAGTCTAGTCATCATAGATGAGATGCGTGTATGAATTTCTTGAAGATGTTGACATAATGCAAAGTTCTTGAGTTGTGCCGGAGTTGCAGGACCTATTATCTATCGTGCTTTAGGCCCAGTAGATATTTGTTACCACAATGTTTTATGTCAATTCATGCAAAAAAATAAAAATAAAAAATTAGAAATAAGGATCACAAGAAGAAACTTCAAAAGGACAGTAGTGCCTTGACGTAGTTCACTTACACTCTCTAAGAATATGGCAAGCTACATGAGTTCATACAAGCTTTCTTTATTGATCAAGAAAGAACAAAAGCATGATCTATGAACAAAACCTTTACCATTCTCAACTTTCAAACCCTAAATTCTTTCTCAGCCTACCCCCTGTAAAGCAAATTTGTTGTACAATTATAAAACAATTTTCAGCACAAAAATAAATACAAAAATTAAGAAATGGATATCCAAACATTGAAAGTCTTTGAAGCATCCTTACAAATTGTTAAGAAGCTTTTTGACCACGACCTCAATCCCATTGACTAGTATGCCCTTGTAAACAACCCCATATCCACCTTTCCGAAGCACATTCTTTGGTGAGAAATGATTTGTCGCAAGTTGAAGATCACGAAGAGTAAACCAGTGAACCCACCCAAGATGTGAGACTTCTGGCAATCCAATTAAAGGAGAGGCCATTGAAAGCCCATATCGTGGTGAAGATTGCTTCTGGATAGTCCCAGAACTTCCCTTTTCCCCTGATTGTGAACTACAACCTCTCTCATGATGAAACATAGAGCTACATTGGCTGATATTATCAGTATCACTTGATTTGAAAATACCCAAATGAATTGACATCTTCTCTGAATTTTTATCACTTGATTTATCACGAATTGACAGGAATAAACTCTTTGGATTATCACGGTGATTTTGACCTCCAACTTTGTCAACCTTGATATCTTTTATAGCAATTCCGGTTTTGACTCCTCACTTATTGTATTCCGGACTCGCGATGGTATAGTTAGAACAGTTATTCATGTCTTGTTTCCTTTGTCTCCTCTTATCTTGGTTATCGAGTTGTGGTTGTGTGTTTGGAACAGGTTGGTTGCTTGTTTTTCCAAACATGTGATGTCCAGATTTTGGCTCTTCCGCTCGAGCAGGCATTCTTGTGCTCGAGCGGGCTTCACAAATTTTGCTTTGTCACTTGAGCGGCCATTCTTGCGCTCGAGTAGGATTTGTCAACTCCTAGTATTTTTGCAGGTCTGCAACTACTGGGAGAGTGCATTGGATGCTCGAGCGTCCAGTTTCACGCTCGAGCAGGAGTCTTCGTCTGCAAAACTTATGAAAATGTGTATTCTATGCTCGAACGCCACCTTTCACGCTCGAGCGGAACTTTGTGTTTGACGCTCGAGCGTCACTTTCCACGCTCGAGCGGACTGTGTGTATAACAGTCCATGAAGATGACATTCTAGATCACTTTTTTATTTCTCTCTCTTTAAAACTTTCCAAAATCCTAGATCTACACACACTCTCTCTCTAAAACTTTCCAAAAGCCTAGATCTGCACACTCTTTCTCTAAAATACACCTTCTCTCTTCGATTTCATCTAGATCTATTGATTTCTTCACCCTAGTTCCTTTGAGAAAAAGGTAGAGTGCTTCAAGATCTTCATTTTGATTTGAACAAACTTGGATTTTGGTATCTTTGGAGTTTAACCTTGCTTTGCTCGTCTTCTCTTCTTGATGTAGGGATTTTCTATACTTTGTTATATTTTTAACTTAGTTATTTGTGGTTGTGTAACAATGGTGGGAGTTGAGAGTAATTTGAGCAAACATAGGGTTTGGGTTGGAAAATGAAGTCTTGTTGTGTCAAAATGGGTGATTTTGGTACTTGGGTTGATATTTTGAAAAGAGGGATTTGTGCCCTAAAATGACTATCATATCTATTTTGTATAAATAGTTGAAATTGATGTTGAATACTTGGAATTGGACAAATGTTGAAATGGAGGGTGAAATTGAATAGATGATGTGTCTCATCTTTGAAAATTTTGAATAAATTATCTATCTTGAGATTGTATATCTTTTTAGAAATATCTGTATTGGGCTATCGGTGGAGGATAGCTTTGATAGTTGTAGAAATTGCATGTGGATTAGGTGAATTGGAACTATCCCATGGTTGTTTATCATTGAACATGATCATGTTGTAAATACATTGTATATGTATGTTTATTTAGGAGAAGAAAGGGGATGTACTCCATATGTGTGATTATGTGTTTAAATACATTACATATATATGATTGTACGGGAGGAGAAAGGGGTTGGACTCCATTATAATTAAGTTAGCCGGAGTGTCTTGGGTGAAAGTCCCGAAATTATACATGGGTGTCGATCCTGTGGACGAAATATCCGTAAAATGGCAATTATACATGGGTGCTGACCCCGTGGACGAAATATCCGTAAAATGACAGTTTGAAGTGTTAATGTGTTGATTATGAAATTGTTGAACCTTTGAGTTTGTAGTCTCATTTTAGTTAGTGAGAAATAATGAAGTTGGCTTATGCATTGAAATGAATTGAAGGAAAAGAATGAAAAGGAATGTGAACTTGATATTTGATAACTATATAAAAGGTGAATGTTTTGTTCCTAGCATTGTACTTGCACATTGCACATATATCTTTGTTAAAACTCATATACTGTGTTAGATTATTCCTACTAGGCTGTGACTCACCCTATTTGGGAAAAATATTTTCAGGTAATGATGGCATGCCTCCACCAAGGCAACAACATTGGAGGGACTTTTGGGAAGCAAGAGCTTCTTTATTTTGATTATGTATTTTTGTATAGCCAAGGGCTTAAAATGTAAGCTCATTTTTGTTGTAACCAAGTCAAGGCTTGGAAATGTGTAAGCTAATAGGGCATTTATTTACGTTGAACACTTTTGTATCATTAACTAAATGAAATGGAAGGATTATCTACTCTGACTTATGTAGTTATTGTGTATGTTTTGAGTAATATCTATTGTATATTTTGGGGGCGTTACATCTTTCGAGACATTGGGTATTTGAGAAAGAGGATACTTGTCTAGTGTTTTTCTAGATTTTCTTCGAAATGTGACCCACAAAGATAAGATACAGAGTATCAAAATTATGAATACACCAACACATATACCAATTACAACCCAAAGTTTTAGACCCAAAAACGATGTTTTCCTTGATCATTCCAAATTTAGACTCCCAGATGACATTTTCGGTGACTTAGACACAACAAAACAAAAATTATGTTCCCCTCGCTTTGTTCTTGGACTGCAATGCAAAGTTAAACCATTGTCACATGGGTGCCAGAAACATGTTAATTTCTTCATAAATAAATATCTTGATTTTTTAATGATTAGCAACAGAAAAATAAAATAAAATAATAAAATAGAAGAAGAAGAAGAAGAAAAAGAAGAAGAAGAAGAAAGAAATATTATTAGAAAAGAAGAAAAATGTAAGATAAACGGGGAACAAAGATAAATCTGAGAAAAGAAAACAAAAATAAAGACAACCAAATTCTCGCACTACAAAATCACACACTCCCCTCATATCTCTAGAGATCACCGCGCGCGCTTGAATATACAAAATAATAATAAAAAAGAGTGAAATTCCACTAAAGGGAGTGAAGACTGAAACCCAGGAATATGACCGGCAACAATTTTATCCCACAAAGAGTCCACCTCTTCAATCAAATCCTCAAAAAACTCAGCATTATGCTCCAACCAAATAACCCAAAAAAACTGCACAAAAACCACAATCCCACTACAATATTATTTTATCGTTGCACCCAAAACTCCACAAATCGATCAGAAGCATTTGGGAACATAACGACAGAGCTACCTTACAATTTGATGTCCAAAAACACTAGATTTTTCCTTAAGTTTCAGATGTGATATTTCGTATTTACAAATAATTTTTGTGCATAAAAAGCTATTGCATCCTCATCCAGATTCAACAACTCAAACCCAAAAAGATTAATGTAAAACTACCTGAGCAAATTTTAAAGGGAGGGAAAATGATTATGAGCCTGTTTTGAACAATATATTAACGAGCAAATAAAAATTAACAATGTACGGGGATAAAATTTCAAGATATTCAAGTACACTGAAGTTGACAATCCCATGAAAAAGAACAATGTTCCTTAACAAACTATTTTCTACTGTTTTAGCAATTAACAAATCAAGAAAAACCCAAATTCATGTAATCCCAATGAATAAGAAATTACACAGTGATTTCAACATTGTGGGGGGGGGGGGGAGGGGGAGGGAAATCACTACCCATAAATCACCAATCTGTTTTCTATAGTGATCCTTGGCAAACTATTTTCTACTCTTTCAGCCATTAACAAATCAGGGAAAACCCAATTTCAACCAAGCAATACAAATAAGAAATCACAGCAATTTTAACTTTTTGAGAAAAACAAACATAACCCATAAATCTCCAATCTTCTTATCACGAATCACAATCTATAAAAATGGGAATAAAATCTATCAAAACATTGCGTATGATCCAATGAAAAGAACATAAAAGAGAAATGTAAATCCAATAATAATAAATAAATAAGTAAATAAAAGTGATTAAAAGAGGAAAGTACTTGCCCTTTTTAGTGATCTAAACCTAGTCCCCTTGATCTTCTTCGTTGAGAACTCAGATAAGCAGAGAAAGAACCTCTTTTGGAACCAATAGAGACTCAACAAGCATAGATAGACCAATGTAGAGTTGAAATAGTACAAACCCACCAAAACCCAAAAGCCAAATAGTTAAAGATGGATAGTTTGGAAGCAGAAGGGTATGGCCTCAAGTGGGCCAAAATAAATTGAGAAAGAAATCAAAGAAATGCGCAAATAAGGCAAGACAAAATCTAATCTTTGAAAGAAAATGTAGAAAGAGAATGTATATGAGAGAGAGAATGAGGAGAGAAGGGAGAAGAGATATAAGAGAGGTTTTTTAATGGTGGAGAGGATGAGGAGACAGAAAAAATAGAGAAAAAGTGAAATAGTTGGTGGGGGGTTTTGTTAATGTCGAGGGGAGAGAGAGAGAGAAGAGAGAGACCTTAGAAAGCTGGAAAGGAAAGCTTGGTTGCAATGGGGAAACCAGAGAGAGAAAGAGAGGAAGAGAGAGAGATAGTAAAGGGAAAGAAAAAATGAGGTGGATAGAGATTGCATTTATAGCTGGGTAAAGAAATTTAATGGAAAAGTGAAAAAACCCAACAAGAGAAAAAGAGAAAAATGTGAAAAATGACCCATGTGTGTGAGGGAACAATAATTAATACTATTGACTCAAAAAATTTTAAAAAAGGGAAAATTAGTCTAAGGTCTCTCCCCTATTTTTAGTAATGGAAGAGATCTACAATATTTTTTTATGATGTCTAAGGTCCCTTAACCCCACACCCATATATCACAGAGAAATTTGACCCTCTCACATCAAACCTCATTTCTCTCTCTCTCTGCCTTCTCTATTTCATCTCTCCTCTCTCTCTCTCTCTCTTCTCTCTCTCTCTCTCTCTTCTCTCTCTTTCCTCTAAATCCAAACCAGAGCACAAACTTCGGGTTCCTAGAGAGTAGTTCAGTTCTGCGCTGATAAAACAAGCATGCTGACATGCAGATAGAACAAGCAGCGAGTTTCCCGTACAGAAACCATATATATGCATCATTTTATAGTACTCAATTAACCAAAAACTTCATTTAGCAATGGATGCAGAATATTGGTCACTTTACTCTGAACAAAGAAATAGATGTAGAGGAAACTGAATTTTTCAGCCATATTGAACCAGAGTTATTTGCATCAAATCGTTCTATACTTCCCTTCCCCGTTGCTATATAGTGCCTTATGAATGAGCAGGTGATTCTATTATACATTTTTCATGATATTTCTTCTCCGGTTGAACTTTTGCATTACCAATATTGGCATCTGGGGCCTGATATGGTATTTGGGTCAAATCAGGAATCTAAATTTGAGCTCACAGGCCATTTAATTATGATTTCTGTTGTAAATAAGACAAATTTATGTGCATATACACACCAAAGACATGTTAGAGGCTTGAAAACATGATACATGTAATTAAGTTGTCATCTTTGGATGGCAGATCAGTGTTTTCTTTTGTTACTTACTGTCAAAAGATACACTGTGGACATACCTCAAATTTGGAGGCTCGGAGACATATTTCATTCTTCGCTACATCTCTCTTTATGAATATACACTAGTGCTCCTAAAGTGCGTACATGTTGTCATTCACGTAATCTTTTGTATTATTTTCATTTCTTTGTGATTTGTGGTGGGTATGGTGTTATTTTCCTGAATATGTATTTTGTCATCTTTTGCATGTACAATTTGTAGAAAGAAAGCAATCTAATAAGAATTACCTTTTTTTAACATAGAAAATGTTTCCCAACTAAGATCAAGTTATGCACCTCATTTCTCTCTGTGCCTTATCTATTTCATCTCTCTCTCTCTCTCTCTTCTCTCTCTCTTTAAATCTAAACTAGAGCATAAACTTCGGGTTCCTGGAGAGCAATCCAGTTCTGCACGAGAAAACAAGCCTGCTGATATGCAGATAGAACAAGCAGCGAGTTTCCCATACAGAAAACCATATATATACATCATTTTATAGTACTCAATTTACCAAAATTCATTAGCAATGTATGTAGAATATTGGATTCACTTTACTCTGAACAAGAAATAGAGGTAGAGGAAACTGAATTTTTCAGCCATATTGAACCAGAGTTATTTGCATCAAATCGTTCTATACATTTCTCATTGGCCTTATGAATGAGTAGGTGATTCTATTTACATCTTTTCATGATATTTCTTCGTTGGACTTTTGATTACAATATTGGCATCTGGGGCCTGATCTGATATTTGGGTCAATATCATAAATCTAAATTTGAGCTCACAGGCCATTTAAATTATGATTTCTGTTGTAAATAAGACAAATTTATGTGCATATACACACCAAAAGACATATCAGAGGCTTGTAACACATAATACATGTAATTAAGTTGTCAATCTTTGGATGACAGATCAAGCGTTTTCTTTTGCTACTTACTGTCTAAGATACAGTTATGGACATACCCTCAAATTTGGAGGCTCGGAGACGTATTTCATTATTCGCTACATCTCTCTTTATGAATATACCTGTAGACACCCCATTTTTGACCGTCCTCAAGACTTGGACATCATCGTTTGAACACCTGATGATCATCCTTGTTTGTGTTCGTTTTGAGTTCTCGGAGGTCTCGGCCGCACGCCTTGTCTCAGGATCTCTTAACTGGACTATTCTGTGCTTAGTTTTGGACCAAGAACTTGTTAGTTTTTGCTTCTGAGGGCAGGGAATAACTTGTCAGCCATCCCCGGATCCCACCGGCCAAGACATGATGTCACCGGCCATGCTCTCTTGCCGCCGGCCATTGGTGATGGCCGGTCGGCAACTTTGGTGGTCGGCCGGCCTTTGATTTGGTCAATCGGCCATATTTTCTGGTCGGGGCTCCTTTTTTGCCTTTTTTAGGCATTGTGCATGCTAGTTGTGCCAGCTGGAGCACACAGATCTGTCCTCCATACACGTGTATGGAGGACTTGCACCCTTTTTGTTCTAAGCTTCTTGGAGAAGCTTGCACCCCCTTGACCCCTTTTATTTAGCTTCTTTAAGAAGCTTAGGTCTTTATCTTGCTCTATATAAGAGAGCCTTCCCTCTCCTTTGAAGAGGTTCAGCAAAAACCAGAGATATATGATATATACAACTTTCTCTCTCTATATCTCCCCCTCTCTCTTCACTTGTGTGTGTTAGAGGGCCTAAAAGGGTGTTTTGTTCTTAGTTTTGCACTAAGGCACCTAGTATTACATCATACTTGGGTTATTGAGGTGTTAGGAGGTTGTTCTTAGAGCTTTTAAGCTGGTTTTGATCAGAAAAGGGGCCTGAGGTTGCTGTTCTTCAAGAGTTCTTCAAGGGTGAGCATAATTACTTTATATTCCCCATTCTTGCACTAGCTTTTAACCCACTTTGCATGCTGTTTTGAGCTTTGTGTATAACTGATAAAAGTTCTATTTTTTGATGTTTAAGATGTTTCATTAAGGTCATTTTGGTGTTGGGGGTCGACCTCCCCCTCTTAGGCCTTGTTTGGCCCCTTTTGTGCCTTCTTTGTTGAGCTTTGGAACCTTTTGTGTATTGGCCTTCTCACCACTGAAATCCAGTGGATTTTCAGTGGTGGTGAAGGGGTCTTGAAGTCTTGTATAGGGGAGGGACACCCCTCTCCCTTTGTGTCTCATTTGTTCATGTTTTTGGCTCATAAGGGTAGCATACATGCTTAGCTTTACTTAGCTCCATTTCAGAGGTTTTTTGGGTGTTATTTGGTCACATTATACCTCTGTTTTTGGTCGGATTGATGGTCCATTACATGCATCATACACTTGTCTAGTAATCCCCTTTATTGTCATAACATGTGCCATGCGTTTGCCCCTCCATGCTTGCATGTTCTAGCTTGACTTCATGAAGCTTCTGGTCATATTTCATCACGCTTGAGGTTTGTTGGGTGCTGATTTGATCATGTTTGCCATGTTTGGTATAGCCACCATGCATTTTGGCTTATGAGCCTTGAGTGTGTGAGTCATTAGCATGTTTTGGTTGGGTTGTTTTCAGTGATTTGGAATCATTTTCCATGCTATTTCAGTCCATAATCCATGCTTGTATGCTTGCATTCATCATCCTTTCCATGCTTTGAAGAGATGCTCTTTTGTGCCTTAAAAGGAGTCATTGTGCATGCCTATGTGTTTGAGGCTTTGGGCTGCCATATCAGTGGGTTTTGGGGCTCCTTTTTGCATGTTAAAACTTTGTTTTGCATTAATCAATCCATGCCATATGTGGTTGGGGTGGTTGTAGTAGAGTGCCCTCTTTGTGGCCTTGAATCCCCTTTGTTTTGGGCCCATTTCTTGGCATGCTTTGACCATGTTCCATACATGTTCTAGTCTTATTTTGGAATGCCCTAGGACTATTTTAAGTCATTTTGGTCCTTTGGGGTTTGGTTGTCATAGCTATGGTTTGAATCCCCTTATTGGCCTCAAGTTTGGAGCCCTATTGCATGCCTTACTTGCATGTTTTGTTTGAGTTGGCATCACTCCTCATGAGATTTCAGAGTTTATTATAATGCCATATTCTCATATTCATCACATTTCACTCATGCTTGAAGGTTGTGCATTGTGGTCTAAGTAATGGACCAATTAGTAAGCTTGTTTGCTTTGCATTTTTGTTGCCTTCACCCATCATTTTGGCCATTGTTTTGGGATGGGCTGAGGTCTCCCAATTTCGGTTTAAGTCCATCTTTGTATATAATTGCATGTTTGACAAGTTGCATTTGTGTATTGTTGCATATTTGCATTACATCATGTTTGCATGCTTAGTACATTGCATGATATCTAACTAGTTGCATCACATAACCTCATTGTATGCTTGACGTGTTCATATTGCATTAGCTTAACTTGCATGTTTAGGTAGCATTACAATGCATTGAGTTAGCATCCTCATATTGCACTAGTTGCATTACTTTGCATTGCATAGGGCATGCATGCATTGCATTTCGTTTGGTTTGGGGTGTCAAACCAAACTTGAGGAGTGAGGTGTGTTCGTACTCAAAGTGACGAAACACGTCTCAACCCTCGGTCACCGATGCCCTTGATCCCAAAATGATAGGGCGTGAAGCATTCATTTGTTTTGTCGCATGCATTTACATTGATTTGCAAACTTGGTACCTTTGGCTATCATGTATTGGAATGCATGATTGGTGGCCCGAGTACTGAGGGCCACATTCCCTTGAGTCCATAGCATGATAGGGAGAGTGGCCATGCACACATTGCTTTGAAAATTCCATACCATGCATTGTCTGTCCACTGCTGCAGCAAAAACAGGATTCTGCAGGAATAAATGGCCGGCCGACCACTTTCAGTGCCGACCGACCATCGGAGTCCAGCCGGTGACCCAATTTATGGTCGATGGTCACATTTACATAGTCGGTGGTACTTTTCATTGGCCGGTGGCATTCCAAAATGATCAGGGAATGGTGCAGAGGTGCCTCAAGAATTTTCACATCCCTCAGAGGTGCAGACCAGTGCAAACAGAGGCAACAGTGGCATGGTAATGGGTTTCCGAGCAAGGCAAATCGAGCATGCATCATCCACGCATTCCGAGGCAGAGCTGCGACGGTCTTTTAGTTTCATATTTGGGCTTTTTTTTGTAATTACTTAGAAGTTTTGTAATAATTAATTAGCTAGGATAGTTGATTCATTATTTGGCCTGTATTATTCTTTCGGACCCTTCGAGCGAGGGCAATTGTGTAATGAGTGTGTGTGAGTGTGTGTATGTCTTCCAACCCCCACTTCTTTCTCCCTTTTATTTACCTGCTTTCAATGGTTAGTTTAGGGCACGTTTCAATTAGCATACTTATGCTCGCATGATTGCATTCATTCTGTCTTGCATACACCGGGCTCAGCGCATCATACTAATTGCATTGTATTTCAAATTCCAAGTTGAATACATGTTGTCTGTAGCATTTCACATGCCATTGTAGGGTAGCTGAGCCTATCTTAGTTGCATTTTTGCATGTGATGCATTAGCCATCTTAACATGAGCTAGGATCATGCATTTGATTACTAACTAGCTTTTGTTTTGGCTCGGAGTTCTAGGTAAGCTTTTATGCTTTAGCATCTTGCATGCATGTGAGTGTTACCATGATAGCATGCTTACCATGAGGCTATTTGCTTATGTGATATAACTGCCTGAATGCCTGTGGGTGGAGGTTGGATTATTTGACTTGGAACAATGCATTGAATGAGAGTTTTAAGCCCACTAGATAGTGGCAAATCACCATGTTTTCTAAGCCCACTTGAGGGTGGCAAAATCCACGTCTTAGCCTACTTGCGAGTAGCACCTTCAAACTGTTTTTTAAAACAAACATAAAATGTTTTGTTCCAACTTAAACGATCCAGTCTATACTTGTATGCTGTGCGCATCACGTAGTAAATCTAGGCTAATAACCGGAATAAGAGCACATAATGTTTTCAAAACTCGATATCATGGTTAGTAGAGGCCGATCTTTGATCAGGGCGAGCGGGGGTGCTCACGAAGTGACCTTCCCCAATCGTACCCAAGTTCCCAGCCGAGGCAACTTTGGTGATGACGGACACGTGGCCTTAGGCAACGAGTCAGGGTTTCCTAAATTCCCCCAAAACAAAAATTTAGGTGGCGACTCTGTATCTGGCAAAGCAGTCCATGTTTGGCACTTCTTTCAAAAAATCTATTTTCAAAAATGATTTGCCAGATTTGGACTCTTTGATGATTCATCGGTCTTGCATTGCACTCTGCGAGATTAGATACAAGACCGTGACATTGAGTCCTGAACTGTAGTGAGCCCAATAAACAAAATGAGATTCCCTCCCAGGAAGTTCGGGGACGTCTACACAAAGCAACAGTGATATGCAATCAGGGGTAGTTATGATCTTTTGATTCGGGAATGTAAATCTTGAGAATCGATTTTGAGTGTGTTAAGTGGTGATCGTTCCTGAAAATTGTTTTGAAAAGTTTTAATAAAAGTTCATTTTGTTCAAAATTTTACCCTTTTACAACTTGGACCATTTTTTGGGACCGAAAGGAAAATTTTTAGTACTTGCAACTTTAATTTTATTGATTTCAACACAAGTACATTCTCCCTCTTTGATTTCAAAGTTGCTTTTACATCTTAAACTTGAAAAGAAAAGATCAAAGTAGTAAAACTAAGGACACAACTAAGGTAGGTGGCTCTATGCCAAAGACGGCCCAATCTCTGCCTTCTCTTCAAGCCAAGCCAAACTAAACACTCCTCAGATAGGGTGTAATTGAAACTAATGGCAGGGGGCTGGAATCTCTCTCGTCCTCCAAGCCGTGAGATACTGGGGCAAGTGCAAGGCATGAACCAGAAATGAAGCTATGTATTCCACTCCTTCATTTGGACGTATCTGATCATGCCTGAACTGGTGTTGGAACTGGAGAGAAAAATAGAACATGCAATGTGTGAGGCCAATCAACTCTACACTTGACTGTCGGGACATGCTGTAGCTCATCTCAACCAAATTAAGCCAAGGGTAACGCCAAGTTATGTCAGCTGTAGATTTGTTGCACATCCAATCACACCATAAACCCTCTGAGGGGAAGGGTTTGTCTACTTGTAGTTTATCCATCAACCATACCTGGGGAGGGATGAAAAATAAGAGAGATTAAAGAATAGAGAGGTGTGCGATGAGAGAAAAGTAAGGAAAGGGTTTCAAGAGAAAAACAGAGAATGAGTATTGAGTGATGTAAGAATCATAAATTAAAAGGTGAAAAATAATACCTGGAGAAGTAGCGGACTCCCTGCCAATTGGGTAGTCTCTCCTCGACGGAAAGCATCTAAACCCATTAAGGTTTCAGCCAGTGCCAAACCCATGCAACTCTTACCCTCTTTCAGACATTGGGCCACTTCGATCAACTGGATGCTAGCTCTGCCGAAATTAGGGGCAAGAAGGAATTGTCAAAAAGGCATAAACAAAGTGCATGTTGCCGGTTGCCTCTTCGAAGAAGGTCACTCCTGTCTCCAATGGCAGAAAATTGATGAACTAAGCCGGGGATGTCTAGTTCCCCATCATGTGCCAAGGATCGAGCCTTGTGTAATGTTAACCTACACATCTGTCCTACTGCTTGGGCATGGCCAAATCGAGGCTGCGGTATGATTTCTTCATCGCGCCGAGACTTCATTGAAGCTCGAAATTCCTCGAGTGTCAGACATACCTTTTGTGATCCGAATTGAATTACATGAGTGATTGGGTTCCAACATCGAACAACGGCATGGAGGAATGGAAAGCAAAGAGGAGTGCGGCTCAGAGGAAAAAGGGCATTTAGGCCAAAACTGCGAAAGTTCACCTTTTTTGAGCCGTCCAAAGTGGCTACCCAGTCTCAGAGCCTATTGTTGCACAATGTCTCTATGTTGAGAGCAAAATATCAAAGACTTGCTATTCTACCTGAAAAACAGCATGGGAGCACCATTTATAGAGGATGACAAGGAGCAGTGCATGACAGTTGGGCAGCATTGACCGACCTCACATTTAGGCCTGACCGTGCCTCAGTGAAGCCCGGCCGTGCCTATTTAGTCCCGGCCGGGTCTAAATGGTGGCTCAGATCAGTGTAGTTGTAGGAAAAGCTGGCCTTTGTCTTGACGTACCGCGGTTGTGTTTTAAGTCTTGTTTTGTTTGTACCAAATGTTTTTTAGTATTTTCGAGTTGTTTTCATTTTGTTTCCCTATTATTGGGTTGTATTTTAATTTTGTCCGATTATGGGTTGCTATCCGACTCAAGAATGAATGCAAGAGCAGATATTCGTTGTTTTAAGTCTTATGCGAAGTTTCATGCAAAGGTTGCGCCATTCATCACATGCCATTCATCATATTGTGCAAGGAGATCATTCAAAAAACTTATCTTTTATAACTAGCGGGTCTAACCCGATCATTGTTTTACAAAGCAGGAAAATAAAAGAAAATCCTTTAAAAAACAAAAGAGTCTATTGAAGCTAGCCTTTAACTACAAAGCAAAACAAAAAACAAAATCGTTATCCTCATCAGTAACCCATCCTTGCCCTTTTCCTCCTTTGCTGGGAGAAGGTGCATCACTGTCATCGCTGGGGCTACTGGACTACAAGTCAACCTTCTCTCCCTCATCTTCGTGGGTCGTAGACCCGTCAAAAGACTCGTCAGAAGGTGAGTGCTGCCTCGCTCGGCCTCTCCCTCGATCAGCTCCCCTTCGGCCCCTTATTGGGCCTCGTCTTCTTCTTCTTCCATCCGGAAGAGGTCTTGTGGGCACTGCTGGCGCTGGCTCAAGCTGAAAAGAGTACATGTATCAGTATGGACTAACAGAAGTATAAATAGTATGGCAACAACAGTGAACTATAGACAGAGTATACCTCAATCCTATGAGTGACTAAAGCGGTTTGTCTCCTCCGTACCATAAGGACCTGTCTGTTGATTGTCCGGAGGAGGTCATCAGCATACGCCTGGGGTATCTGCAAAAGGAATAGAATTTGAGAAAGGTAGACAGAAGTACTAGAGAACAATGAACAGAAATGGCAGAAAACAAAACAAGATAAAGTGCAGTGAGTAGAAGCATAAAGAAATGTGTATGCTCGATTTAGGAGTGAACGCTAGCCTGCGGTCTCTCTCCTCGATATGTTCAAGAGGGATCCGCTCGATCACTCCATCTGGACGCATGTATATGATCTCAGTGGGAATCACGGAAACCCAAGAATGGGAGCAACGGCAGGGGCACCTCCAGTAGGGGCATTGCTAGTGCAGCAACATCAGCAGTAACCTCCGAAACAACGTGAACCATGCCCAGGGTAAGAGATGCCATCACCCAGTATGTAAGAAGATGGTGAAGTCACCAGGCTTATGATGTTGACCACCATCCTCTTCCAACATCAGGAGGTCAATCTGAGGACCGTTCTGAAGCTCATCAACTACCCTCATGACTGGAGGAGGAGGATATGGAATGTCGAGGTCAGCGACGCCTCGTGTCTGGCGGATGAACCTCTTTCCCAAGTAGTAAGCCCGGCCAAAAGGCCCTCAAACAGAATCCACATGGTGGAGGCATGCCATGTAGCGACATAGGTCGTCCTTGATGCCTGGGAAATGCCCGCCTAAGGATGCCAGTCAATCTGTGGAAACAGACGTCAGATGTCAGAAATCAGTGCAATATAGAAGCAACAATATGAGAATGATCGTGTAGTATGGGAAATAGTGTAGTATGCTTACAGTATGTAAAAGTTAAAGGTTGATATTTTGTTACTTGATCCGCAGTGATCGTGTCAAAGAAGTGGCGAAAGTAGGGGAAGTCTCGGTCTACGCGGCGGCGGCACTCAAATCTGGAGTTGTAGTACCGAGAGCGGGGTACTGACAACTCAATTGGCCTCACCGGGACCGGAGCTAGAGAGGTAAAATATGTGTAAACCCAGAGCTACAAGTAGAAAAAGATGGATGAAGTAAATGAGCAGATAAACAGGAAATACAAAGAAAAGATGAGCAGGAAATGCAAAATTAAACAGAATGTAAAGCTAAACAGAAAAAGTAAATGTGAGGTGTACCTCCCAAACTCTCCAGTAACTGCCGAGTGAATCTGTCTTGCGGTGGGATATGGAGCTCATATAGTAGTATAAAGTGGCTAGGTTGGTGCACCCCAGTCATACTCTGTTACCTGTGGTAGGTGCACTAGTGCCCTATAAGATATAACCCACGGTATTTTCCCTATTCGCAAACAGGGTAGTACCGAGAAGATACATAAGGAAGCCGCGGGTGTACTGGGCGACCTCATTTGGAGTAGCGGGCTGGGACTTAGAGAAATGATCAAAGAACTAACTATACCTTACCATCTCGTGACTGGTGATGTCTGGGATTGCCCCGAGAAGCTAACGTTGTGCGGCTCTCCACTATTTTATATCAGGATTGAATGAGATCGGGCCGCCAACCCCAACCCATAGGCCAGTGAGCATCGCGAAATCATACGGGGTTAGAGTCAGCTCCCCGATCGATGAGAAGTGGAATGAGTCCGTGGTGTCTCATCTCTCTCTACCAGGGCCTTGTACAGCAGTGACTCAACCCTCATCTGTATGAGTCCTGAGCAGAAGGGCCCAAAGTTGGCGGCATCAACCAGTGTGTGGACCTCTACGAGCAGTCTCTCATACCAGTTCCGGGGGCCGGATATGGATCTGTAGCCGCCAATCGTCCTGGCTATCACTTGTAAATGAGGAGTGTATGAAGCATGAACTAGTGGTCTACTTATGAGATTCAACAATCTACTAAAACAAAGGAAAGCTGCTTACCGTGGAGGCATCGGCGGACAAGTGCTCTACGGGCTCTCATAGCAAGATGTTCTCATCTATCTTTGGGATGAGGCCTTCAAATCTCAAGATACCGCTTGGGGGCGGAACATGTGTACGTGGCTGGTAGGTGGCCACATCGAATGGCCTGTCAATGAGGAGAGGCAATACGGGAGCGTCCTCAGCCTCCATATCTGCACCTAAGGCGGCCCCAATACCAATGGCGGGGTCCAGGATGGGAACCTCGTCACTAGCTATAGAGAAAAGTGAAGAAAGTGAAGAAAAAGTGAGCGGATGAGTGAAAATAGGTGAAAATCCCAAAATTCAAACCCTAGCAGAGAGAGTGGAAAAGTTTTGGAAAATCAAAGGGGGATAGAAGGAAAGTTGAACAAAGTGGGAAATGTGAGGAAACCAAAGGGAAACCCCAAAACTCCACCAAATTCAATTTTGTTCGGTTCAAAGTGTAGAGGAGCGAAAGGGTTTCAAAGAAAAAATGACGAGGGTTGTTGGGTAATTCAAGAAAAGGGGAAATCTAGAGAGAGGAGAAGGTTAGAGAGAGGGGGAGGAATTTCGACCAAGGTTGCGTGCAGAAAAAGGTTTGAGTTTGTTTTAAACAAACATATCGCGTGGCTTTCCCGATTCTGCCCTTGCCGCTATCAAAGTCCAGCCAGCTATTGTGACGCCCGACCGTGCTTCATTGAGGCCCGGCCAGCTCTCAATGTAAACTTAGTTTGTTTTTTTACTTTATTTTATTTCTTGTATTATGGAGCTTTAATCTAAAAAAAAGAAAAAGAAAAAAAGAAAAGCAAAAAAAAAAAAAAAAAGTGAAGAAAAAGAGTTAAGAGAAATAGTTGAAAGAAAGAGAAAAGAAAAAAAAAAACAAAGGAACAAAGGAAAATAAGAGGGGGGGAAAAAAAAAAATGAGCAGGTAAAATATAAAAAGAAGAATTTCGGGTAAGAAAAAAGAGGAATTTTGTTCATTCTATTCTATTTTGTTTTATTGTGTAGATGCATAATTTGATTCACTTGGTTTGATTTACTTGGTTTAATTTGTTTAAACTCATGGTTTAAATTCATAATTTGATTTGTTTTGTTTCAAAACTTTTAATTTGTTTAGACTGTTTTGTTAGGTTATAAATTGTTTTGCCTGAATCGTAATCTGTTTGTTATGTCGTAAACAAACGATATTGTATGTATGGTTCATTCAGAGGAGTTCCAGATAAAATTATTCGTGCCACAATAAAATCATCATCCTTTTTACCATCAAATTGGAATGCGGTGTGTTTGTTCAGATTAAAGCCCATTGTTTTAACACATTAGCAAATTGGCTTCACTTTACTACATCGCTTTGATTGTTTTGATTTTACGTATCTCTATGTAGAATTCATGTTTACTTCTAATTCACATTTATGCGATTTGTTTGTTCTTTTATCAATCCAACCTTTCCTTCTATCGCGTGCGATGCGCTAGGATTGTTTCCATCGGTTAAAAACAACAGGTGCACCTGTTTGTTCACACCGCCTTTCCTCCTCTCGTGTGCGACGTGTTATGATTATTTCCATCGGTTAAAAACAACAGGTGCACCTATTTGTTCACACCACCTTTCCTCCTCTCGTGTGCGACGTGTGAGGATTGTTTATCTCGGTTAAAAACAATAGGTGCGCCTGTTTGTTCACACAACATTTCCTCCTCTCGCATGCGACACGTGAGGATTGTTTACCTCGGTTAAAAATAACAAGTGCGCCTGTTTGTTCGCACCACCATTCCTCCTCTCGTGTGCGACGCGTGAGGAATGTTTATCTCAGTTAAAAATAACAGGTGCGCCTGTTTGTTCCCACCACCTTTCCTCCTCTCACGTGTGATATGTAAGGATTGTTTACCTTGGTTAAAAACAACAGGTGCGCCTGTTTGTTCACACCACGATTCCTCCTCTTGCGTGTGACACGTGAGGATTGTTTATCTCGGTTAAAAACAACAGGTGCGCCCGTTTGTCCACACCACCTTTCCTCCTCTTGAGTGCGACGCATGAGGATTGTTTATTTCGGTTAAAAACAACAGGTGCGCTTGTTTGTTCACACCACCTTCCCTCCTCTCGCGTGCAACGCGTGAGGATTGTTTATCTTGGTTAAAAACAACAGGTGTGCCTATTTGTTCACACCACCTTTCCTTCTCTCGCATGCGACGCGTGAGGATTGTTTATCTCGGTTAAAAACAACAGGTGCGCCCGTTTGTTCACACCACCTTTCCTCCTCTTGTGTGCGACACGTGAGGATTGTTTAAATCGTTAAAAAACAACAAGTGTGCTTGTTTGTTCACACCCCCTTCCTCCTATCGTGTGAGATGCGTTAGGATCTCGGTTGAGACCTGTGGTGCGCCTGATGGTTACGTCGCCCTTCACCCTTCCTACGCGAAGCGTAGTTGGGTCTGCATTTTCTTACATTCTTTCTACGTGGGATGTAGGTTGGTTTGTGCTTTCTTTGTCCTTTTCACGTGAGACGTGTCTATTTGTTCACTTCTTTCCATATGAAACACGGTGGGATTTGTTTTGCTTTGATTTACGTTTTGTTCAAACGTTTTTTCTATTTAGATTGTAGCGTTGTTTCATTGCTTTATTTGCATTCGAGTCTTTCATTGCATTGTTTCATTGTGTTTCATTGCATGATCATAAGTTATTTGCTGCATTTCATGTTGCATTTTGCCCTTGAGTTCAATCTATGCATTTATGTCTTGATTTCTTGCCCGAGCCTTGCAGCTCGTCAAATGGGTCGTCTTTGGGTTTGACATTCACTCACGTCACTTTATGACTTCGAGCTCTGTCAAAGATGGTAACTATAGTCACACCATTTTTGACCGCCTACAAGGCTTGAGCGCTTTGCCTGGTACATTTGATGATGAAAGTGGTGTTGTGCGTAGTTTGAGGGCTCAACAAAGGGGCTATGTTTAAGCTCTGAAACAATCCAAACCTTCCATATTCCCACTGATGACACCCCATAAATCCATTTTTACACATTTTTCTATCTTGTGCTGTGTTTGAAGCAGGAAAACAGGGGAACACATTGAGGCCCGGTCGTGCCTCATTGAGGGTCCGCCGTGGCTATTGAAGGCCGACTGTGGCTATTGAAGGCCGACCGCCTTAGTAGCGAGAAACATTGTTCTATGCAGAAGCCCGCCAGCTGTCCATTTTTGAAGATATTTGTGACCCCTCTTGCTCAAATTCTATAAAAACGAAGCTGTATCTCTATTTTGAGGGTTGAAGAATTTCTAAAAAGCCTCTACACCTTCTTGAGAGCTCCTTCTTCTCCTTCTTCTTGTGCAAGCAACCCTTTGAGCAAGCCTATCACCTTGAATCTATATCCATACATCATATACACCTTCACACCTGAGCCTAGGAACCTTGGTTGAGCCTTGAACACCATAATTTAAGCTTAAGAGTGTGTTGGGACTTAGTTTGATTCATGAAAAAAAGCTCACTTCTTTGAGAGGTATAAGCTTGTCATCCTCTGTTTTACTTCTTGTTCCATCTATTGCTATCTAGTTCTTGTAGTTTTGTGTTGTTTTGACTCTCTTCCAAGTGTTTAAATTTGGGTTTGGAGAGCTACCAAAAGGGTAGAGAGAGTTAACACTCTTTCTTATACCTTTACCTATAGCTCAAACCCTTGCTTTTACACCATTTCCTTTTCTTTCTAGATTATTTTTTCAGAGTTTAAAAAAGGCTAAAAATCATGCTTTGAGGTTTCAAAAGTGGAGGGGTTAGCCACCCCTTCTTGTTCTTACTTACTAGCTTTGTTTTCTCTCTTTGTTGTTTAGCTTTGTATGCTTTTTTCATGCACTTTGAGCCACTGTTTTTCATCCATTAAGGACTGTTTTAGCGCTGTCCTAGGATGTGTAGTTGGTTCATGCTTTGATTAGCTTGATTGTTATCTCATAAGTTTGCATACATAGCTTGTTGAATATTGCTATAAGCTTTTCTTTAACTAATTTCCATGTCAAAGAATCTCATTTTAATAATCAACTTGCCATTCATTTCTTTCATTTGAGAGTTATTTCAATCGGTTGATGGTTATTCAAAATATAAACAAGTGATCTATACTAAATGGCTTAATCTCTACGGAGGTTCATTGTCAACGGCATAGTCTCTTGTTCATGTTGAGAATCACCTCCTGTTTGACATGTTTCTCACCTAGTGGACGTAATCTATTAGTGGATGTAATAATCACCTTGGACTTAATGGATTAAAAGATGGCTAAGACTAATGAATTTGGCTTAAAATGAACCAATCCACATAAAGAAAATAAGTTATATTGCTTGGGCTTCGGCCGGACGTTATGTCGAGTCCATTGTGTCAAGGGTTATCTTAAATCAATTCATGATGTTTTAATGAATCTTGAAGCGTCCCTACCTCCCTCTTTGAGTTCACCCTATAATAGGAGGGAGGGGTGGTTGTTGTTCATTGCATTTATTGATCTTTGTCCAAATTGTACTCGAAATCATCAAGCAATCAACTTGCTCATTGATGGCTTTGGAAATGATTCCAACCTTTTCTCAAGGCTTTTCCATGATAGAGAAGTGTGCGAGGGACAAACAAAGTCTAGAATAACTCTGTTTGCACTGTTTTCATTTCAGAGCACAAAATAGGATTTTGCATGAAATTAAGGCACGGCCAGCCCTTTTGGGGCCCGGCTGGGCCTCATTGAGGCACGGTCAGCCGTCAATGTTTGGTCAGCAGAATGTTTTGCACAAAACAGAGGGCAATGGCTGAAGGTGAAACAGAATAGGCCTAAGCAGACAGAGTTATTCTTGGACACTGTGCATGTAACCCTTGTGCATCCTTGCTTACCTCAATGTTGTAGATTAATGCTCCGATTACTAGCGTTGTAATTATTAGTGTTATTGTTTTTAGTCTTGTTAATTATTAGTGTTGTAATTTCATTATTGTTTGTTTGTAATCGTTATAGCTAGTTAACTTACATAGCTAGTTTATTTCTCATTATTATCCTTGTTGTAATAGAATAGCTAGCTAGTTAATTCTTTGTTTATTTATTCATTCGGTTTTGTAATAATTAGTTTAATTCGGACTTTCGAACACTCATTCGGACCCTCTTGCACGAGGCCAATATGTAATAATGTGTATGTCTTCCAACCCGCGTCTTTCTCCCTTTTACGTAGTTGCTTACGATGGTTAGTTTAGAACATCATTTCTCTTAGCATTTTCCATGTTTGCATACACTTGTCTTGCATGTATCGAGGCTCGGTTCATCATTCTAACAAGCATTACCATTTATTACTTCGTTGAATACACGCGTTATTGCATGCTATCAAATTGATTCACATGCCATGTTAATAGCCGAGCCTATTTAAAATGGCATATTGCATGTGTTGTATTAGTCATTTTCCATCCGTAGGATCATGCATTTTTTCTAACTCTTTTACTTCTTTTGGCTTGCCTTGGAGTACTAGGTGAGCACTTATTGCTTTAGCATAACCGCATGTGTGTGATTGTTGCCATGATAAGTATGAATACCATGAGGCTAATTGCTTAAATGATATAACTCTTTTAATGCCAGTGGATGAAGGCCTTTTTACATAAGTTGGGATAAATTGATTAATGTAAATGCAAACTCACCTTTTCAAGTTATGAGTATCAAAAACAATTTTCAAACAAACATGAAATCAAATGTTCCAACTTTTGCAAATTGGTCTATACTTGAGTGTATCACCTAGTAAAGTTAATTTAATAATCGAAACAAGAGCATATAATGTAGATAAAAATCACATCATGATTAGTAGAGGCCGATCTTTGATCGGGCGAGTGGGGTGTTCAATTCATGACATTCTCCTCTCGTACCTAAGTTCCTGAGCCCTTACACTTTGGTGATGACGAACTAATGGCCTTTGGCACGAGTCTTGGGTTTCCTAAATTTCCCAAAAATATTTAGGTGGCAACTCTGGAATCTGGCAAAGCAGTCCATTTTTGGCATTTGATTCAAACATCGATTTTTCAAAAGAATTACCGGATTTGGACTCTTTTTGTGTTTTCACTATTTCACATTGCACTTGTGAAATCAGATTCAGAACCACGAGAGTCCGAACTGTAGGGCTGATCGTATCCGAAAGGAGCATAAAAAGTCAAGCTACAGTATGGACTGGTTGTCTTCATACCAGGCTATTATAGATTGCTATCGTCAAAGGGTTACTATGTACCCTAAGCGGTGATTGTTTTTTATTTCTTGGGGGACTGGGTGGATAGAGTTTTATCACTGGTATATGATCCGCATGGGCGGAGTGAACTTAGTTGCCTTCTTGCAACCTTCTTGGGTGGTGAGTGTGATGAAGTCTGAGTTGAGTTGCCAAGGGTGGTTTATGAAGACCCCGATGTCTTTCATGAGGATCTTACTAGTTTACCACCTCACCGAGAGATCGAGTTCTCTATTGATTTAGTGCTTGGCACGGCATCGATTTCTATGGCACTATATAGATTTGCACTTGCTAAATTGAGTGAGTTGAAGATTCAACTCCAAGAATTGCTAGATAAGGGTTTTATCTTCCCTAGTACTTCACATTGGGGAGCTCCGGCTCTCTTTGCTAAAAGGAAAGATGGAGCGTTGCGACTTTGTATAAATTACCGAAAGTTGAATCGGGTGACTGTTAAAACAAGTACCTAATGCGTCGTATAGATGATTTGTTTGATCAATTGACGGGGTCTTGTTACTTTTCTAAGATAGATCTCAGATCGGGTTATCATTAGTTGTTGAGGGTAAGGGAAGAGGATATCCCGAAGATGGCATTCCATATGCGGTATGGCTACCATGAGTTTCTAGTGATGCGTTTTGGGCTAACTAATGCACCGGCAGTGTTTATGGATTTGATGAACCAGACCTTCCGTGAGTTCCTAGACCGTTTTGTGGTCGTCTTTGTGGACAACATCTTAATTTACTCACCCTCTGAGGAGGGACACGAGGAACACTTGCGGGTGGTACTTGAATTGCTTAGAACCCACCGGTTGTATGCTAAGTTTGGGAAGTGTGAATTCTGGCTGAGAGAAGTTAAGTTCTTAGGCCATGTGGTATCTGAGGAGGATCCAAGATAGAGGCAGTGCACGATTGGGTGCAACCTAAAAATGCTTTTGAGATCCGTAATTTCTTGGGGTTGGCCGTGTATTATCATAGATTCGTGAAGGATTTCTCAAGGCTAGCCTCATCACTGACTAGACTAATGAGGAAGGGAATTAAGTTTGTGTGGAATAAGACTTGTGAGAAGTTGTTCCAAGAGCTTAAGGTTAGACTTACCACTGCTCCAGTATTGATTATTCTAGAAAGGGGTTTGGGCTATTCGGTATATTGTGATGCCTCATGGGAAGGTTTGGGTTGTGTATTGATGCAAGAGGGGAGGTTAGTAGCCTATGGCTCAAGGGGAGGGTAGTAGCCTATGGCTCGCGGTAGTTGAAAACGCATGAGAGGAATTACCCTACTCATGACCTAGAGTTGGCGACAGTGATCTTTGCTTTGAAAATTTGGAGGCACTATCTGTATGGGGAAAATTTGAGGTGTGTTCTGACCACAAGAGTTTGAAGTATCTGTTTACATAGAAATACTTGAATTTGAGGCAGAGGAGGTGGATGGAGTTCACAGAGGACTATGATTTTGAGTTGCATTATCATCCGGGGAAGGCCATGTTGTGGCCAATGCCTTGAGTAGGAAATTAATTAGCAGTGTGGCTTGTATTGCTATTTAGGAATGGGAGATGTTGAGTACTCTTGGTGAGTTTGACTTACATCTTGGTGAGTCCATTGAGTCTACAACATTGTTTACGGTAGTTGCACAACCCACACTTGTGAACTGAGTGTTAGAAGTGTAAAAGAATGATCTTGAGGTAGAAACCCTCCGGGAAAAAATCTCCAGTGGGAAGGTGGAAAGAGGCATGAAAGTGTATTCAGACTCGAGTGTTAGATGCCTTGAACGTCTATTTATGCCGTAGTCTTACCGAGAGGTAGTACTCCGAGAGTTTCACCATTCACGCCTTGCGGTGCATCCGGGGGGCACAAAGATGTATCACGACCTGAGTCACCAGTTTTGGTGGAGGGGTATGAAGAAGGACGTGGCGGCGTTTGTATCGAAGTGCCTTACTTGCCACAAGTGAAGGCCGAGAATCAAAGGCCAATGGGTTTGTTTACAACCCTTGCCTATAGCTGAGTGGAAGTGGGAGCATGTCATAATGGATTTGTGGTGGGTCTTCTAAGAACTTAAATGGGGTCGTGATGCGATTTGGGTGGTAGTTGACCGGTTGACCAAGTCAGTGCACTTATATCTATACGTATGAGTGATTCAGTAGACTATCTTGTCGATCTTTACATTAGGGACATAGTGAGGTTGCACGGGGTCCCTGTGATGATTGTTTCGAATAGAGATCTGTGTTTCACAGCTTGGTTGTGTCAGAGCTTGTAGAGTGCCTTGGGCTCTAGATTGACCTTAGCACTGCTTATCATCCTAAGACTGACGGGTAGTTCGAGCATACCATTCAGATCCTTGAGGATATGCTTCAAGGTTGTGTCCTTGATTTTAAGGGGTTGTGGGAGAGGCACTTGCCCTTAATGGAGTTTGCCTATAATAACAGCCTCCAATCGAGTATTGGCATGGCACAATTTGAGGCTTGTATGGCCGACCGTGTAATCTTTGGTGTGTTGGGCCAAAGATGGGTGATGCATCTTTGTTGGGTCCAGAGTTGGTTCGAGAAAAGACGGAGCAAGTGGCACTTATTTGTAAGAGGTTGGTTACGGCTCAGAGTCATTAGAAAATTTATGCCGACCATAGGAGGAGACCCTTGTCTTTTGAGGGGAGAGACCATGTGTTCTTGAAGATATCACCTAGGAGGGGTTTGATGAGATTTGGGAAGAGTGGGAAGTTGTCCCCTCGATTTATTGGACCTTTTGAGATCCTTGAGCGGGTCGAGGAGGTTGCTTACTATTTGGCACTATCGCCACAACTTTCCAGGGTTCATGATGTGTTTCATATTAGTATGCTTCGGAAGTATGAGCCAGATCCATCACACGTGTTGGATTGGACCGACTTAGAGGTAGATGAGGATGCCTCGTATGAGGAGAGACCGGTGAGAGTCTTGGATACACAGGACCATGTCTTGCGAGGCTAGATGATACCCTTGGTTAAGGTATTGCAGAAACATCACGGAGTTCAGGAAGCAACTTGGGAGCGTGAATTGGAAGTCCGTGAGAAATATCCGGACTTAGTTGTTGATGTTTGAACGTATATTGAGATTTTGATTATGTTAATGAAATGTAAAAGCATTGTATATGTTTTAGAAATACAAGGACATTATACATGTTGTGGATGTTTTGGAAGCATGTATTTAATATAAACATTGCATATGTTTTGAGAATATGGAATATTGTATGTGTTGCATCACTTTGGAAACATCGCATATGTTGTGTAAATTTGGGAAATTGGGCTTATCATAAATATTGTTAATGTTTTGGGAATATATGAATTGTGTGTCATTGTCAAAACTTACATATTAAGTTAATGAGAGTGAATGACTAGAAAATGAGTCATGGTGAGGGAATTGAATGGTTATCATTGTTGTAGTTGGTTGTAACTTAGTTTTTAAAACTTGATTTGAATTTTGAGGGACAAAATTCCTTAAGGGGTGGAGGTTATAGCGATTCCAATTTTGACCCGACTCTTGTTGCATTATGGACTCAGGCTTATGGCTTCTAAATGTTATTCATTGTCGTTTTTCCCCCTTATTCCTCCTTAAATGTGGTTATTGGATTGTAGTTGCATGTTTAGAACAGGTTGGTTACTTGTTTTTTTTCAAACCTTTGTTGCATAGATTTTTGCTCCTCTGTTCGAGCAGCCATTCTTACGCTCGAGTGGGCTTTGCAAACTCTCAATATTTTTGTAGACCTGCAGATACTGGATGAGTGCATTCTACGCTCGAGCGGCGTTTCCTACGCTTGAGCGGGTGGGTGCTTGATCCAATCTTGAGCTCGAGCGATGTCTTTCGTCTACAAAACTTCTGAAAGTGTGCATTCTACGCTTGAACGTCACTTCTTGCGCTCGAGCAGAACAATGTGTCTGACACTCGAGCGTCACTTCTCACGCTTGAGCGGATTGCGTGTATATCAGTTTGTAACAGCTACATTTTGCATCACTTTTTCATTCGTTTCTCTCTAAAACTCTCCAAAACCCTAGCTCTTGAGTTTCTCTATCTAACACTCATCTTCTCTCTACACTTTCACCTAGACCCATTGAGTTCTCCACCCTAGTGTCTTTGAGAAAAAAGGAGAGCGTCTCAAGATCTTCATTTTGATCTGAATAAAGGTGGGTTTGAGCATCTTTGGAGTTTCATCCTTGCCTTGCTTGTCTTCTCCCTTTGAGGTAGGGATTTTCTATACTTTCATATGGGTTTTAACTTAGTTATTCGTTGTTGTGTAACAATGGTGGGATATGGGAGTGTTATGGACCAACCTAGGATTTGGGTTTAAAATCAAAAGAGAGGTTTTTGAGTGAGTATGATATAAAGCGATATGGGGTTTGAATATGAGGTATCTTGTGGAAAAGTAGTTGATTTTGGCCTTTGGGTTAATATTTGGGAAAGGGGGGGGTTTGTCCTAAAATGATTCAAATATTTATTTTGTATAAACAAATGAAATTGGTGTTGTAAATATGAAATTGGACGAATATTGAAATAAATGGTGGAGTTGGATATGTATTACCTCACACCTTTGGAAATTTTGAATAAATTATCTGTCTTGAGATTGAATATTTGTTTAGAAATAACTGTATTGGGCTATCGGGGGAGGATATCTATGATTATTGTAGAAACTGCATGAGGATTAGGTGAATTAAAACTAATCTATTGTTGGTTGTCATTGAATATGACTATGTTTTAAATACATCGTGTATGTATGATGTTTGGGAGGAGAAAGAGGATGTACTTCATGTTTGGAGGAGATAGGCGATGGACTCCATTGAAATTAAGTTGGCCGGAGTGTCCTGGGTGAAAGTCCCGAAACTGCGCGTATACATGGGTGCCGATCACGCGGATGAAATTTTCGTAAAATGGTAAATTGAAGTGTTTGTGTGGTAATTGTGTTGATTAGATAGCCATTAAGTTGTAGTCTCAGTTGGGTTGTTGATAGATAATGAAATTGGCTCATGAATTGAAATTAATTGAAGGAAAATGGATTAAGATGTAAACTTGGTACTTTATGATTATATAAAATGTGAGTGTTTTGTCACAGGCATTGTAGATTCACATTGTACTTATATCTTTGCTAAGTCTCATATTGTGTTAGATTATTCCTATGGGCTTTGGCTCACCCTATTTTGGAAAAATCATTTTCAGATGTTGGTGATATGCCTCTGCCAAGGCAATAGTTTGGAGGGACATTTGGGAGCAAGAGGTTCTTTCTTTTGTTGTATTCTTAACAGTATTGAGCTAGGCTCACTTTTGTTGTAACCAAGAAGTGACTTGGAAAAATGTAAGCCTATAGGGCATATGATTACCTGTTTAGTTTTCAGTTTGTGGACACCCCATTTTTGACCACCCACAAGGCTTGACCGCTTTCTCTAATGCACTCGATGATGAAAGTGGTATTGTGCGTGGTTCAAGGTCTCAACCAAGGAGTCTTGTTTAAGCTCCCAAACAACCCCAAACCTTCCATATTCCCACTGATCATACCCAAGAAATTCATTTGTACACCTCATGCCACCCTATGTTGAGGTTGAAATAGGAAACAGGGGAATTCATTCAGGCCTGACCGTGCCTCATTGAGAGTTGGTCATGGCTATTGAGGGCCGGCCAGACTTCAGTAAACGAAACACTGTTCTGGGCGGGAGCTCGCTAGCTGTCCATTTTTGAAGATATTTATGATATTTTTGGCTCAAATTTTGTATAAACGACCATATACCTCTGTTTTGAGGGTTGAACAATTGAGAAAGAGCCTATACATATAGAGAGAGCTCCTTCTTCCTCCTTCTTCCATTGCAAGCTATCTTTGAGTTAACCTACCTTCCTTGTATCATCCATATACACCATACACAACCTTGACTCATCATTCTAGAGCCTTGGTTGACCCTTGAAAAACATAATTCAAGTTTGAGAGTGTGTCAAGAGTGTGCTTGATCATCAACCAAAGCTTACTCAATTTTGAGAGGTATAAGCTTGCAACTCTTGTTCTTGCTTTTGCTTATCTCATTTCTATATATTTCTTGTATTCTTGGGCTGTTTTGCATCCATTTTAAGTGTTGGAACTTGGGTTTGGATAAGCTACCAAAGGTGGTAAGGTTAACACCTTTACTTGTACCTATTTTCATAGCTCAACCCTTGATTCCTTTACACTCTGTTCCTTTTTTTTTTTTTTAAAAAAAATGATTTTCAGAGTTGAACTAGGGCCAAAAAACATGGTTTGAAGTCTTGAAATTGGAGGGGTGGGCCACCCCTCCTTGTTTTGCTTACATAGCATCATTGTCTTTACCTTTTGTTTAGCTTTTTGGAGTTCTTTTCTTGCATTTTCAACCACTATTTTGGCTTATTAGAGACTGTTTTAGGGCTATCCTATTATATTTAATTGATTCAAGCTTTGATTATTTCTTTGTTGTAGCATTGGTCTTTGTACATAGCTTTATTATGTTATTCTTAGCCTTTCTTTGTCTAACTTTCATGTTAATAACCTCATTTTAAGAATCAACTTGCCATTCCTTTCTTTCATTTAAGATTTGTTTCAATCGGTTGACGGTCATTCAACACATGAACTAGAGATTCACGCTTAATGGCTTAATCTCTACGGAGATTCATTGTCAACGGCGTAATCTCTCTTTTATGTTGAGAATTACTTCCTGTTTGACACTTCTCTCCTTTTAGAAGACTTAATCATCACTTTGGACAAATGGACTAAAGAATGGAAATGACTAACAGAATTGGTTTAAAAGCAACCAACACATATAAAGAAAATGAGTCATATTGATTGGGCTTGGCCGGACGTTATGCTAAGTTTATCGAGTCAAGAGTGGTCATACGCTAATTCATGGCATTTTGATGATTCTTGAAGCGTCTCCACCTCTCTGTTTGAGTTTACTCTATGACAAGAGAGAGGGGTGGTTGTTATTTATTCCATTTATCGATTTTTGTCCAAATTGTACATTGAAATCATCAACCAATCAATTTGCTCATTGATGGTTTTGGAAACAATTCTGAACCTTCTTTTCAGGCTTTCCCACGACAAAGAAGTGTGAGAGGGAGAAATAGAGTCCAAATCACTGTGTCTGCACTGTTTTCACATAAATACACAAAACAGAGTTTGCACAAAATTGAGGCACGACCGGCCTTCTTTAGGCCCGGTCGGGCTTCATTGAGGGCCGGCCGGTCCTTAATGTTTGGTTAGCAGTGTATTTTTTGCAAAAAAACAGAGGGCAGTGGCTGAGGTGAAACAGAGCAAGCCTGTGGCAGATAGAGCTATTCTTGAACATTGTGCATGTGCATGCATGCAACCCTTGCGCATCCTTGCTTACATCATGATTAGTATTGTGGTGTTGTAATTAATTTATTATTATTGTCCCTTTGTAATTATTGTAGTTAATTAGTTTAAATAACGAGTTCGTTTATCGTGGTTATCCTTGTTGTAATAGCATAGTTAGTTAGTTAATTAGCCTCGGTTATTTATTCATTCGGGTTGTAATAATTAGTTTAATTCGGACTTTCGGACTTTGATTTGTACGCTCTTGCACGAGGGCAATGTTGTAATAAGTTGTATGTCTTCCAACCCTACGTCTTTCTCCCTTGTACTTACTTGCTTATGATGGTTAGTATAGAATGTCATTTTTTCAAATTAGCATCTTTATGCTTTGCATCCACTTGTCTTGCATGCATTCAAGGTTTGGTTCATCATACTAACCAAATGTGTAAATTCATTTCCTGACTATGTGCTTTATCGCATGTTTTGAATGGAATCATATGCCATGTTCATAGCCGAGCCTATTAAAATTACATAACGTATGCGTTGCATTTAGTCATATTGCATTAGTTAGGAGCTTGCATGTTTTCTAATTATTTTGCTTTGTTTTGGCTCGGAGTACTAGCTGAGCAATTTCGAGTTTTAGCATGATGCATTGTGTGTTAGTGTTATAATATCAAGCATATTTCCATGAGGCTAATTGCTTAAATGATAGAATTGTTTGAATGCTTGTGGATGAAAGCTAGTTGCTTGAATCGGGATGGCTTGATTAAATGTCCATTTTAGCCCGCTTTTTCAAGTGGCGAATTCACAAAAACAATTTCAAATAAAACATGAGATCAAGTGTTCTAATTCTTGTAAACTAGTCTATACCTTGTATGCGGATCACATAGTAAAAATAGCTAATAAATCAAAACAAGAGCACATAATGTAAATAAAAAAACACATTATGATTAGTAGAGGCTGATCTTTGATCGGGCGAGTGGGGTGCTCAATTCATGACCTTGCCCTCTCATACCTAAGTTCCCTAGCCGAGATACTTGGTGATGACGGACTAATGGCCTTTGGCATGAGTCACGGGTTTCCTAACTTTCCCAAAAAAATATTTAGGTGGCGACTCTGTAATCTGGTAAAGGAGTCCATTTTTGGCATTTTATTCAAACATTGATTTTCCAAAAAGATTATCGGATTTGGACTCTTTTTGTGTTTTCACTATTTCACATTGCACTTGTGAAATCGGATTCAGAACCACAAGCGGAGTTCGAAGAGTTCGAACTATAGGGCTATTCGTCTTCCGAAAGGAGCACAAAAAGTTCGGCTATAGTTTCTGGCGACTCTGCTGGGGATTTAGAGAACTTGACTTGAAACTCATGATGTGATGTTTTATTTACATATATATGTTCTTTGCATTGTATTTGCATTGGTGCTCTTAAGTCACTGTGTTTTGCCATCTGCTATTCCTGGACGGTTTGCCAGAGGCTTACCCAAAAAGCTTGCCAAAAGGTTGACTGGTCATGGGTCTATCATGTTGGAAACACAACCCTTGGATCTAGATTACCGCTATACCGCTTGATCCACCTTTCACTTCTTGGTGTTAGGTACGAGAGGTATATTAGGTAATCTTACTGAGGTACCCTTTCGACCATTAGACCTTGTTGCATGTAGTGAAGCTACAGTGACTGTTCTAACTTAGGACAGGATGTCACCTATTTGCAGGATATTATGAAAACTTGTTGTTTGAATTAGTGCAGCCTAGATTATGCCAAAATCTAGGATAGGGTAACCCTACCCGCTCATAGGGGTGTTTTGGTTCTTTTTACTTGATATGTGCTTTTACAGTGAGACTGTACAGGATGGTTCATATCAGTTTAAAGTTTGAAAATAGAGTTCAATGGGGATTACAGTTCAGCTATTTGTTATGACTGTTGTGAATTGGGGTCGAAGTGCTGCTGATTTTGATTTTTTGTTTTTTCTTTTTGCTAGGTAGTTTACCATCATAGCTTCAGAATGACCCAACATTCCCTAAGTTGTGTGGACTCGTTTTGGTAGGCTGTGTAAAGCTCAAGACCTTGTTGGTGGTCAGCCCGTGCTAGTCTCGCTTCCTCTAGTCACTCGACGGAGAAGGAACAGACGGTCAGTAACATTAGTATAAAGCACTCCACAAACATCTACCCATTCTCACTCAGTCAGTTCACCAGTATCTAGTTCACCCAGATTAGCAATGGCACAAAATACAACATAGAACGCAGAGGAATTCGCTGCCATGATGACTGCCTTCCAAAGGACTATGGACACTATAAACTAGAGGATGGCTGCACAAGATGAAGTCATTTCCGACCTACGGTGTACATGTGGGGCATCAATATCAACTGTGCATCTGTTCTCGACTGCTCAGCCAAACCCAGATCTACCCCCACCAGTTGAAAACTTGCCAGTCCCGGATCCTTAGGACATGTTTCCCCCAGCACCAGTTTATCGGCCTTTGATTCAACCTTCCCCAGGGATGTTTCCTTTTGATATCAATGAAATTGATCCGACCTTGGTCAAGACTGCTAGATTGGGAAAAACATTGAAGAAATCCCAGGGCTTCAACTCCATTCCAGATATCAAAGATGGGTACATTGAGGCTTCGGTCAGATTATTGGAGAAATTTAAGATGCTCACATCAACAGATTCGATGGGAGTGGGGATCCAATTGTGCATGTCCGGTTGTTTTCGGATGTATTGAGGCCCATGGGCTTGTCTTGAGCACAAAAGCTTTCGTTGTTTGGGAGAACCTTGTCTGATGTGGCAGCTATCTAGTACGCTAAGTTGGAGGACTCTATAAAACGGAATTGAGAGGAGCTATTTGAGGCGTTTGTCAATCAGTATTCATATAACACCCAGATAGAGGTAACCATTAGTGAGCTGGAGGCTACTACCCAGAACCCCAAAGAATCATTTATTGATTTTATCGCCTGGTGGAGAGCCAAGGCAGCCCGAATGACAAATAGGCCTACCGAGAGAGAACAAGTCTGACTAGTGGTCCAGAACCTTGAGCCATACATACTGTAGAGGATGATAATGGCATTTGTCCACATTTGCTTCCATACATGAGCTGGGGGTCCAGATTGAGAGTGCATTCAAAAAGGGTATCATCTACAGAACGAGCGAACCCACAAGAAGGCCATTTTCCCAGAATACCAATGCTAGCAGCACACTACTCCACGGCCTGCAGATGTTAGCAATGTCGTCACAACGGCCAAGATGGCTGATCCTTTTGCTACTGCCACAACCTCACAACCTTCACAAAGTACCGGTCCACCCCAGAATTGAAGAGTTTTTACTCCCCTCCATATGAGCCCAACCCACGCTCTCAAGCTATTAATGCAAAAGGGGCATCTCAAGCCTCTCGGTCCTCGTTCACTTCCAGACCCATTGCCACCCAAACACGACTCTACCCAGTATTGTATCTTCTATAAACAACATGGCCATCCCACGGAAATGTGCTACCGTCTACGTCATGAAATCTAGGATCTCATTGACAACAAAGTTATCACCCCACCTTCCAAGCCAAATGTAACAACCAACCCACTTCCTGCACACAATCAAGTCCCCCTGCCTAGAAACATTAACCACATCCATACTCTATCGCCCACCTTCAACCCTAGCGCATACATTACCTCATCCCACCTATCAAAATCGAAGGTGGTCATTCCAGAAGGCACAAACATGTGCATGACGGATCTAACACCACAAATCCAATCCAAGCCCGCGGCAGTAAACGAGAAAGCGAAGAATGCATTGAAGACAGGTGGTGTCCCTGATACCCGTCTCATAAAAAGAGAGGCGTCTCACGGAGGAGTACGATCCTAGTCTATACATTGTTGCTATCGATCAGCCGAAGCCAGTAGTCATATTATTGGACTTTTCTCAGCATTAATGCTATCGAGGAAGACCAAATGGTGCAGAATCTGAATGAGTGGCCTGAGCAAGGCCTGAATGACTTAGCAAACCTAGAGGAGAATCTGGCGGAATTGGAAGAGGATCTGAAGGATTTTTACTTCTTCGAGGAAGAAGATATAAGCTATGTGCAGATGGGATGGTGGGATCTGAGCCATCCAGAACAAGTAATGGATGGTGAGTGAGGAAGATTCAAATGTGGAGGAACAGACAGGAGAGACTGAGACAGAAGAGGAAATTACTGTTAAGGGTAAGACTGAGGTTGTTACCTCTTACTGAGAAGGACATAGGCATTGGAACAATTTCAAAAGGAAAGGATAGAGGAGATCCAAGCGAAGATAGCTCTGGAACAAGGCAAAGGAAAAAGGAAAGAAGAACCTGAAATAACAGCGGGTGATGCCTAGTAACCAGAAAGCTCGAATGGGATCCCAATAACGAAAGAGGATGTTGAGAAAACTCAGGAAGTATCGGATGTTGAAACCCGAGATGTGGTGGAAGAAGAGTGGTATGATGAGGGCGCGTGATGTTAATATGCTCCGGATGGAACCCAATGCCAGTTTGGCCATGACTGCAGGAGAGTGGTGGAAAGACAGCGACCTAAGCCATGTGTACACTGATGAAGGTTAGAAGGCTGATACCCCAGATGACACTTGGTATCCGATGAGATCAATCATATGACCTGGAGCAGTGGTACTCAAACCCGCAGCAATAGACCAGCCAAAACCTCTGGAAAGGAGGCTGAGAGAGCAAAAGAGAAGAATGTTGAAGGAAAACATGGTCTTAAAAATGGCTCAAGAGAATTCAGGTCGACATATCCATCCGGGGACTAATAATGGCATCTTAGGAACATAGACAAGCCCTGCTGAAGCAATGAACCGAACCAAACTACCTATTGACACCACCGCTGACCAATTGGTGTCATTGGTCACCTCTAGGGGATGTTATGCCAGTAATATCCTTTACGAATAAAGAATTTCCTCCGAGGTGCCAACCACAACAGGGCTTTGTATGTAACCTTGAAAAGTCGAAAAAAGTGATTTCCGGTGGTATTGGTAGATATCAGATCGACAATCAATGTGTGCCAGTTGAGGACTGCCTATGCCATCGGTCTGAGACCGATTGACTTTACATCCACAACCCAAGCTGTCCGGGCTTACAATAATATAAGCCGGATGTCGTGGGAACGTTCAAGAGCAATTCCTATCGGCCCATCGAACATGAGGTAGAATTCCATGTCATGAATGTTCCGGCCACATTCAACCTACTTCTGGGAAGGTCCTGGCTACATTAGATGAAGGCTGTATCATGAACAGTCCATTAGGTAGTGAAGTACCCTTTCAAAGGTGGGATCGCCACTGTGTACGATAACTTTGCGATCCATCCTCCCCAAAGAACCACCGCTCCATTGTTGGAAATCACACATGGGGAAAAAGACGTGTTCCTTTCTGGCTCTCTCTCTGGTAGAAGCCTGGTTGGTCAAACATCAAGGAAGAGGGCGATGGAGATTATGTGAGTGCGCAATCCATATACATAATGAACAAACAGGGCATATGCCCTGGTCCGGTACTAGGCCGAAGTGGCAAACAGGAGGTACTGTTGCAAAGAAGCTAAGTCATAACCCATGCTTTCGAGCTGGAATACAAAGCTACCGCTGCAGATTGGCAAAGGAAAGGACAGAGTTGACAGAAAGGCTGAAGGCAAAGAGGACTGGGAAACAGTACGATTTAGTCCACAAATCAATACAGGGAACCTTGAACGGACGCTTTGTCTGCCAAGGGGAAGATTTCCCATTCTATGGATTCTCAGAGCCTTGGTATGACTGGGCAACAAAGACTAGGTATCCGACATTCGAGATCTTTTCAGACACCAATTACCGGAAGAGAAGGATGAGTAGACAGACCTAAGCACTGATACGGATCAAGGAAAGACTGCAAACCTAGACATTGAAGAGGAGGAGCTGTTGGGAAAGGCACTGGCTGACTTACTGATGAGTTCTACTACTAGAGCTAAGACCACCAACTTGGTTGATAGTTTTACTATCTCAATGATCGGGATAACCCAGCTGCGGATTTCTCCAATCTTATCGTAGATGCATCTGAGGCTCCACGCCAGTCTGGAAGTTGAGCAAGGTGTCACCAACAGTTTTGAATTGGGATAGTGGTCCGGATCTGATTCCATTGAGTCTATAGAGTCGGAGTCAGATCGAGTTCCTCTGAGTTTTTACGTACTCTCAAGTGAGTAACCCAGATACCAAAGTCCTCCCTGCATTTTTAGCTTTTCTTTCAGTCCACTGTAACGAAGATCCAGACTTTTTGAATGGGAATACTGTGAATGATGCCTATTTCTTTTTGCCTTTGGTTGTTGTACTAATCTTAATTTTTCAAATTTTGACATAAACGAAGAGGAAGAATTCCTCGGGTTTGAAAAATGTGGTTGATCATGAGAAAGAGAGGCGTGTTAAGCCCTGTACAGATGAAATCGTATCAATTAACATGGGTACTAAGGAAGATCCTTCTTGGTCCAAATCAGGTCCACGCTGTCTCGAAGGAACGCAAGCATTTAATCACTTTATTAAAAGATTTCAAAGATGTTTTCGCGTGGTCCTAGGAAGACATGCTAGAATCGATCCTGAGATTATCAGCACCAAATCCCTTATGACCCGAGGTCTGGCCAGTTAAGCAAAAGCTGTGTAGAGTTCACCTAGATTGGGCTTTGAAGACTAAGGAAAAAGTTACCAAACAGATTGAGGCGGGTTCTTGCTTGTGTTTGAGTATCCAAAGTGGTTGGCCAATATCGTTCCAGTCCCAAAGAAGGATTCCAGAATCAAAGTTTGTGTCGACTTCATGGATCTGAATAAGGCTAGTCTGAAGGATGATTTTCCACTGCCGCATATTGATGAGTTGGTAGACTTCACCGCGGGCCATGCATTGCTCTCGTTCATGGATGGTTTTCCAGATATAACCAGATTCTGATGGCACTCGAGGATAGGGAGATGACAGGTTTCACTACTCTATGGGGCACCTATTGCCATCGAGTCATGCCGTTTAGGTTGAAAAATGCCAGGGCAACTTATCAAAGGGTTGCAACTGCCATTCTACATGACATGATCCATAAAGTTTGAGGTGTATGTGGACGACATGATTGTCAAGTCCAAAGATTGAGAGGGCACAACACCGCCGTGGAGAAATTATTTTAGCGGATAAGAGAGTATAGTTTAGGTTGAGCCAACAAAAATACACTTTCGGTGTAACAACAAGGAAAATGCTGGGATTCTTAATCACACAGAGAGGAATTGAGGTAGATCCTTCCAAAATCAAGGCCATCTTGAAAATGCCACCACCAAGGACTGAAAAGAAGGTGTGCGACTTTCTATGTAAAGTGCAATTCATAAGACAGTTTATTTCAAAACTAACCTTAACTTGTGAACCACTATTTCGTCTCCTGAAGAAAGGAAAATGTTCCAATGGGACGATCGGTCAGTTCACTTTTGAACAGGTCAGGCATACCTATAGAATCCGCCTGTGTGATCACCGTAGAACCAGGAAAACCGCTAATTTTGTACCTATCAGTGACAAACTCAACTATGGGGTGTATTTAGCTCAGGAGTCGGAGGCCAAGGTGGAGAAAGCCGTTTAGTATTGAGCAAGAAATGCTAGATTACGAGACCCGTTACACTCCCCTTGAGAAATCTTATCTAGCCTTGTATGGGCTACCCGAAGTTGAGGCACTACCTGTTAGCTCACTCTGTAATCTGGTTTTGAGATTAGATCCTATCAAATATCTCTCTAAGAAACCAGCGCTTACGGTAGGCTAGCCTGTTGGTTGCTTCTTCCCTTCAAATTTCATCTTACATATGTTACACGCAAGTCTGTTAAAGGGAGAGTTGTAGCGAAATTCTTGGCAGATCACCCAGTAAAGGGAGATGAAGTGGTGGAGTACTTGTTCCCAGATAAGGATATTCTACAAATAGACAAGAAAACGTGGGCTTTGCACTTTGACGGAGCAGCCAATCTGTACGATTATGGGATTGGTGTATTGCTGATAGCACCTAATGACTCCTATAAACCCTTAGCCTTCAAACTCCGTTTAAAGTATCTAACAACGAAGCAAGTATGAGGCGTGTATCACTGGTTTAAAAGCGCCCTAGAACTAGGGGCAAAAAGGTTGGACATCATTGGGGATTCAATTTGGTAATGTCTCAAGCCAATGGAGATTGGCGGGTTAAAGAAGAGAAAATGAAGGTTTACCATCAGGTCTTGGATATGCAATTCTGGGGTTTGAAAAGTTAACGTTTACCCATCTGCTAAGAGAGAACAATCGATTTGTTGACGCACTAGCAACTCTATCTTCTATGTAGACATTCCATTGGGAGTCAGATGTGTCCAATCATTATTGAGCAGAAGTACACCGGCCTATGAAACCATCACCATAATAGACGAGGCTTCAGATAAGAACCCTTAGTACTATGATATCTAGAATTTTTCTAGAAAAGAGGCTTATCCTAGGAGCAAATGCAAGGAAAAAGGGGAATATGCGTCTGGCGTTCAATTCATCATTTGGGAGGCAAGTTGTACAAAAGAGGCCATTTGGGAATGCACAAGTTATGTGTTGAGGAAGGAATCAAAGTGCCTTATGGAGGCCATCCATGGAGGAGAGTGCGGGCCCACATGAATGGGTAATGCTTGCCCAAAAATCCTTAGACAAGGTTACTACTGGTCACCATGGAAGAAGATTGTATTGGTTTTGTTCAGCGATGTCACAAGTGCTAGATTCATGCCATCAGATGAACATTCCACCGCCAAAGCTCTACAACATGACTTCACCATGGCCATTCTCTGTTTGGGGAACAAATGTTATTGTTGTAGTTATGCCAAAAGGGTCAAACGAGCATGAGTTCATTTTGGTAGCAATCGACTACTTCACAAAATGGGTGGAGGCCTAGTCCTACCCTGTGCTAAGTTCATCAAAAACAACTTCATATGCTAGTATGGGGTGCCCAATGAGATTATCTCTGATAATGGGTTGCACTTCAAGAAAGAGGTGATAGATTTGCTTGAGAAATATAATGTGGCTTTCCATAAGTCATTGACCTATAGACCACAGACCAATGGGGCTGTTGAATATGACAAAATATCAAGAGAATTTTGCAGAAGATGGTGGAAACCTACAGGGACTGGCCAGATAAATTGCCGTTTGCGCTTTGGGGCAACAGAACCTCAATCCGAACATTTACAGGGGCAACCCCCTATTCTCTTGTCTAGAGGATGGTGGTTGTTTTACTGATTGAAATTGAAGTGCCCTCACTATGAATTATTGCTGCGTGTCAAATAATAGGGGCAGATTGGCAGCAAAGTGGGTTCGAGGAGTTGATGTTGTTTGATGAGAGAAGACTAAGAGCATTGTATCATGTCCGAGGCTACCAATGCCGAATCGCTAGGGCTTTTAACAAGAAAGTTAAGGGGACATGGTGCTGAAAGACAACCAAGCTCCCATTCATGATCCTAGGGGCAAGTTCAAACCCAACTGGATTGGTCCTTACATCATTGAGTCAATCTGGTCAGTAGGGGCGACTATTTTTATGGACTTGGATGGCCTGGAGTTCTCACAACTGATCAACATGGACAAGTTGAACAAATATTACCCCTGAAGGCTCACTAGGCCGAAAACCTGAAAGGGCGACCTAGGCAAAAGTTAGAGCATAAAAATTAGAAATAAAGAAAATTGAGCTCGCGAGGTTGAAAACCCTAAAAGGCGACTTTGGCAAAGTTCGAGTGCAAAGAAGAGAGTTAATACTTTGAGTGAACTTGAACCGAACTACGTAAGGCCTGATTCCATTTTTTTGGGATACGTAGCAACTTCATCCTGAAGTTCAGCCGTAACTATCTTTAATTCAACTGTTCTATCAGTTTTCTTGACCAGGTTTCCTTGTTCACTATCTATTAGTTCGGTTTGCTCTTCATTTTGGAAGAAAAGCTGATTACAGTGCAGAACGACAGTGATACGCAATCAGGGGTAGTTATGATTTCTTTTGATCCGAGACTGTACATCTTGAGAATCGATGCTGTGCATGTTAGGTGTGGTGATCATTTTCGAAAATTGTTTGAAAAGTTTTAATAAAAGTTGATTTTGTTCAAAATTTTACTTTTTACAACTTAGACCATTTTTGGGACTGAAAGGAAAATTTTCAGTACTCGCAACTTTAATTTTATTGATTTCAACACAGTACATTCTCCCTCTTTGATTTAAATCAAAGTTGCTTTTATATCTTAAACTTGAAAAGAAAGATCAAAGCAATAAACTAGGGGCATAGCAAAGTCAGGTGGCTTTATGCCACAGGTGGCTTTATGCCAAAGACGACCTAACCTCTGCCTCCTCTTCAAGCCAAGTCAAACACTCCTCTGACAGGGTGTAACTAAAACTAATGGCCAGGGGCCAGAATCCATCTTATCCTTCAGGCCACGAGATAATGACGCAGATTGGAAATGAAGCTGTGTATTCCACTCCCTCATCTGGTCATATCTGATCATGCCCGAATTGGCGTTGAAACTGGAGAGGAAAATAGAATATGCAATGTGTGGGGCCAATCAACTCTACACCCCACTGTCGGGACATGCTGTAGCTCATCTTTGCCAAATTAAGCCAAGGGCAACACCAAGTTATGTCAGCTGTGGACCGGCTACACATCCAATCACACCACAACCCTTCTGAGGGGAAGTCCACTAGCCGTTGATGAAAGAAGTAAGCTCGGGCCGATTACTTGGGTCAAGGATCCACTACTTGTAGTTTATCCATGAGCCATACCTGGGGAGGGATGAAAAATAAGAGAGATTAAAGAATAGAGAGGTGTATGATGACAGAAAAGTAAGGAAAGGGTTATGAGAGAAAAATAGAGAATGAGTGTTGAGTGATGTAAGAATCATAAATTAGAAGGGTGGAAAATAATACTTGGAGAAGTAGAAGACTCCCTGCCAGCCGGGTGGTCTCTCCTCGGCGGAAAGCATCTAAACCCATCAAGGTTTCGGCCAGTGCCAAGCCATGCAACTCTTACCCTCTTTCAAATGTTGAGCTAATTCGACCAACTGGATGTTAGCTCCGCCGAAACTAGGGGCAAGGAGGAACTGTGCAAGAAGGCACAAACAGAGAGCATGTCGTCGGTGGCCTCGCCAAAGAAGGTCACTTCTGTCCCCAATGGAAAAAAACGATGAACTAAACCGAGGATGTCTAGCCTCCCATCATGTGCCAAACTGAGCCTCGTGTAATGACAACCCACATCTGTCCCAAGCTTGGGCATGGCCAAAACGGGGCTGCGGTATGATTTCTTCATCGCGCCGGACTCCATCAAGGCTTGAAATTCCTCGAGTGTCAGACACACCTCTTGTGCTCCGAATTGAAACATGTGTGATTGGATTCTAACATCGACCAGCGGCATGAAGGAATGGAAAGCAAAGAGAAGTGCAACTTAGAGGAAAAAGGGCATTTAGGCCAAAATCACGAAAATTCACCTTTTCTGAGACGTCCAAAGTGGCTGTCCAGTCTCGGAGCCTATTGTTGCACAATGTCTCCATTTTAGAGCAAAATATCAAGGCTTACTATTCTACTAGAAAAATAGCATGATAGCATTATTTATAGAGGATGAGAAGGAGTAGTGCATGATAGCTGGGTAGCACTGACCGACCTCACATTGAGGCCTGGTCGTGCCTTAGTGAAGCCCAGCCTTGCATATTTAGGCCCAGCCGGGTCTAAATGATGTGTCAGAATCAGTGCGGTTGCAGGAAATGCCAACTTTTGCCTTCACATACCACAATTGTATTTTGAGTCTTGTTTTGTTTGTACGAAAGTGTTTTTTGGTATTTTATGAGTTGTTTTTATTTTGTTTTCTCGTTATCGAGTTGTATTTCATATTTTGTTCGGTGGGGTAGTTATCCGATTCAAGAATGAATGCAAGAGCAAGTCTTATGTGAAGTTATCATGCAAGGATTACGCCATTCATCACATGCAAATACCATTCATCACATTGTGCAAGGAAGTTATTCAACAAAAATTTGTCTTTTATAACTGGCTGGTCTAACCCTGATCATCGTTTTACAAAGCAATAAAACAAAAAAAAATCTTTCAAACAAAACAAAAGGGTCTATCTGAAGCTGATCTTTAACTACGAAGCAAAAACAGCAAAAACAAAAACTAAAACAAAGTTGTCGCCCTCGTCAATAGCCCATTCTCGCCCTCTTTCTCCTCGGCTGCGGAGGAGGTGCATCACTGTCGTCGCTGGGGCTGCTGGACTGCAAGTCAACCTCCTGTCCCTCATCCTCGAGGGTTGTAGACCCTTCAAAAGACTCCTCGAAAGGTGAGCCCTGCCTAGCTCGGCCTTTCCCTCGATTGGCTTCTCCTCGGCCCCTCACTGGGCCCCATCTCCGTCTATTGGCCGAAGGAGGTCCTGCAGGCACTACTGGTGCTGACTCAAACTGAAAAAGAGGACAAGTATCAGTATGAACTAACATGAGTAAACAGTATGGCTACAATAGTGAACTATAGATAGAATGTACCTCAATCCCATGTGTGACTAAGGCGGTCTACCTCCTCCATACCATGAGGAGCAGTCGGTTGATCACACGATGGAGGTCATCAGCATACGCTCGGGGTATCTGCAAAAGGAACATAATTTGAGAAAGGTGGACAAAAGTGATAGAGAACAATGAACATAAAAAGTAGAAAACAAAACAAGACAAAGTACAGTAAGTAGAAGCATAAAGGAGTGTATACCTACTCGATGCCAGGGGTGAACGCTAGCCTGCGGTTCCTCTCCTCGATATGCTCAAGCAGAATCTGCTCGATCACTCCATTTGGACGCATGTACATGATCTCAGTGGGAATCATGGGAAACCCAGGAATGGGAGCAATGACAGGGGCACTGAGACACCCCATTTTTGACCGTCCTCAAGACTTGGATGTCACCGTTGGAACACTCGGTGATTATCCATGTTTGTGTTCGTTTGGAGTTCCCGGAGTTCTCGGCTCGCGCGCCTTGCCTCAGGACCCCGGACTCGACCGTTTGTGTTTGGTTTTGCACCAACACTTGTGTTTTGCCTTGGAAGGGCAGGGAATGCTTTGTGAGGCATCCCCACACCACCGGCTGGGGCTAGAGGCCACCGGCTGGCTAGAGTTGCCATCGGCACTATATTGTGCCGGTCGGCACTATTTTGTGCCGGTCGGCACTGTTTTTGGCAAAATGACCATTTTGCCCTGCCGACTCTTATACAGTTGTTTTCTGAGATATTTTCAGACAGCTGTATGCCTTTTGTTCCCCTCCATACACGTGTATGGAGGGATGAGCCTTTTTTTGGCTTAGCTTGTAAGTCTTGGTTGCCTATAAGAGAACTCTTGCTCTCTTGGCTCAAGGGTTGAAGATTTGAGAGTTAGACATTTTAGGAGAGGAGAAGCTCTGGTTTAGGTTAGATTTTGTGTATCTATCCTATCTCTCTCTTTCTCTCTTGTTTTGTACACTAGGTGTTTGTGACTTACTATTGCTCACCAACACCTAGTGTTTCACCTTCCTCTTGAATTGAAGTGCTAAGGGCTTGTTCTTGGTGTTCTTGACTGGTTTTGGAGCTCAAGGAACTAACAACTCCAACCTTTGTGAAGTTGATCATCAAGGGTAAGAAACTTACTTTACTTACCCCATTTTTGCACTCCATTTTTGCCTAGTTTAAAACAGTTTTTGTGCTTGGTCTATACACAAAGAGTTCTGTTTTTTAACCCTCTTTATTGTTATTAAGAGTGTTTTGTGGTTTGGGGGAGTTTGACCCCCTTTAGGCCTTGAAAAGGGCTCATTTTTGTGCTATTTTGGAGAGATCCGGGACTTGTGTGCTTGGACCTTTCCACCACTGAAATCTTGAGGGTTTCAGTGTGGAGATGGTGCCTTAAAGTCCTAAAAGGGGAGGGCCACCCCTCTCTCTTGATGTCCTTGAAAAGGGCAAGTTTTGGCTTCCAAGAGCACCATGTTGAGTGTGTGTTGAGCATGCCTTGGTTGTTTTCCATGCTTATATTGCCATGATATAACATGCCTCCAAGTTGGTTTTGGTCTCCTATGCATGCTTAGTATAGTTGCCTTGTAATGCCTCTTTATGCCTTAACATGCTTAGGTTGTATGCCTCCATTTCTAGCATGTTTTAGACTTGTGTTTGTGAAGATTTCGTGCTCATATTACCATGTTTTAGGTCTGTCCATAAGTATTTTGGTCAATCTTAGCATGTTTAATATCCCCTTTGCATTTGGCTTGTTGGCCTTAAGAGCATGCATGTGTAGCATGTGTTGTTTGCATTATTTTGGTGGTTTGGGGCCACTTGACATGCAATTTCAGTCCCCTAGAAGTGCTTGTATGTTTACATTGCATGCCTCTTTGTGACTTCTTAAGCTAATGTTAAATGCTCCATGTTTTGGTCATGTTGCATGCCCTTGATTTCAAGCTTCTTAGATGCCATCTAAGTGGTCCTTTGGGCCTATTTTGACATGCTCAAAGTCCGTTTTGGGTTGATTAATGCATGCCATAATTGTCTTGCATAGGTATGGTTCAATGCCTCATGACTTGCCTTAAGCCTAGGCTATTTGCATGCTTTGTTGGCATGCTTCATTGCATGATTTGGCATCATGTTTGAAATGAATTTCAGAGCTTTAATGCATGCTTTTAGTCCATGCTGTGCCTCTTTAAGTGTGCTTAAATGTTGCTTGTTTATGCCTTGGGTTTGAGCCTTAACGCGTGCACATGTGTATGTGCACTTGGTCTCATTTTCTAGGCACTTTGGCCACTGATTTTAGGCCTTTTGGGTTGCCTAATTCATGTCTAGGTCCATCCCTCATTTGGTTTGCATGCTTGTATTATATGCTTGCTTGTATGCTTGCATGAGTGCATTGAATTACCCTTGTTGCATGGTAGATAACATGACTAGGTTGCATCATGTCAACATGCATTCCTTGTCCCTTGAGTTGGTGATAGGGATTGGGACTTTTGTTTGTTTGATTTGCACACATTTGAGATCAAAGTTGCATCCTTGATTCTTAGGGCCATCATGCATGAAAATGCGCGATTGGTGGTCCGGGAATCGAGGCACATGCCCCGTTGAGTCATTAACATGATGTGGGATGTGTTTTGTGCATACATGCTTTGAATTACCTTGCCATGCATAGTTTGTCCTCTGTTGCTGTGAGTTGCAGGTCTGCAGAACATTTTGCCGACCGGCACTTTTTAGTGCCGACCGGTAGTGTTTTCCCAGCCGATGGAACAATTCAGTGCCGGTGGCCTCCCCCTTCAGCCGGTGGTGCTCTGCCCCAGCCGGTGGTACTCCCCAGTGCCCTGAGAGGCACTCCTGGGATTTTGGTAATTTTCTGAGGAGGAGAGCAGAGGAAGCAGAGGCAATCCGTGCATGGCAGTGCGATTCCGAGCCAATTCCGAGCGCGCGCTGTTTAAATTAGATTAATTATTTTATTTAATTAATTTAGTTGATTTGTAATATTTTAATTAGCTTGCGCAGTTAATTAATTTGTATATTCTTTCGGACCCTCCGAGCGAGGGCAAAGTTGTAATAAGTGTGGGTGCGTGGGTGTATGTCTTCCAATCCCATTTCTTTCTTCCCTTTTATTTACCTGCTTATGATGGTAGATTAGGGCATATTTAAATTAGCATACCTTATGCAATGCATGCGTGCATTCATGCATTTGTTTACATACATCGGGCTCGGTACATCATACAAACTGCACTGTATTTTCAATTCCGATTTGAATACGTGATAATTGTAACATTTCACGTACCATGTTTAGGGTTAGCCGAGCTTACTCTAGATTGCATCTATGCCTGTGTTGCATTAGCCACTTAACATGAACTAGGTCATGCATGTTTGCTAACCGGGTTATTGTTTTTGGCACGGAGTACGATGTAAGTTTTTATGCCTTAGCACTTCGCATGCGTGTGAATGTTAACATGACAGTATGCTTGCCATGCGGCTAAATGCTTATGTGATATTACTGTTTGAATGCCTGTGGGTGGAGGTTGGATTGCGTGAGTTGGAACAACTCATTGAAATCCGTATTTTAGCCTACTTTCGAGTAGCAAAAACCAACACGTTTTTCGAGACAAAACGGATATGCAGTGTTTATTTCCAAATTAGGCAATCCAGTCTATACTTGTTTGCTGTGCGCATAACATAGTAATTCTAGGTTAATAATTGGGATAAGAGCATGTAAAGTTTTCAAAAACGGATATCATGGTTAGTAGAGGCCGGTCTTCGGACCGGGCGAAAGGGGTGCTCATAGCTGACCTTCCCCGATGTACCCAAGCTCCCGAGCCAAGTCACTTTGGTGATGACGGACATGTGGCCTTCGCGCCGAGTCAGGGTTTCCTAAATTCCCCATTTTAAAAATATTTAGGTGGCGACTCTGTAATCTGGCAAAGCAGTCCATGTTTGGCACTACTTTTTCAAAAATCTGTTTTTCTTCAAAACGATTTGCCAGAGGTGGACTCTTTGGTTCAGACTACGAACCGCAACACACAAAAAGGGAGTCCGAACTGTAGAGTGAGCCCACGGGCACGTCTACAGGCACCTCCAGCAGACGCATCACTAGCCACAGCAGCAGCAATAGCAGCAACCTCCGGTACAGCGTGAACCACTCCCAGGGTAAGAGGCGCCATGCTTGAGTGTGTAGGAATGTGGTGAAGTCGCCGGGCTCATGATGATGATCACCATCCTCTCCTAACATCAGGAGGTCAAGCTGAGGACTGTCCTGTAGCTCATCAACTACCCTCATGACTGGAGGAGGATGTGGAATGTCAGGATCAGTGATACCCCGCGTCTAGGGGATGAACCTCTCTCCTAGATAGTAAGCTTGACCAAAGGGGCCCTTGAATAGAATTCGCACGGTAGAGGCATGCCATGCCGCGACATAGGTCGTCCTCGACACTTGGGTAATGCTCGCCCAGGGATGCCAGTCAACCTATTAAATTAGTGCATATGTTAGAAATCAGTGCAGATGTCAGAAATTGGTGCAGTGTGTTAAATCAGTGTAGTGTGAGAAATCAGTGAAGTGTAAGAAATCGGTGTAGTGTATTAAATTAGTGTAGTGTCAGAAATCAGTGCGGTGTGAGAAATTGGTGTAGTGTGAGAAATCGGCGCAGTGTCAGAAATCAGTGTGGTGTAGAAGCAACAGTATGAGAATGACCGTATAGTGTGGAAAATAGTGCAATTTTCTTACAGTATGTAACAGTTAAAGGTTGGTATTTTGTTACCTAGTCTGTAGTGATTGCGTTGAAGAAGCAGTGGAAATAAGGGAAGTCTCGGTCTACACGGCAGTGGCGCTCAAATCAGGAGTTATAGTACCGTGAGCGGGGTATTGACAACTCTATCGGCGTCACCAGAACTGGAGGCAGAGAAGTGAAGTATGTGTAAACCCAGAGCTGCAAACAGAAAAAGATAGATGAAGTAGATAAGCAGAAAATGGAATGCAAATGAACAGAAAATGCAAATGATCAGAATGCACAAAAAGATAAGTGCGAGGCATACCTCCCAAACCCTCCAGTAGCCGCCTAGTGAATCTACCTTGCGGCGGGAGACGGAGCTCATGTAGCAGTATAAGGTGACCAGGCCGATGCCACATCAACCATACTCTGCCACCTGGGAGAGGTGGACCAGTGCCCCCAGAAGATATAACCCCATGGTATTTTCCCTGTTCGCAAAGAGGGTAGTACTGAGGAGATACATGAGGAAGCCACGGATGTATTGGGCGACCAAATCTAGAGTGGTGGACTAAAAGTCGGAGAAGTACTCGAAGAACCAACTATACCATACCATCTCGTGGCTGGTAGTGTCTGGGATCGCTCTAAGAAGCTAATGCTGTGTAGCTCTCCACTGTGTCATGTCAGGATCGTATGGGATCGGATCGCCAACTCCAACCCGCAGGCCGATGTGCATCGCAAAGTCGTACGGGGTCAGAGTCATCTCCCCGATCGATGAGAAATGGAATGAATCTGTGGTGTCCCACTATCTCTCGACCAAGGCCCCATACAACAGTGACTCGGCCCTCATCTATATAAGCCCTGAGCAGAAGGGCCCAAAGCCAGTTGCGTCAACTAGTGCGTGGACCTCCGTGGGCAGTCTCTCATGCTAGCGCCGAGGCCTGGATATGGATCCGTATCTGCCAATCCTCTTGGCTATCACTTGCAAATAGGAAAGATATGGCATTTAACTAGTGGTCTGCTTGTGAGATTCAACAATGCATCAAAACAAAGGGAAGTTGCTTACCGTTGAGGCATCGGCGAATAAGTGCTCCGTGGGCTCTTACAGCAAGATATCCTCGTCTATCCCGGGGATGAGGTCCTCGAATCTCAAAATGCCACTTGGGGGTGGAGCATGTGTGCGTGGTCGGTATGTGGTCGTGTCAAATGGCCTATCAACGAGGGGAGGCAATGCGGGAGCGTCCTCGGCTTCCATTTCTGCGCCTAGGGCAACCCCAATACCAATGATGGGGTTTGGAATGGGAACTTCGTCACTAGCCATGGAGAAGAGTGGAGGAAATGAAGAGAAAGCAAGAAAAATGTAAGGGGTTAAGCCCTAAGAGAGAGAAAATGAGAGGGGAAAGTGAAAACACAAGAGTGAGTCCCCAAAAAACCAAGAAAACCCGTGAGAAACAAGGCAAAAACAATGAGAAACCCAAAAACTTGACCGAATCAAAATCCAATCGATTCAAAATGTAGAGGAAATGAAGGGTTTTTGAAGAAAAAATGGCGAGATTTGTTGGGAAACGCAAGGAAAAGAGGAAATCAAGAGAGAGAGGAAAGCTAGAAAGAGAGAGGAGGGATTTTCGGATGAAAAGGTGTGAGGAAATAGGGTTTGGGTTTGTTTTAAACAAATAAATTGCGAGGAAAGGCCGAAACTGCCCCTGTCGCTATCAAGGCCCGGCCGGTTGTTGCAATGGCTGCCCGTGCTTCACTGAGGCCCAGCCGGTTCTCAATGACAACAAAGTTCAGTTTTGTTCTTTCCTTCTCTCTCTTCCTTTTTGTTATTTATTTCTTGTATCATGGAGTTGAAAATAAGAAAGTTCAAAATTGACAAAAAGAAAAAAAGAAGAAAGAAGAAAAACCAAAAATAAGAAAGTTCAAAACAGTGAAAGGAAAAAAAGAAAGAAGAAAAACCAATAATAAAAGAGTTGAATAAGAAAATAAAAATAAAGAAAATATAAAGAGAGTGGAAAAGAAAAGAAAGGTTTTTTGTTCGTTTCCTTCTTGTTATTATTGTGTGAGTGCATCTGTTTTGTTTAAGCTTACTTGTTTAAACTTGTTTGTTCAAAACTTTTAATTTGTTTAAACTATTCCGAGTTGTTTATAATATGCTTTGTTTGAATCATAGTTCATTTTGTTGTTCTGTTACATCGTGAACAAATGATATTGTATGTACGGTTCATTCAGAGAAGTTCCAGTTAAAATCATTCGTGCCATAGTAAAATCATTGTCCGTTTTACAACCAAATTGAAGCTCGGTGTGTTGTGTTCATTATTTCAACGCGTGGGTAAATTGGCTTCCACTTTACTGCACTGCTTTGATTGTTTTGATTTTTAAGCCTTTCTGTGTAGAATCCACGTTTATTTCTCATTCCTACTTATGTGATTTGTTTATCCACTTTTCCTCCTCTCGCGTGCAACGCATTAGGATTGTACCTTTGGTTAAAAACATTGGGCGTGTCCCAGTGTTCACACCTCCTTTCCTCCTCTCGCGTGTGACGCGTTAGGATTGTACCCCTGGTTAAAAACGGCAGGTGCACCTGTTTGTTTACACCTCTTTTCCTCCCCTTGCATATGACGCGTTAGGATTGTACCCTTGGTTAAAAATGGCAGGTGCGCTTGTTTGTTCACACCACCTTTCCTCCTCTCGCGTGTGACGCGTTAGGATTGTACCTTTGATTTAAACAATGGGTGTGTCCCGGTGTTCACACCTCCTTTCCTCCTCTCGCGTATGATGCATTAGGATTGTACCCTTGGTTAAAAATAGTAGGTGCGCCTATTTGTTCACACCACATTTCTTCCTCTCGCATGTGACGCGTTAGGATTGTACCTTTGGTTAAAAACATTGGGCGTGTCCCAGTGTTCACACCACCTTTCCTCCTCTCGTGTGTGACGCACTAGCATTGTACCCTCAATTAAAAACAATAGGTGCGCCTGTTTGTTCACACCACCTTGCCTTCTCTCACATGTGACGCGTTAGGATTGTGTCTTCGGTTAAAAACATCGGGTGCGCCCGGTGTTCACACCACCTTTTCTCCTCTCGTGTGCAATGCGCTAGGATTGTACCTCGATTAAAAATAGCAGGTGTGCCTGTCTGTTCACACCACCCTTCCTCCTCCTGCGTGAGATGCGTTAGGATCTCGGTTGAGACCTTGGGTGCGCTCGATGGTTACGTTTCCCTTTCCCATTTCTATGCGAGGTGTAGTTAGGTTTGTATTTTCTTATATCCTTTCTACGTGAGACATAGGTTGGTTTGTGCTCTCTTTGTGCTTTTCACGCGAGGCATGCCCATTTGTTTACTTTGATCCGTGTGAAACACGACGAGGTTTATTTTTCTTTGTTTTGTATTTTTATTCAAACGTTGCATTCTTGTCTAGATTGTAGTGTTGTTTCATTGCTTCATTTACATATGTTTCATTGCATTGCTTCATTGCATGATCATAAGTTATTTGCTGCAGTTCATGTTGCATTTTGCCCCAAGTTCAATTTTTGCATTTATGTCCTGATTTCCTGCCCGAGCCTTGCAACCTTGTCAAATGGGTCATCTTTAGGCTTTGACATTCACTCATGTCACGTTATGACTTTGAGCTCTGTCAAAGAGGAAGAACTGTGGACACCCCATTGTTGACCATCTGCAAGGCTCGAGCGCTTTCTCCGATGCACTCAATGATGAAAGTGGTATTGTGCGTGGTTCGAGGTCTCAACCAAGGAGCCTTGTTTAAGCTCCCAAACAACCCCAAACCTTCCATATTCCCACTGATCATACCCAAGAAATTCATTATACACCTTGTGCCATCCTATGTTAAGGTTGAAATAGGAAACAGGGGAATTCATTAAGGCCCGGCCGTGACTATTGAGGGTCGGCCGGACTTCAGTAGCGAGAAACACTGTTCTGGGCGGGAGCTCGCTAGCTATCCATTTTTGAAGAAATTTATGATATTTCTAACTCGAATTCTATATAAATGACCATATACCTCTGTTTTGAGGGTTGAACAATTGAGAAAGAGCCTATACACATAGAGAGAGTTCCTTTTTCCTCCTTCTTCGATTGCAAGCTATCTTTGAGTTAACCTACCTTCCTTGTATCATCCATATACACCATACACAACCTTGTCTCATCATCCTAGAGCCTTGGTTGACCCTTGAAAATCATAATTCAAGTTTGAGAGTGTATCAAGAGTGAGCTTGATCATTAACCAAAGCTTACTCAATTTGAGAGGTATCAGCTTGCAACTCTTGTTCTTGCTTTTTCTTATCTCATTTCTATCTATTTCTTGTATTCTTGCACTGTTTTGCATCCATTTTAAGTGTTGGAACTTGGATTTGGATAAGCTACCAAAGGTGGTAAGGTTAACACCCTTACTTGCACCTATCTTCATAGCTCAACCCTTGATTCCTTTACACTCTTTTACTTTTTTTTTTTTTTTTTGAATTGATTTTTAGAGTTGAACTATGGCCAAAAAACATGGTTGAAGTCTTGAAATTAGAGGGATGGGCCACCGCTCCTTGTTTTTGTTACATAGCTTCATTGTCTTTACCTTTTGTTTAGCTTTTTGAGTTCTTTTCTTGCTTTTCAGCCACTATTTGGCTTATTAGAGACTGTTTTAGGGTTGTCCTATTATATTTAATTGATTCAAGCTTTGATTAGTTCTTTGTTGTAGCATTGGTCTCTGTACATAGCTTGTATTGTTTTATTCTTAGCCTTTCTTTGTCTAACTTTCATGTTAATAACCATCATTTAAGAATCAACTTTCAATTCCTTTCTTCATTTGAGAGTTGTTTCAATCGGTTGACGGTCATTCAACACATGAACTAGAGATTCACGCTTAATAGCTTAATCTCTACAGAGATTCATTGTGAACAGCGTAATCTCTCTTTTATGTTGAGAATTACTTCCCGTTTGATGCTTCTCTTCTTTTAGAGGACTTAATCATCACTTCGGACAAATGGACTAAAGAATGGAAATGACTAACATAATTGGTTTAAAAGCAACCAACACATATAAAGAAAATGAGTCATATTGATTGGGCTTGGTCGGATGTTATGCCAAGTTTATCGAGTCAAGAGTGGTCATATGCTAATTCATGGCATTTTAATGATTCTTGAAGCGTCTCCACCTCTCTCTTTGAGTTCACTCTATGACAAGAGGGAGTGGTGGTTGTTATTTATTCCATTTATCGATTTTTGTCTAAATTGTACATTGAAATCATCAAGCAATCAATTTACTCATTGATGGTTTTGGAAACAATTCTAACCTTCTCTCGAGGCGTTCCCATGACAGAGAAGTGTGAGAGGGACAAACAGAGTCCAGATCACTTTGTCTGCACTGTTTTTCACTTAAATACACAAAACAGAGTTTTGCACGAAATTGAGGCATGACCGGCCTTCTTTAGGCTCGGCCAGGCTTCATTGAGGGCCGGCTGGTCCTCAATGTTTGGTTAGCAGTGTATTTTTTTTTGCAGAAAACAGAGGGCAATGGTTGAGGTGAAACAGAGCAAGCCTGGGGCAGACAGAGCTGTTCTTGACATTGTGCATGTGCATGCATGCAACCGTTGCGCATCCTTGCTTACATCATGATTAGTATTGTAGTGTTGTAATTAATTTATTACTGTCTCTTTGTAATTATTGTAGTTAATTAGTTTAAATAACGAGTTCGTTTATCGTGGTTATCCTTGTTGTAATAGCATAGTTAGTTAGTTAATTAGCCTCGCTTATTTATTCATTCGGGTTGTAATAATTAGTTTAATTCAGACTTCCGGACTTTGATTCGCACTCTCTTGCACGAGGGCAATGTTGTAATAAGTTGTATGTCTTCGAACCCCCGTCTTTCTCCCTTTTACTTACTTGCTTATGATGGTTAGTATAGAACATCATTTTTTCAAATTAGCATCTTTATGCTTTGCATCCACTTGTCTTGTATGCATTCAAGGTTTGGCTTATCATACTAACCAAATGTTTAAATTCATTGCCTGACTATGTGCTTTATCACATGTTTTGAATGGAATCATAAGCCATGTTCATAGCCGAGCCTATTAAAATTATATAACGTATGCGTTGCATTTAGTCATATTGCATTAGTTAGGAACATGCATGTTTTCTAATTATTTTGCTTTGTTTTGGCTCGGAGTACTAGCTGAGCAATTTCGAGTTTTAGCATGATGCATTGTGTGTTAGTGTTATAATATCAAGCATATTTCCATTAGGCTAATTGCTTAAATGATAGAATTGTTTGAATGCCTGTGGATGAAGGCTAGTTGCTTGAATCGGGATGGCGTGATTAAATGTCCATTTTAGCCCGCTTTTTCAAGTGGCGAATTCACAAAAACAATTTCAAATAAAACATGAGATCAAGTGTTCCAATTCTTTCAAACTAGTCTATACCTTGTATGCGGATCACATAGTAAAAATAGCTAATAAATCGAAACAAGATATAATGTAAATAAAAAAAATACATCATGATTAGTAGAGGCCGATCTTTGATCGGACAAGTGGGGGGCTCAATTCATGACCTTCCCCTCTTGTACCTAAGTTCCCGAGCCGAGACACTTTGGTGATGACAGACTAATGGCATTTGGCATGAGTCACGGGTTTCCTAAATTTCCCAAAAAAATATTTAGGTAGCGACTCTGTAATCTGGCAAAGCAATCCATTTTTGGCATTTGATTCAAACATTGATTTCCGGATTTGGACTCTTTTTGTGCTTTTACTATTTCACATTGTACTTGTGAAATCAGATTCAGAACCACAAGTGGAGTCCAAACTGTAGGGCTATTCGTCTTCCGAAAGGAGCACGAAAAGTCGGGCTACACAGTTCTCTTATCATTGTAACACATGCTGTCGGTTTAGGATGAATAGTTTGGGAATGTATATTGCATGTGTTATCTTTTGTATACGAACTCTGATGAATGAAGGCATGTTATTTCTATTATCCTTCCGCTTATAGGTTGTATTTAACAAAGATGCAAGTACAATGTGCACATACAATGTCTGTGACAAAACATTCACATTTCATATAATCATAAAGTACCAAGATCATATCTTAATCCATTTTTCTTAAATTCATTTCAATTCATGAGCCAATTTTATTATCTTTCAACAACCCAACTGAGACTACAACACAGTGGTTCTCCAATCAACACAATTACCACACAAACACTTAAATCTGCCATTTTACGGAAATTTCATCCGCGGGATCGACACCCATGTATATGCGCAGTTTTGGGACTTTCACCCAGGACACTCTGGCCAACTTAATTTTAATGGAGTCTATCTCCTATCTCCTCCCAAACATGGAGTACATCCCCTTTCTCCTCCCAAACATCATATATATTTAATATTTAAAACATAGTTATATTCAATGATAACCAACAATAGATTAGTTTTAATTCACCTAATCCTGATGCAGTTTTTACAACAATCATAGCTATCCTCCACTAATAGTCTAATACAGTTATTTCTAAATAGATATTAAATCTCAAGACAGATAATTTATTCAAAATTTTCAAAGGTGTGAGGTAATACATATCCAACTCCACCATTTATTTCAATATTCGTCCGATTTCATATTTACAACACCAATGCCATTTATTTATACAAAATAATTTTTTGAATCATTTTAGGGAAAACCCCCCATTCCCAAATATCAATCCAAAGGCCAAAATCAACTACTTTGCCACAAGATACCTCATATTCAAACCTCATAACCCTTTATATCATACTCACTCAAAAGCCCTCTTTTGATTTTAAACCTAAACCCTAGGTTTATCTATAACACTTCCATATCCCACCATTGTTACGCAACAACGAAAACTAAGTTAAAACCCATATGAAAGTGTAGAAAATCCCTACCTCAAAGTGAGAAGACAAGCAAGGCAAGGATGAAACTGCAAAGATGCTCAAACCCAACTTTATTCGGATCAAAATGAAGATCTTGAGACGTTCTACTTTTTTCTCAAAGACACCAGGGCGGGAGAACTCAGTGGATCTAGGTGAAAGTGTAGAGAGAAGATGAGTGTTAGAGAGAGAAACTCAAGATCTAGGGTTTCAGAGAGTTTTGGAGAGAGAAAGGAATGAAAAAGTGATGTAAAATGTGGCTGTTACGAACTGATATACACGTAGTCTGCTCAAGATTGGACGCTTGAGCACCCACCCGCTCGAGCGTAGGAAATGCCGCTTGAGCATAGAATGCACTCTTCCAGTATTTGTAGGTTTGCAAAAATACTGAGAGTTTGCAAAGCCCACTCGAGCGCAAGAATGCCCGCTCGAGCAGAGGAGCAAAAATCTGGGCAACAAAGGTTTGGAAATTCAAGCAACCAACATGTTCCAAACGCACAACTATAATCTGATAACCACATTTAAGGAGGAATAAGGGGAAAAACGACAATGAACAACATTCAGAAACCATAAGCCCGAGTTCAGAATGCAACAAAAGTCGGGTTAAAACCGGATTCACTATATGCTTCATCCACATATTACAATCGCAACATGTCTCATCCACATAAAGTATTCTAATATATGGTTCTTAAAATATAAAAATAATTCAAACCACCAAAACCATGAATAGAACAGTAACAGAGATTGTATGCCTCTACATCTATATCTATTTTTGAAAACAAAAACCAACCAGCATATATCATCTTATTTATTGTTATTTTTAGAGTTAGATTTAAAAACAAAAAAAATATAGATAAATAAAAAAATTTATTTTTTTCAACTCAAAAAATATATTCAAGTTGAAAACTCTTTTTCAACAAAATATATCAACAGAATATTTAAATTCTTTTTCAATTGAAAACACATACAAAATATCTAAACAAATTGAAAACACAAAGTCTTACAAATTACTAGGGGTGCTCGTGATTTGGCGGTTCGGTTGCGGCCAAATGAACCTCAGATCTGCTATCCATTCAAAACTAGGCGGATTGAAAAAAAATCAATCTGCAACCGTCCGCTCGTCATCACGCATCTGTCCAAAATGCGGCGGATCTGTTCGATTCGGTCGGTTTGGGTGGATCGGTATTTGCTACTCACCCCTAGTTTGTGTCATAAGAAGCTTGGTTCGAGTGAGGTTGGGCCTTAGGTTTAAGACCCGACCATTAACTTGGACAATTAGTTCGTAAGAGGCATCCCATTGTGATGGTTAGTCCCCAAGATTGTAAAAATTATGAAAAAAGAAGTAGAGAAATGAAAAAAATTTAACTCATCATTCTTTATTCTAACTGTCACAAATTATCTCTTGTATTACTATATTACATTTTGTTACATTTTTCACCACCACTACTCCCGTCACCTCTCTTCTCACTCAACTATTGAGTTAACTTTGTATTACAATAATTTGCACAAGCACCCCTGTAGCTTAACTTTTTTGCGCCCCCTTTCAGAAGCTCGAATATAAGCCTTACAGTTCGGACTCCTGAAGTTCTGAATCTAATTTCACAAGTGCAATGTGAAATTGATAAACACCAAAGAGTCCAAATCTGGCAAATCGTTTGAAAAATTGATTTTGAATCAAAAATGCAAAAAATGGACTATTTTGCTAGATACAGAGTCGCCACTTAAATATTTTTGAGAAATCTAGGAAACCCATGACTTGTGCCAAAGGTCATGTGTCTGTCATGACCAAAGTTGCCTCGGCTCGAGAACTTAGGTACGAAAGGGGAAGGTCATGAATTGAGCACCCTCGCTCGCCCTATTAAAGATCGGCCTCTACTAACCATGATATAATTTTTATCAATATTATATGCTCCTGTTCTGATTTATTAGGCTAGCATTACTATGTGATGCGCGCACAAGCAAGTATAGAATATTTTGTCCGAATTGGAACAATTCAATTTCATGTTTGTTTTTTTGAAAAAGGGTTTGATTTTGCCACTTAACAAAGTGGGCTTAAAGTTTGTGAATTTGCCACTTGACAAAGTGGGCTTAAATGTACATTCATTGAATCATTTGAATGCAAGCAACAAGCCTTCATCCACAGGCTTTCAAACAGTTTAGCAGGTAAGCACTTAGCCTCACGGCAAGTGTAGACGCGCCCGTGGGCTTCGCTCTACAGTTCGGACTCCCTTTTGTGTCGCGATTCTAAATCTGAACCAAAGAGTCCAACTCTGGCAAATCGTTTTGAAGAAAAACAGATTTTTGAAAAAGTAGTGCCAAACATGGACTACTTTGCCAGATTACAGAGTCGCCACCTAAATATTTTTTAATGGGGGAATTTAGGAAACCCTGACTTGGTGCCGAAGGCCACGTGTCCATCATCACCAAAGTGACTTGGCTCGGGAGCTTGGGTACGATCGGGGAAGGTCAGCTATGAGCACCCCCTTTCGCCCGGTCCGAAGACCGGCCTCTACTAACCGTGATATCCTTTTTTGAAAACATTATGTGTTCTTATTCCAATTATTAGCCTAGAATTACTATGTTATGCGCGCAGCGAACAAGTATAGACTAGATCGCCTAATTTGGAAATAAGCATTGCACATCCGTCTTTTTGGGAAAACAGTTTGAAATTGCTACTCGCGAGTAGGCTAAAAACGGATTTCAATGAGTATTCCCAACTCAAGCAATCCAACCTCCACCCACAGGCATTCAAACAGTTTATAACACATAAGCATTTAGCCGCATGGTAAGCATACTGTCATGTTAGCATTCACACGCATGCGAAGTGCTAAAGCATAAAATACTTACATCGTATTCTGTGCCAAAAACAAATAACCCGGTTAGCCAACATGCATGACCTAGTTTATGTTAAGTGGCTAATGCATCGCATGCGGAATGTAATCTAGACAGGCTCGGCTATCCTAAGCATGGCACATGAAATGCAACAACTATCACGTATTCAATTTGGAATTGAAAGCACGATGCAGTTTGTTATGATGTACCGAGCCTGATGCATGTAAACAAATGCATGGATGCACACATGCATTGCATAAGGTATGCTGAAAATAGACGTGCCCTAATCTACCATCGTAAGCAGGTAAATAAAAGGGATAGAAAGAAATGGGGATTGGAAGACATACACCCACTCACACACACTTATTACAATTTTGCCCTCGCTCGGAGGGACCAAAATAATAATACAAATAATTAACTACGCAAGCTAATTAATTATTACAAATTCACTAAATTAATTAGACAAATAATAATCTAATTAAAACAGTAAATGCCTCGGGAGGAGGGTCCAAATGCAGCGCGCGCTCGGAATTGGCTCGGAATCGCACTGTCATGCAAGTGTGCCTCTGTTTTCCCTACTACCCTCCTCTGAAAATTGCCAAAGTCCCAAGAGTGCCTCTCAGGGCACTGGGGAGTACCACCGGCTGAGGTACAACACCACCGGCTTAAGGATGTGGCCACCGGCACTGAGTGAAGCTATCGGCTGCCAATTCACTGCCGGTCGGCACTAAAAAGTGCCGGTCGGCACAAAATGCCTGCAAAACCTGCAACTCACAGCAGCAGAGGGCAACAAATTGCATGGCAATGTAATTCAAGGTATTTATGCACTATACACACCCCACATCATGTTAATGACTCAATGGGGTATATGCCTCGATCCTCGGACCACCAATCGCGCATTTTCATGCATGATGGCCCTAAGAACCAAGAATGCAACTTTGATTTCAAATGCATGCAATGCAAACAAACAAACAAGGGTGCTCAAACCTCTATCATGACTTGGTCAAGAAGCTTGGCATGCATGTTAATATGACGAAGCCCTAAGCATGGCAAACTAGTATGCAACATGGACAATGCAAGGTGCTCATGCAAGCATACAAACAAGCATGTAAGGCAAACATGCAAACCAATGAAATGATGGACTTAGACATGAATTAGGCAACTCAAAAAGGCCTAAAATCAGTAGCCAAAATGCCTACAATTGGGGACTCAACACACACACACACATGCACATGTTAAGGTGCCAAACCCAAGGCATAAACAAGCAACATTCAAGCATACTTAAAGAATCCAAACATGGACTAATAGCATGCATTGAAAAGCTCTGAAATCCATTTCAAACATGATGCCAAATCATGCAACAAATCAAATCAAACAAAGCATGCGAATAGCCTAGGCTTAAGGCAAGCTAATTGGGCATTGAACCACACTTTGCACAAACATTCATGGCATGCGCTAATCAACCTAAAACAGATTTTAGCATGTCAAAATAGGCCCAAAGGACCACTTAGATGGCATCTAAGAAGCTTGAAATCAAAGGCATGCAACATGACCAACACATGGAGCATTTAACACATGCTCCTAAGAAGTCACAAAGAGGCATGCAATGTAAACATACAAGCACTTCTAGGGGACTGAAATAACACAAGAAATGGTTCCAAACCATCAAAATCATGCAAACAAAGCATGCTACACACTCATGCTCTTAAGGCCAACAAGCCAAATACAAGGGAGCCATACTAAACATGCTAAGATTGACCAAGATACTTATGGACAGAGCTAAAACATGGTAATATGAGCACAAAGTCTTCACAAACACAAGTCTAAAACATGCTAGAAATGGAGGCACGCTACCTAGACATGTTAAGGCATAAGGAGGCATTACAAGGCAACTATACTAAGCATGCATAGGAGGCCAAAACCAACTTGGAGGCATGTTATATCATGGCAATATAAGCATGGAAAACAACCAAGGCATGCTCAACACACACTCAAACATGGTGCTCCTTTGGAAGCCAAAACTTGCCTTTTCCAAGGACATCAAGGAGAGGGGGTGGCCCTCCCCTTTCTAGGACTTTAAGGCACCATCTCCACCATTGAAATCCCTCAAGATTTCAGTGGTGGAGAGGTCCAAGCACACAAGTCCCGGATCTCTCCAAAATAGCACAAAAATGAGCCCTTTTCAAGGCCTAAAGGGGGTCAAACTTCCCCAAACCACAAAAACCCTTAATATACAATGAAGAGGGTTAAAAAACAGAACTTTTTTGTGCCAAACACTAAGCTCAAAAACTGTTTTAAACTAGGCAAAAATGGAGTGCAAAAAAGGGGTAAATAAAGTAAGTTTCTTACCCTTGAAGCTTTTCTTCACAAAGGTTCGAGTTGTTGGCTCCTTGAGCTCCAAACCAGTCAAGAACACTGAAAACCAGCCCTTAGAACCTCAGTTGCAAGGAGAAGGTGAGACACTAGGTGTTTGTGTGCAATAGTAAGGCACAAAACACCTAGACACACAAGAGAAGAATAGAGATAGAAGGTGTATGCAACTCAAACCCTAGAAAAAAACCAGAGCTTCTCTCTCTCTTTTCCCCTCTAACTCTCTAAATTTGCTAACCCTTGAGCCAAGAGAAGAGCCTTCTCCTTATAGGCAACAAAGACTTACAAACTAAGTCATCCAAGGGCTCATCCCTCCATACACGTGTATGGAGGGGAAACAAGAGCTAAACAGCTGTCTAAAAATATCTCAGAAAGCAGCTGTAAAGTAGTCGGCAGGGCAAAATGGTCATTTTGCCAAAAACAGTGCCGACCGGCACAAAATAGTGCCGACCGGCACAATATAGTGCCGATGGAAACTCTAGCCAGCCGGTGGCCTCTAGCCCCAGCCGGTGGTGTGTAGGGATGCCTCACAAAGCATTCCCTGCCCTTCCAAGGCAAAACACAAGTGTTGGGTGCAAAACCAAACACAAAACAGTCGAGTTTGGAGGTCCTGAGGCAAGGCGCGCGGGCCGAGAACTCCGGGAACTCCAAACGAACACAAACATGGATAATCACCGAGTGTTCCAACGGTGACGTCCAAGTCTTGAGGACGGTCAAAAATGGGGTGTCTACAGCAAGCATGCTAGTCATGGTAGTCACTCACACTCATGCAAATTTGCTAAAGCACTAAAAACTCACCCAGTACTCCAAGCTAAGATAAAACAAAAGAGTTAAGAAAATATGCATGATCCCTAACTTATGCAATATAACTAATGCAACACATGCAATATGCAATTAATAGCTTGGCTACTAAACATGGCATATGAATTGATTTGATAACATACGTTCTAAGCATGTATTCAAAGAATATATTGAAATGACAATGTAGTTAGAATGATGAACCGAGCCTCGGTGCATGCAATACAAATGAATGGATGCAAACATGCGATATGCTAATTAAAACGTGATGCCCTTAATCTAACCGTCAAAAGCGGATTAATAAAAGGGAGAAAGATGTGGGGTTGGAAGATATACACATCATTACAACATTGATGCCCTCGCGCAGGAGGTTCTGAATGAATTAAGCTAACTAGCTAACTAAACTAATCTAATTAAGCTAATTATTACAAACCGAATGAAATAACTTAACTAACTATTCTAAACTAATTAAATAAGTACATCGCAAACTAATTAATTAACTACTCTATGCTAATTAATTACAAAACGAAACTAATTAAACTAGTTAACTAATTAACCAACTAATTGATTAAATAATTACAACACTTAACTAATTAGCTACAACTAATTAATTACAACAAAACTATAAACAAGTAGTCCCGGGAATGGAGAGATGCATGCATGCTCGGTTTTCACCCGAAAAACATCCCCTGTTTTGCTTCCAATTGCCTCTGTTGCACAACCATTGCATTGGTTTTCCACCTCCAGATCAATTATGCTCTATGTCACAAGCATTCTGCTCAAAATTCATTGGTGGCCGACAGGCCAGAAGTGGTGGCCGGCCGGCCACCATCGGGGGGTTGCCGTCCAACACTGATGGCCTGCCAGCCAGAAATAGTGGCCGGCCGACCACTAATGATGCACTATTCCTTGCTACAACAGAGAGCAAACAAGGCAAAAGAGGGTATTCTCATAGATTGTTTGTACTGTATATCTCTCCTTATCATCAAAACATCTCAAAAGAGTGATACACTTGATCCTCAAACCATCAATCAAGCAATTTCATTTCATGATGGCTAGAAAACCAAGATGTACAAGTTCAGTAAATGCACAAACAAGACCAAAAACCTTCACCCTATCATGCATGATTAGGGGTAATGGAGACCTTAGAAAATCGGCACATTTTATCACTTTGAGTATGAAATGCCCTAATTTTCTTTGTGTTCAAATTAACGTCTGATTTGAACACACCAAAACACAACCAAATGCTTGTCTTGCACAATTTTAGTTTCTCTTTTATTTACTCATTTTAGATTACCAACCATTCTTTAACCAATTAAGTCCATTGGTGAGTAGTCCTCTAAAAGAGAATGAAGTGTCAAACAAGGGGTGGTTTAAGGCAAAAGAAAGGTGTCATGCCGTTGATAATGAACCTCCAAAAGAGGATTAAACCATTAAGCACGGACCTCAATCTCAAGCTTAGACAACCCTAAGGCTGAAACAACCTTCAAAGCAAATAAAGAGTCAAGAAATGAGGGAGGTTGCAGAGATTAATGAGTGCTGAAATTAAGTGAGAAAAGCACTAAAAACATGCAATTAACTCAAACAAGTGGTGTCTAAAGGCCTAAAATACCAAGCTCGTGAGGACACTTACACTAGAAGCATGCAAAACAAGACTCAAATGCAATAACTAGCCAAAAATAGAGTTTAAACAGTCCAAATTAGAGACTAAAACATGCTGGAATTAAGCTACAAAAGGCTAGAAAATTAAGCTAACACATGGAGCTAACTAGGTTAGCAAACAAGACACAAGGAAGGAGGCTAACCCCTCCAAATTTGGGCTTCAATACATGATTTTTACCACTGAAATACCCTAAAATTCACTGTTCAAAAGCCCAAAAAAAAGATGGTTTGAAAGTGGGAAAAAAGGTGGAAAGGCTTTACAAACAAGGAATAAAGAAGGTTGAACCACCCCCAACCTCAAATAGCCTAAAACCACCAATTTTAGTCCACAAAAATAGATTTTTTTTATAGCCCAAAAATAGCCCCAAAACAGTGGGAAAAGATAGGAAAACAAGTATGTAAAGCAAGCTTAAAAGGCAAGTATTATACCTCTTGAAGCAAAGATCAACTTTAGGCAACAATTCAAGCCAAAACCACCTTCTAGAGCTCCAAAAAGGCCTCAAGGAACCTCAGCTCAAAGATGATCAACTTTGGTTAAGGAGCTGTAAGTAAAAGTGTGGTGTATGTAGAAGACTAATGTGCACAAATTTGCAAGAGAGAGAGAGAGAGAGAGAGAGAGAGAGAGAGATTTTTGCTCCAAAATTTCTAACCCTAAAAAATGAGGGAGGAGACCCCTATATATAGAAAAACATGCATTTGGCTGAGATAAATCCCTCCATACACGTGTAGGGAGATAAAGCCCATTGTGCCAACAGCTGGAACAACTATTAACAAAATATCTGCAAAAAAAGACACTGGTGGCTGACAGGCCACTAATGTGGCCGGAAGGCCACCAATGATGGCCGACATGCCACACCATTGGCCGGCAAGGCACAAGGGTGGCCGGCAGGGCACAATTGGTGGCTGATAGCCCACCAGAGGAGGCCTGCAGGTCCCAGGGTCTTGAGCACTAAGGTTTTGGTCCAAAATAAGGCACAAAATGGACAAGGTTTAAAGCCTCAAAGGCAGGGCATTTGCCGAGGTCTTCGGGCGCTAAAACGAGCACATGCAGTCATAATCAAACGAGTGCATAAGCGATGACGTCCAAGTCTTTAGGATGGTCAACATTGGGGTGTTTGCAACCCCTTATTGAACCATACAAATTAAAATTAGAAATTACCGAAGCTAAATGGATAAAATTGATAATTTAATGGGAAAAATGAAGCATAACAATATAATTTAGGGGACTAAATTGAAATTAAAACAAGGTGTTGGTAAAAGAGAAGAATAACATAAGCCCATGGAGTAAATTGCTAGCGAAAAGCTTTGAGGTCTGAACAACACCGGCGTCCTGGTGATCCAGAGATCCCCAATTCCTTCCTCTTTGCCTCTCCAACGCCTCTCAACCTTCAAAGACAAAACCAGCGCCACCGTCACCCCAACTTCAACCGCCAGAGCCATCACATCACCACCATCCTCCATTCCATTTTTATCATCACCATTCGATTCTCTCTCCTCTAATCCAATTTTCTTTGCCTTCTTCTCCTCCGATTTCGACTCCGCCCGCTTCTCCTCTGCCGCCCTCTCCTCCGACTCCGCCGCCACCTGCGCCGAGAAGCTCCAAGACGGCATCCGGCTCCTCGAGAAGCAACTCCGCTCTGAAGTCCTCTCCCGCCACGATGATCTCCTCTCCCAACTCTCCTCCCTCCACGACGCTGAATCCACTGTCTCTGCTTTCTGATCCGCGGTCACCACTCTTCAATCCTCTGTCTGCCGTATTCGCTCCGAGATCGCGGATCCAAACCGCCATATCCGATCTATTTTAGAGTTATGTATCACTGCTCTTTTTATTATCTTGTGTATCAATACTACACTAATAATAAATATGACTAAGATATTTATTCAGTTAACCTTGCCTAACTAGTATTTGTATTAGTGATTCGAGCCATTCATTTTTTAGATTGTGTTAAAAATTAGATCATATTTGTCTTCAAAAATATATAAATTTATTTTTTAGTATTTTTTATTTTTTATTTTTAAGATAACCTAATCCAATTCGATTTTAATTTAATTTTTGTGAATGATGATATTAACAAGAATTACGAGGTCAACTGTTGGACTTATCAAAATAAACATACAATGGCCCAAAGACAAGGCAACAAGACGGTCCAATTTGATTTTATTATTATTAATTAAAGACAGAATAGGATTTGTATTATAAGATTACTTTATTCAAAAGTGATCCTTCAAATCAAAGCCTCTCTGTTTCTCCTCTAATCCCATAAATGACATTCAAGAAAGGTACAATGTTTAAAGCTCTCTCTCTCTCTCATTCATAGTTATGTTTACCTAGTTTGGACAAGTGAAGTTAAATGACACAATTACCTTTATGAACCATTGCTACAAAATTTAAATCATGTTGGCCTATTCAAACCCCCCATTTTATCCTTAGAAGTAAATGCAAATGCAAGTATTTTATTTTATTATTTTTGTTGATGGAGCTATGTAAGCCTGACTGCATACTTTAATCATACAAATAAGTATTTCAATGCTTGGTGATTCAATTTTTGTTAGTATGAAAATTTTGAAACAATAAAAAACAAACATAAATAGATAGCTCTGCCATTCATTAAAACAACTATGCAGTGCAAGTACAACTAAAGATCTTCGGAGAATCATAAAATATTCAAAAACTACAATTTTAATATATATTTTGCATATATTTTCAAATAATTTTTCATTTTTTTACATATTTTGTTATATATATTTTTACACACATACCACATTAACACTATTAGTTGGTTGGTAGTTAACATTTTTCTCATATATAATATATTTGGGGATCATAAGAATTTGAGTAGTGATTTTTTTTTTGATAACCAAATATGCGAATCAATTTACAATAGTAATTTTAAGGAAAAAGAGGTAATCCAATTATGAGTTCAAGAAATGAGAGGCTCTACCACTGAATCATCACTATGCTTCTTTCTCTCCTTATTCTCTCTCTCAATACATTCTCTTTCTACATTTTCTCTTCAAAGATTAGATATTTCTCTTGGCTTATATGTGCATTTCTTTGATTTCTTTCTCAATTTCTTTTGGCCCACTTGAGGCCATACCCTTCTGCTTCTAAACTACTCCTCTTCAACTGTTTGGCTTTTGGGTTTTGGTGGGTTTGTACTATTTCAAATCTACATTGGTCTGCCTATGCTTATTAAGTCTCTATTGGTTCCAAAAGAGGTTATTTCTCTGCTTCTCTGGGTTCTCAACAAAGAAGATCAAGGGACTAGGTTTAGATCACTGAAAAGGGAAAGTTCTTTCCTCTTTTAATCACTTTTATTTATTTATTATTATTGGATTTGCATTTCACTTTTATGTTCTTTTCATGGGATCATATGCAATGTTTTGTTAGATTTTATTCCCATTTTTATAGATTGTGATTCATGATAAGAAGATTGGAGATTTATGGGTTGTGATTGTTTTTCTCAAAAAGTTGAAATTGCTGTGATTTCTTATTTGTATCGCCTGGGTTAAATTGGGTTTTCCGTGATTTGTTAATGGCTGAAAGAGTAGAAAATAGTTTGCCAAGGATCACTGTAGAAAACAGATTGGTGATTTATGGGTTGTGATTTTTTTTTTTCTTCCACAATGTTGAAATTACTGTGTAATTTCTTATGTTTTGGGATTACATGAATTTGGGTTTTTCTTGATTTGTTAATTGCTGAAATAATAGAAAATAGTTTGTTAAGGATCACTGTTCTTTTTCATGGGATTGTCAACTTTAGTGTACTTGAATATCTTGAGATTTTATCCCCGTACATTTGTTGATTTTATTTGCTCGTTAATATATTGTTCAAAACAGACCCAGAATCATTCCCCCCCCCCCCTCTTAAAATTTGCTCAGGTAGTTTTACATTAATCTTTTTGGGTTTGAGTTGTTGAATCTGGATGAGGATGCAATAACTTTTAATGCACAAAAACTATTTGTAAATATGAAATATCTCATCTGAAACTTAAGGAAAAATCCAGTGTTTTCGGACATCAAGATTGTAAGGTAGCTCTGTCGTCATGTTCCAAATGCTTTTGATCGATTTTGGAGTTTTGGGTGCAATGATAAAACAATATCTTGCGGGATTATGGTTTTTGTGCAGTTTTTTAGGTTATTTGGTTAGAGCATAATGCTAAGTTTTTTGAGGATTTGATTGAAGAGGTGGACTCTTATGGGATAAAATTGTTGCTGGTCTTCTTTTGGGTTTCAGTCTTCACTCCTTTTAGTTCAATTTCACTCTTTTGTGTGTGTATGTGTGCGCGCGCGCACAATGATCTCTAGAGATATGAGGGCAGTGTGTGATTTTGTAGTGCGAGAATTTAGTTGTCTTTATTTTTCTTTTCTTTTCTCAAACTTATCTTTGTTCCCCCCGTTTGTCTTACACTTTTCTTCTTTTATAATAAAAATATATATATATTTTATCTGTTGCTGATCATTAAAAAATCAAGATTTTATTTTGAAGAAATTAAAATGTTTCTGGCACCCAGGTGACAATGGTTTAACTTTGCATTGTAGTCCAAGAACTAAGCGAGGGGGACATAATTTTTGTTTTGCTGTGTCTAAGTCACTAAAAATTTCATTTGGGAGACTGAATTCAAATTATCAAGGAAAACATGTAACTACGTCAAGGCACTACTGTCCATTTGAAGTTTCTTCTTGTGATCCTTATTTCTAATTTTTTATTTTTATTTTTTTGAATGAATTGACATAAAACATTATGGTAGCAGATATCTTGTAAGGTCCCAGTGTCCCACATCGAGGCCTTTTCCCGAGTAGTGAAATCCCTGTAGAACTCCCCAGTTAGTGTGCTTAAGCTGGAGTAGTTCTGGGAAGAACAAATCTGTGCGGGCATGGCCCAAAGCCCCTGGCGTCTTTTGGTGCATGTGGGTGGGCTTGTGAGCTGGCAGGCTACTGCACGGGGACATGTAGCCTTAAGGAAGGTGGATTGTAAGGTCCTGGTGTCCCACATCGAGAATGGAGAGGGAGTTCCCCGGCTGTAAAAGTAAAAACCTAGATCCTTATATGGCATCGAGGCCTTTTCTCAAGTGGTGAAATCCTTAGCAGAACTCTCCAGTTAAGCGTGCTTAGGCTAGAGTAGTTTTAGGATAGGTGGCCCACGGGGAAGAACAAATCCATGCGGGCGTAGCACAAAGCGGGCAATATCGATGACATGTGAAGGGTTGGGGTGTTACATATCTACTGGGCCCGAAGCACGACAGATAACAGGTCCTGCAACTCCAGCACAACTCAAGATCTTTGCATTATGTCAACATCTTCAAGAAATTCATACGCGCATCTCATCTATGATGACCGGACTTCCCACTATCATTTCTAACATATTGTCTCCATCACTAGGTGCCATGCACGGGTTGCTTGCGACTTAGTGGCATCTTTATTCCAAGCCATGCTTGACCATCTTGAGTCTTGCATCCTGTAGATTCATGAACAGAATTTTAGCAGGCTTGGTTTGGATGCTGCAATGGACGACAATTTATCGCCTTACATGGAAGAATTACATAAATGTATTCTTCACTTTCGTAGTGAATTCCTATTTCGACTTTTTCCTTCTTCAGTAAATACTGTCTCTGTTGGGACATAAAACATATGCACTCGGCTCGCCACGAGCTTGGCTTCACGGGTTTTGATATTCTTTATCAGGCATGCTTCACTTGTTCGGCCCCTTTCAGAATCGGGCAAATTGAGAATGGCTAGAGACATGGTTGAGCTGGAATTGGCCGTGGGCTAGAACTTGTTCCCTGTTGAACAGCTTGGTGCACCGTACCAAGCCCTCCGAGCTTTCCGACCCGTCATTTTCTTGGAAACATCTCAATTGGGTTCATCTTCTCTTTTGCAAGATTTACCACTAAGTGTCATACTGCACCATTTTTATTCCCGTGGCCCGGAAGAATTGCAGTCACCGATGCAAAGGAACAAACTCACATAATGTGAAGCCCTAGGTATAGAGAACCTAGAAAGAGAGATACAAATATATCTAGCCAAATTCAATGTCTACTAGCATATGATGCATACATTTATCTATGATTTCCTATGGTATTATTCATAATCTTTTCAAGTGTTAACTTTTCTTAGTACAAAAGTTATCTCATATTACACATCACTTCAAAAGATGTACAAGAGTTTCCTCTCCAACTATCCTCACAAAAGTATAATTGTTATCCAACCATTCAATGGCAAGGTCTGTAACTTCTTTCCAGTGTCGTTTGGTATAATGTCAAAACCAAGCCCCATCATTCTTCCACAAACATATTGCACAAAACAAACTATAACATATCACAAAACCACTTGCATTAGGAATGCATATAAAGCCATGCTCTCAACTCAAGATTTATGGAGGTTTCATGACAAATGCCACATATTTGTCAGATGATCAATTACACAACAACCAATTGATTGAATCATGATATATATGTGTATCACTATATCATTTTGTATATTGTGCACGTGTATCCTAGAATTAACATGTATGATTATAGATAAATGAAACAAGTATCTTATTTTCATATAAGATATAAATATATCACAAGAATGAAATATTAGATCATATAACCAATGACATAAGAAAAAAAATCTAAGAGACTTATAAATTGGTCTAAGAGGTAAACATACATTCATTTGAAACCCAAGTAACTAGCACATCCAAATTAAGGAAACATATTTTGTTCCCTAGGGGCACTTGTTATGAAGACTCTACTTAAATACACTCAATTAGGGCTTGAAACTTCAAGATTCAAGCTTAATCTTCATCCTGCTTATAAAATTATTAAATTGATTGATCATTTAATTGGTGTTACCATTAGATGTAGCAAAATGATGGATATAGTAGCTTACTATATTAGAGCATGTATTAGCCACTAGTATTGATTTATATTTCTTTATTTTTATGAATTATCTACTTAATATCATTTCCAATTATCATAGATAGTGAAATTCCCTTATCGGGTGAAATTCTCCACATTTTTTGCCTTAAAAGGCAACATAAAATTCAATACTATTTTACAAAAAAAAATTTGTTTTTGGTGCCGCAGTATTAATTGAAAATAATTAAAAACATTCAAATTGTAATAAATAAGGTCAGAATATGCTTTTCAACTAGTTATTTTGTATTTTTATTTTTGGGCACGCGATAGTTCTATCATTTCTCCATAATTTAACACCAGTGTCATACTACATTTTCATCTGAAAATGAAAATTTACCTACTAATAAATTTCTTAAAACTCAAGCATTCTAGTTTACAAACTTTACAAAGAACATACAAAATTGGGCAATATTATTAGGTTCATATACGCAAACTACGAAATCGAATTTCATGAGAGAATAACAGCTACAAGGATTACAAGCAAATAATCAAAATAATCAAAAATATATGTAATATATATATTTAGAGAGGCAGAGAGAGAGAGAGAGAGAGAGAGAGAGAGAGAGAGAGAACCTCCAGTTAATGGATTGAAGGTGAATTAGGTCGGATTGAGAGGCGATTTTGAGAGCGAGTTGTTGGGACTCGACGCAGTGGAACACAAGCACCTCTTTCTTATTGGACTTCTTCTCCATGTGGTTTGTGCTCTCAAGTTGAAAACCCTAAACCTTCGATTCCATGGCTTCACAACTTTACCAGTGACGATACTACTGTTTGACAAAGGTTTAATATATATATATATATATATATATATATATATATATCTATAGAGAGAGAGAGAGAGACAGTGATGAGAGAGAAGGAGTTTTTTTTGGGCAGAGTGTTACATGCACTAATTAATGTACAAATTAGTGTATCAAGTGTTATTTTATTATCATTGACCCATCTATTATACAAATTATAAATATTTAAAACCTTTAAAATTATGTCACATTATCTATTAGTATGTTAATTAATACATTAATGAATACATATAACATTATCTATTAGTATATTAATTAAAAATTTTGAATATTTATAATTTGTATAATGAGTAGAGTCATAGTGTTAAAATTAACATATGTTGATACACTAATTGGTATACTAAGAGCTCGTTTGGAAAGAAAAAGCCTTAGGCTTTTTGGCTAAAATAGCCACAAAAAAACCAAATAGACTTTTTAGCCAAGTAAGACAAAACATCACATCCAACCCATAAACATTACATTTTTTCTCTCACAAAAGTCAAAAAAGCCAAAAAGCTCATCCCAAACGAGACTTTTTAACCCCAAGGTAAAATAGTTAAAAAGCCAAAAAGCCCACCCACATCCCAAACGAACCTTAATTGATACATGTAGTACCACCGTTTAAAATAATGGGCTTTTTACTGGCAGGTCCTATTTTTTATAGTTATTCCCTTCTTAGTCCTGAATATTAATGTTGTGCACCAATAGGTCTTGGAGTCTTTTTTTTGTACCTGTTTTACCCCTGTTTTGGCACGTTTCTATTTGATTTTTGCCATCAAAATACTGTAATGTGAGTTTGGGTTTGGGTTTGTGATTTGGATTTCTGTGGAACTTCGTGATTTGTGATTTCGCGCTTGGTGTATATTTGGATTTTGCGATTTGCGATCTCATGGAGGGAGCTCGATTTGTGATTTGCCTTTTATAAATCTGTGAATCTTCGTATTATGTGATTTCGCGTTTGGTGTATAGTTAGATTTTGTTATTTGCGATTTTGTGGATGGAGCTCAACTGGTATGTTTGATTTTGATTTCAATTTCGATGTTTTGGTGTTTTTTAGTTTGAGTTTGTGATTTTGATTTTGTTTATGATATTGTTGTTATTCTGTTGTTTTGCGATTGAATTTGTATTTTTATCATGACATTGAAAGCTTTGAGATATGTATATGTAATGAATATTAGATTTTTTTTTTTTGGCTATGAAATTGTTTTGGTTGAACACAGGTGTTGGTTTGTGATTTTCTACAGTGATAATTTTATCACTGAGTAGTTTGGGGGTATCGTTGGATTAACTTTTTCGACATTGATAAATTTATCAGTGAGTATAGGAATAGGAGATGAAAAAGTTGCATAATATAACGGTAAGATTCAAATCGAGTTGCCATGCCCAATAAGTGTAAGCCTTATTCACTGTTCATGCTCTTGGTCTTAGGTAGTGTTAATTGTTAAATTTATCACTGTTGGTTTTTGGATGTGTTTGAGTTGGTTGATAATTCTATCACTGTATTAGATTTTACTTTAGGGTGTTTGAGTTGTTTGCTAAAATATAATTGTTGTTTGTTGCAAGATTTATAGTGATGGAAAATTCTTTGTTTCTTATGTGCAAATTTAGAGGTGTGACATTGGTTATCAAGTATAATGATGGATTTAATTTCAAGGATTTAGTATATAAATTGTGTGCAAAGTGGAGTGAGATAGTTGGTAGTTCTTTGAATATATCGTATTCAATGCCTGTTGTAGACACCCCATTTTTGACCGTCCTTAAGACTTGGACGTCACCGTTTGAACACTCGGTGATCATCCATGTTCGTGTTCGTTTTGAGTTCTCGGATGTCTCGGTCGCGCGCCTTACCTCAAGACCTCTCGACTTGTTTGTTTTGTGCTTGGTTGTGCACCAAACACTTGTGTTTTTGTTCTGAGGGCAGGGAATGGCTTGTTGGCCATCCCCACACCTCACCGGCCTTGGTCTGAGGTCACCGGCCATGTTTTATTGCTACCGGCCAATAGTTTTGGCCGATCGACACTATAGTTGGTCGGCCGGCCATTGATTTGGTCGATCGGCCATATTTTTTGGCCGAGACCTTTTTTTCGCCTTTTTCAGGCATTGTGCATGCCAACTGTGCCAGCTGGTGAGCACAAATCTTGCCCTCCATACACGTGTATGGAGGGATTTCATCCTTACACTTAGCTTCCTTTGGAAGCTTGGATTTGCATTGCCTATAAGAGGAGGGCCTCCCCTCCCTTTCCAGAGGTTGATTCAGCTGATATATAACTTATATATCTATATCTCTTTATATCTCCCTCTCCCTAATAGTTGTGTGTGTAATAGTGTTCTAAAGGGGTTTTTGTTCTTAGTTTTGCACTAAGACACCTAGTGTTACACTATACTTTGGTTGCTGAGGTTTTAAGGGGTTGATTTCAGAGTTTTGAGTTGGTTTTTGATCAAAAGGAGATGCTGGACTCGGTGTTCTTGAAGTATTCTTCAAGGGTGAGAACTTACCCTTTTATTCCCCATTTTTGCTTAAGGCTTTAGACCTATTTGCATATTGTTTTGAGCTTAGTGTATAACTGATGAAAGTTCTGTATTTTCATGCTTAAGATGTTTCATTAAGGTCACTTTGGTGTTGGGGGTCATCCACCCCCTCTTAGGCCTTGTTTGGCCTCTTTTTGTGCCTTCCTCTTTGGGCTTTGTAACCCTTTTGTTTTGGCCTTCTTACCACTGAAATCCAGAGGATTTTCAGTGGTGGATAAGTGGTTTTGAGGTCTTGTATAGGGGAGGGACACTCCTCTCCCCGTTTGACTCATTTGCTTGCATTTAGGGCTCATAAAGGTAGCATGTTTGCATAGCTTTATTTGGCTCCATTTCAGAGGGTATTTGGTGTTATTTTATCATGTTATACCTCTGTTTCATGTTGGTTTGTTGGCTTATTGGATGCATCATGCACTTGCTTCGCAATCCCCTCTATTGTCATAACATGTACTATACATTTAGACCATCATGCTTGCATGTTTTAGCTTGACTTCATGAAGCTTTTATCCATGTTGTGGCATGTTTAAGCTCTATTTGGTGTTGATTCAGTCATGTTTTCCATGTTTTGTATAGCCACCTTGTATCCTAGCTTGTTAGCTTTGAGTGTGTGAGTCATGAGCATGCTTTATTTGGGTTATTTCAGTGATTTGGAATCATTTATCATGCTATTTCAGTCCATGCTCCATGCTTGTATGCTTGCATTTACCACCCCTTTCAATACTTTGAAGAGTTGTTCTTTTGTGCCTTAAAATAGGTCATTGTGCATGCCTCTTTGTTTAAGTCCTTGGGCTGCCATATCAGTGGGTTTTGGGGCTCCTTTTGGCGTGTTATAGCTCTGTTTTTCATTGCATAACCCATGCCATGTTTGGTTGAGGTAGTTGTAGTGGAATACTCTCTTTGCGGCCTTGAATGCCCTTTGTTTTGTGCCCTTTTCTTAGCATGTTTTTGGCCTCGTTCCATGCATGCTTTAGCCTTATTTTGGTCTGCCCCGAGACTGTTTTAAGTCATCTTGGCTCTTTGAGGCTTGGTTGATATGGCCATGGTTTAAACCCTTTTGGTAACCTTAAGTTTTGGGCTTTGTGGCATGCCTTACTTGCATGGTTTGGTTGATTTGGCATCATCCTTTACACATTTTTCAGAGCTTGTCATGCTTGTGATTTGTCCATATTTGTCTCTTCTTAATGTGTTTAAGAGTCGACTCTTTTATGCCTAAGTGTTGGACCTTTACATGTGCATGTTTGGGGTGTGTTTTGTCCCTCATTTTTTTTGGGTACTTTGGCCACTGTTTTGGTACGGCTGAGGCCTATCCATCCTTAGTGTAAGTCCATGGATCATGCACTCATGTATTGTTATAGGCTTACCGCATTGTATGTTGTCGTATCCTTGTGGTTGGTGTCATTATTGCATGCCTATCACTCTGTATACTTACATACCTAGGTTGCATTGTAGTATTGCATGCCTATTGTATTACCATGTTGCTTGTACATTAAGTTGCATTGTTCATGTTGCATCGCATTAATTGCATGTTTCGCATTATATATGGCATACATACATTGCATTATGTTTGGTTTGGGGTGTCAAACCAAACATGAGGAATGAGGGACGTTCGTACTTAAAGTGACGAAACGTACCTCAATCCTCGATCGCCGACACTCTTGATTCAACATGATAGGGTGTGTAGCATTCATTTGTTTTGTTGCATTCATTCATATTGATTTGCACACTTGACATCTTTGGGTCATCATGCATTGAAATGCGTGATTGGTGGCCCGAGGGTCGAGGGCCACACTCCCTTGAGTCCATAGCATGATAGGGAGGGTGGTCGTGCATACATTGTCTTGTGAATTCCTTGCCATGCACTGTCTGTCCTCTGTTCTGCAGGAATAAATGGCCAGTCAGCCACTTTCAGTGCCGGCCGACTACAAAAGTCAAGCCGGTGATCCCATTTTTGGTCAATGACCATATTTCCATGGCCGATGGTATTTTCTCTTGGCCGGTGGCATCCCAAAGTGCTCAGGGAGTGGTTCAGAAGCAACCTTAGGATTTTCACAATTCTCAGAGGTGCAGAACAGTGCAAACAGAGGCAACATGTGGCATGGCAACGGGTTTCCGAGCGAGGCGAATCAAGCATGCATCATCCAATCATTTCGAGACGGAGCTACGGCGGCCTTTTGAATTTCATACTTAGTTTATTTTGTAATTAATTCGTTAATTAATTAAAGGTCTGTAATAATTAATTAGCTAGAGTAGTTGATCATTTATTTGATTTGTATTATTTATTCGGACCCTCCGTCGAGAGGGCACAATTGTAATAAGTGTGCGTGCGTGTGTGCATGTCTTCCAACCCCACGTTTTTCTCCTTTTTATTTACTAGCTTATGATGGTTAGTTTAGGGCATGTTTCAATTAGCATCTTTATGCTCACATGTTTACATTCATCCCTATCTTGCATGCATCGGGCTCGGCGCATCATACTAACTACATTGTATTTCAATTCTAAGTTGAATACATGCTATCTGTTGCATTTCATATGCCATGCTTAGAATAGCCGAGCCTATCTTAGTTGCATTTTACATGTGTTGCATTAGCCATCTTAACATGAACTAGGATCATGCATTGATTACTAACTAGTTTCTGTTTTGGCTTGGAGTACTTGGTAAGTGTTTATGCTTTAGCATTCTTGCATGTGTGTGAGTGACTGCCATGATAGCATGCTTACCATGAGGCTATGTGCTTATGTGATATAACTGCCTGAATGCCTGTGGGTGAAGGTTTGGTTGCTTGAGTTGGAATAATTCGTTGAAACCCGTGTTTTAGCCTACTTGCGAGTAGCAAACTTCAATCCATTTTCAAAACACATGGATATGCGATGCTTTGTTCCAACTTGGGCAATCCAGTCTATACTTGTATGCTGTGCGCATCACATAGTAATTCTAGGCTAATAACTGGAATAAGAGCACATAATGTTTCAAAACTCGATATCATGGTTAGTAGAGGCCGATCTTCGATTGGGCGAGCGGGGGTGCTCACGAAGTGACCTTCCCCAATCGTACCCAAGTTCCTGAGCCGAGGCAACTTTTGTGATGATGGACACGTGGCCTTAGGCATGAGTCAGGGTTTCCTAAATTCGCCCAAAATAAAATATTTAGGTGGCAACTCTGTATTTGGAAAAGCAGTCCATGTTTGGCACTTCTTTCTAAAAATCTGTTTTTCAAAACGATTTGCCAGATTTGGACTCTTTGGTGATTTATCGGTCTCGCATTGCACTTTGCGGGATTAGATTTAGAGCAGTGCCATTTGAGTCCGAACTGTAGTAAGCCCAAATAAACCAAACGGGATTCCCTCCTGGGACGTTCGGGGACATCTACACACATACATTCTTATTATGGTCTACAAAGTGAAGAGGATTTGGAGGTTATGGTTGAACTCGCACTTTCTTGTGATATTCATCGTATTGATGTTTTTGTTAAGTTTTGTTCTTTGGGTGAAGGTTATATGATTTGTGATGGTGAAGCTGGTAGTAGTAGTAGTGTTGTTTGTGAAACTGATTTTTTACCTTCATTTTATTTAAATCAACGGAAACCTTTGCTCTCCGATAGGTGGGTTAATTGTATAAAAGGAGTGGGTCAAAGGTTTGCTCAAGGAGTTGTTGAATTTTGAGATGCGTTGTCAAAGTATTCTATTCATTCCGGTTTTGATTTTGATTTTGTTAAGAATGACAAGGATCGTGTCACTATTCATTGTAAGAGAAGGGCTGATTTGGGATGTTTATGAAGTGTGCATGCTAGAGTGGAAAATTCTAGTAAAGCTTTTATTATTAAACAATTTGATGATGTTCATATGTGTGGATCTTCTTGTCGTACAATTAAACATACTAGGATGACTTCGAGTATGATTGGTGGGCTAATTTCAAGTGAGGTTCATAATAAAGCTTTGACATCGGTTAGTGAGGTGGTTTGTGATTTCAAGGGCTATTATGGAACAGAAGTTTCTTATCGGCGAGCTTGGATGGGTGTTGAAAAAACAAGGGATGTTGTTTTTGGTGACTATTCATCTTCATTTGATGATCTTCGTTGGTATGTTGATACTGCTAATGATTGTAATCTAGGGAGTGTTTTTGATATGGAATTTGATATTGATAGTAAAGGAAGACATTTCAAATGCTTGTTTTTCGCTTTTGAGGCATGTATTCGTGGTTTCAAGTATTGTCGGCCTGTGTTGATGCTATGAAACTTTCTTGAAAGGAAGACACAAAGGTTGTTTATTGGTTGCTACGGAAAAAGACAGTAACCGGTATATTCTGTGTCTATTTGTTATTATTATTAAAACAATGATAATTTTATCATTTTTACTAGAGAGTGTTGATTATTGAGTATGGTCAATCAATTAGTGATAAATTTATGCTGTATACTTTTGTATGTTGTATACTTTGTTAAATTTTTATATTTATACAGTGATAAATTTATTATGCATTGATTCTATATGTTGTATGTTTTTATTGAATTGTTGTAGTAATACAGTGATAAAGTTATCTATGGTTGGTGCTATATGTTATATACTTTGCGTTTTGCTTTTGTTTTGTAATCTTTTTTATTTGTTACAAATAATGTGTATATATTTTGTTTGTAGGTTTATATCCATTATGTTTTGCCATTGTTGATAGTGAACGTTATGACAATTGGCATTGGTTCTTGTCAAAGTTATTTGTTATTTTGACTTCGGGAAGGGATATTACGTTTGTTACTGATCAACATGGAGGTTTGCTGAAAGCTTTAGCTAAGGTCTTTTCGTTTTCTTCTCATTCTTTTTGTTTAATGCATTTGAAAACAAACTTGAAGACTTATTTCTCAGTGAAGAGTCGCGAATCTAAAGAGTATTTGCTCACTCCTTTTAGTAGATGTGCATATGCTCCTACTATTGAGTTGTTTAATGAGCTATTTGAAGAATTTAAGGGTCATTGTGGTCGTAATGTTCAGAAGTTTCTTGAGGATTTGCCTAATGAGTGTTGGTGTAAAGCTTATTTTCAAGGCAAGAGGTATGGTGAAATGTGCACAAATGTTGCAGAATCTTTTAATTCATGGATTAGGAATAAGCACCATTTGTTTTCAACTAATCTTGTTGATGCTATACTGGTGAAACTAATGGAGGATTTTCAAAAAGGTGAGAAGTTGGAAATAAGTGGAATCGTATTGTTTGTCATTTTGCAGAGAAAAAGTTGGAAGAAGCTTTTAATGATACAAAGGCATGGATAGTTAAGAAATGTAGCGATGATATTCATGAAATCCAATTGGATCATTCAGTTATGGTTGATATTGGGAAACAGTCTTGTTCTTGTCGATTGTTGGAAATTGATTTTTTTCCTTGCAAACATGATTTTTATGCTATAAAGAGGAGTGAGAAGGATCTGAATTGTTTTCTTGATGATTACTACCATGTTCGTAGCTATTGTGATTCTTGTTCGCATTTTATCTATCCAGTTCCTAGTATGTGGAAGCCAAATGTAGTTCTTGATGATGACATTGTTTTACCTCCTCTTTGTAAGAAACTAGTTGGACGTCCAAGAACAGAGAGAATACCTTCGAAGGGCGGATCAAGAGAATTAGGTGCAGTAGGTGTGGAAAGATGGGAACTCATAATCGAAAGACATGTAAAGAAGCTTGCTGTAGTTGTATTAATTTTAATTGAATTACTTTTGTTGAGAGTTGAGAGGTGTTACTTTCGTTGAATGTTTGAGTATTTTTTGAAAGATACATCATTTCGGTGGTTGCATTGGATGATTGAGGAATTTTTGAACGGAAATTATATTTTTGTTGATATTTTTACAAGATTAAGTTTCACAGATTTATATTCTTTGATTTTGGTTAAATGTAGTTGATGTTTTTGGTCTTTTATACGGTGGTAAATTTATCTCTGGTCGGTTTGAATGAGTTGGTGGATTATGTTTTTTTAAGAGTGATAAATTTACCATTGTCTGAAGGAAACAATCAAGCATTAATGGGGTTGCTGAATTTTGTTATTTTTAAGAATGATAAATTTATAACTGACTGTATGGAAAGAGTTGATGGTTTATTACATTTATGTCAGTGGTTGATAAATTTATCACTGTCATATCCAACCAAATGTTCTTTTTTACAGTGATAAATTTATCAGTGGCTTAAACTCAAGAAAAATCAATTGTAGGTAGTTTGGGACTAAGTTTCCCAATCTGTGCTACATTACTGCCACTATGCAATTAACTTCAGTGGGATCCTTGAAGCAAAATATTTCGAGTTTGCAATTCATTTTCAGATTAAATTGCTCAAAATTTCAGTCTAAGAAATGCTTTAGATGCAACAGTTTATCATCAGGTCTTAAATAATATCATATTTCTTCATAAATAACTAGTTCTTGGAGTTAAATGTTAAAATGTATGTATGGTTGTTTTTTGTTTTTTGGATTTACTGTTAGAACTTTATCTCCACTCCATATACCCAGAATGGCATGTTCTTACATTCATTCCCAAACTTGAAAATATCTACAAATTGCAACAGCATTTTAATTCTCAATTTGGACAATGTAATAGTATTTGTGTTTTAATTTTCAATTTAGATAAATTGTTTATTATTTTTTATATTGTTTTGTTTACTTGAATTAGGAAAAAGAATGAGAGAGAGAGGAGAGAGAGAGAGAGAGGAGAGAGAGAGTTGCTGATTTTTGTTAGTTTGAACAGTGATAAATTTATCAGTGTAAAAAAAATGTCATGTTAGTAAATGAAGGGATCCAAACTGTTATTAAGCATAAAGTAAGACTGATATCAAAGCCAGATCTGGTAAAAATATAGCTAAAAAAGACTGAATTTTCATTTAGTGTATTGCCTGTAATTTTAACATTGTAACAACCAAACATTATAATATTCATTGAAGTAAAGTACAAACCAAAATGATCAAAATATAGATAATACTATAACAACCAAACAAGTCAAATGTATGAAGTATTCACATTCTAATAACTAAATGAATCAATGTTTCCTTTTTATTACACTGTAACAAACAAACAAGCAAAATGTTTTCTTTTCTTCCAGATCTGTTGATTGTGTGAACAAACAAACAAGCAAAATGTTTTCTTTTCTTCCAGATCTGTTGATTATTGCGGAGGCAAGTTATCAATTTTTTCATCAACTATTTATTGTTGAGCAGTTTGTTGGTCAGTCAAGAAGATAGTTAATATATCGTCTCTCAATTGATTGCATTCTTCTTTGGAAAAAGTAGACATTATGTTGTTGCTGGAAACATATTGCCTCATGATATAGCAAACAATGATTCTACAATCAAGCCTGCAAAAACATTTTGAAAACAAAATATTATAATTTGGTTTCATTGTATTTTTTTTTTATAGGAGTGTTTTGTTATTGATCAACTTACGAAGTGTCTTCTTATTGTGGGCTGTTGATAACTCTCTCTGGATTAGGCAAATTAAGCAAATCTATCATTGTTATAACAATTTTTATCACTGAATTAGGCAAAGTAAGGAAATTCGTCATTGTATAACAAATGTTATCACTCAATTAGGAAAATTAAGCAAATCTATCATTCTTATTGCAAATTTTATCACTGAATTAGGCAAAGTAAGCAAATCTGTCATTGTATAACAAATTTTATCACTGAATTAGCAAAAGTAAACAAATCCATCATTGTATGGCAAATGAACATGAAGATATGATTATTATGAAGTTGAATATCACTAATAAATTAATACTGTATGATACACATTGAAAATAGTTTCAAGTTGAATTTTATCACTTAATTATAGTTATGAAAGAATAAGGGAATCAAATACATCATTATAACAAATTTTATCACTCAATTAAGAAAATTAAGCAAATCTATCATTCTTATAGCAAAATTTCTTACTGAATTGGGCAAAATAAGCAAATCTGTTATTGTATAGCAAATGAACATGAAGATGTGATTATTATGAAGTTGAATATCACTCAATTATAGTTATGAAAAAGAACGGAAGATGAATACGACTCACGTTTGATTCGCATGTTTGTTGAAGAAGAAGGGAAGCAAATCCATCATTATAACAACTTTTATCATCATTAGAAAATTAAGCAAATCTATCATTCTTATAGCAAATTTTCTCACTGATTTGGGCAAAGTAAGCAAATCTATTGTATAGCAAATTTTATCACTGGATTAGCAAAAGTAAGCAAATCTATCATTGTATAGGAAATGAATATGAAGATGTGATTATTATGAAGTTGAATATCGCTTATAAATTAATACTGCATGGTACAAATTGAAAATAGCTTCAAGTCGAATTGTATCACTCAATTATAGTTATGAGAGAAGAAGGGAGGCAAATCTATCATTATAACAAATTTTATCACTCAATGAGGAAAATTAAGCAAATCTATTATTCTTATAGCAAATTTTATCACTGAATTGGGAAAGTAAGCAAATCTGTCATTGTATATCAAATTTTATCACTGAATTAGCAAAAGTAAGCAAATCCATCATTGTAAGCAAATGAACATGAAGATGTGATTATTGAAGTTGAATATCACTCATAAATTAATACTGTAATACACATTGAAAATAGCTTCAAGTCAAATTTTATTACTCAATTATAGTTATGAAAGGAAAAGGAAGCAAATCCATAGTTATGAAATAAGAAGAGAAGCAAATCCATCATTATAACAAATTTTATTACTCAATTAGAAAAATTAAACAAACCTATCATTCTTATAGCAAATTTTCTCACTGAATTGGGAAAGTAAGCAAATATGTTATTGTACATCAAATTTTATCACTGAATTAGCAAAAGTAAGTAAATACATCATTATATAGCAAATGAACATGAAGATGTGATTATTATGAAGTTGAATATTAATCATAAATTAATACTATATGATACACATTGAAATAGCTTCAAGTCAAATTTTATAACTCAATTATAGTTATGAAAGAAGGGAATCAAATCCATCATTATAACAAATTTTATCACTCAATTAAGAAAATTAAGCAAATCTATCATTCTTATAGCAAATTTTCTCACTGAATTAGGCAAAATAAGCAAATCTGTTATTGTATAGCAAATGAACATGAAGATGTGATTATTATGAAGTTGAATATCACTTAATTATAACTATAAAAGAAGAATGGAAGATGAATACGACTTACGTTGGATTCGCATGTTTGTTGAAGACGAACTAAACAGGGAATGTAGATCGAAACGGTGGAAGATTTGCTGGGGATCTGTTCAGAATCAGAATATAGATCGAAACAGAGGTGATTTCTTTGGAAACGATGGGAGATTCAGGGAAAATCTCTTCGTTTGTTTTGATTTCCAAATTGCAAATCGCCTCAGAATGGTTTCCAAATTGCCTCAGAATAGTTTCCAAATCAGAACAATTGAGAAGGAGCATGTGTGTCACGCGTACAGGGGAGAGCTCGTGATATCTTCTTTGCTTCACACATGTGGTGTGACATTGAGGGGCAAAATTGAAAACTGAAATAGGACAGGACTTGGTGGGTATTAATTTGTTTCAATGGGACCGGCTGGTAAGTCCCCCTAAAATAATATCATATAATGTCTTGATTTGAACGTGATAAATAAATGTCATTGCGTAAGCTTCTATTAGATTGATTATAAGATCCCTTCAAAACTATTTTTGGACCTTTTCACAGGGGAAAGTTTTATACAACTTTTTATAGGCATCACTTTGAATCCTTTAGAAGGAAGAAATTTGAACAATTTTTTTTATAATTAAATGACCTAAATGTATGATTTATTGAAAATTGAGAAATTAAAATAAAGCATGAAAACAGCTCATAAACATAAGAGGAAAAACTATAAAATCTAACCACAAATCTCATCAATCCTTTTTTTGGGGTCTTCCATACAAATCTTCAACATATTACTATATTGCACAGATAGGGATCAATTTCACAACTTCACAATGAAACAATTATTATTCCACTCTAGAGTGGCAAAGCATTCAATTAATAAATTGATACTAAAGGAAATGAAGAATGCTTTACTATAAAGAGGTTTACACATATCATTACTAAAATAGGGGAACCAAAAAATAAAAAATAATTAAAAAGAGATGGTAATCAAGCCTACATAAGGAATCACTACAAGAAAATACACCTTTGGCGACTAAATTTTTAGTCGCCAAAGGTCCTTTTTTAGTCGCCAAAGGTCGAATTTTCACTTTTCCCGACAAAAACTTTTAGTCGCCACTGTTGTCGCGAATTCATGGTCGCAAATGCCTTTGGCGACTAAAAACCTGTTAGTCGCCAATTCACAGGTCTTCAACGACGAAACAAATTGTCGCCAAATGCAATTCCATTTTTTGAAATTATACATTTAGCGACTAAATTTTTAGTCGCCAATAGTGATTTTTTTTTTATTATTTAAACATTTCCCGACTAAACTTTTCGTCGCCAAAAGGTATACCTTTCGGCGACCAACGCCTTTAGTCGCCAAAACCATATTTCACAAAAAAAAAAAAAAAAAATTGCCTCTGCTGGATGTCCCAAGGTTCAACTTGTGTTCCCAACACTTGCACCCCACTACGCCTTTACCAACACTTGCTCCCCCACTACGCCTCCCAAATCACATGAATATTATTGCAACAAATATTATTTATATACTATATTCACTGGTATTAATACAAAATTGTATATATGAAAATAAATTTTTTTATTTAATATATTTTATGTAAAAAATAAAATATTTACAAAAAAAATAGGGTAAGCACTTTTGGCGACTAAATCTGAATTTTAGTCACCAATACTCCATTTTTTGGCTACTAATTTCTTTTCTGTCGCTAAAACAGTTACAACCCGCCTAAGGCTAGCACATTTGGCGACTAAACTCAATTTTGGTCGCCAAAACCTCTACTTTGGGCGACTAAAATGCATTTTAGTCGGCAATTCTTGACCTTTAGCTACTATTTTTTTTTTTGTAGCCAAAAATCGTCACTTTCAGCGACTAAATTGTTTTTAGTCGGCAAAACTGCTATAATCAGCGACTAAACCTGTTTTTTGTCGCCAAAACCATAACTTTTCGCTACCAAATTATTTTAGTTGCCAAAAACCGTGACTTTTGGCTACTAAACAAACTTTAGTCGCTAAAAACCCTATATTCGGCGACTAAACCTCCTTTTAGTCGCTAAAACCCTGCTTTTCGGCGACTAAACTCTTTTAGTCGCTAAAACCCTTATGTTCGGCAACTAATTCCATTTTAGTCGCCATTTCATGCACTTTCAGCGACGAATTTTTTTTTTTAGTCGCCATTTGTGTTTTTTTTGTTGTAGTGGATAAGGATTGAGAAGGGTCAGCAAAGCCCTAGAGAAGTGACAGTAACTAAATAATCCATCATATACTTCAAAAGAAATCAGTATAACTCCTACTTAATATAATTTAGCCAAGTTACCTCGTCTGCAACGGCACTATAATAGCGAAAAAGCCGGTGGACACTAGTTTATCGAGCTTCGCTTGAGCTACAACTTTCATCAAGATTTTTGGGACATGGTCTTTTCTAGTAATGCCGAACCAAGTCAAACCATAAGAGGATATACAGGGCTAAACTCCTTGTCTCCTCTTACTCTCACCTTTGCAGCATAATCATCTAGAGTTGCTTTGATGCCTTTCCAGATCTGATCCTCCCATTGAGAATCGAGCCATAACGAATACTGTAGTGGTGTGAGTTTGTTCCTTTGCATCGGTGATTCCAATTCTTCCGGGCCACGGGAATAAAGATGGTGAAGTATGACACTTATCGGCAAATCTCGCAAAAGAGAAGATAAACCCAGTTGAAATGTTTCCAAGGAAATGACGGGTCGGAAAGCTCGAAGGGCTCGGTATGGTGCACCAAGCTGTTCAACAGGGAACAAGTTCTGGCCCATGGCTAATTCCAAGTCAGCCATGTCCCTAGCCATTCTCAATTTGCCCGATTCTGAAAGGAGCCGAACAAGTGAAGGATGCCTGATAAAGAATATCAAAACCCGTGAAGCCATGCTCATGACGAGCCGAGTGCATATGTTTTTTGTCTCGACAGGGAGAGTATTTGCCAAAGAAGGCAAAAGCTGAGATAGGAATTCTCTACGAAAGTGAAGAATGCATTTCTATAATTCTTCCATGTAAGGCAATGAATTGTTGTCCATTGAACCATCCATACCAAGCCCGCTAAAATTCCATTCATAAATCTGTAGGATGTAAGACTTAAGATGATCAAGCATGGCTTGGAATAAGGATGTCACCGAGTCACAAGAAACCTTGTACATGGCACCTAGTGATGGAGACAACATGTCGGAAATGATAATGGGAAGTCCGGTCATCATAGATGAGATGCGAGTATGATTTTCTTGAAGATGTTGACATAATGCAAAGTTCTTGAGTTGTGTCGGAATTGTAGGACCTGTCATTTGTCAGGCTTTGGGCCTAGTAGAAATCTACTACCGTAATGTTTTATGTCAATTCATGCAAAACAATAAAAATAAAAGATTAGAAATAAGGATTACAAGAAGAAACTTCAAAAGGACAGTTGTGCCTTGACGTAGTTCACTCACACTCTTTAATCAGAATATGGCAAGCTATATGAGTTCATACAAGCTTTCTTTATTGATCAAGAAAGAACAAAAGCATAATCTACAAACAGAACCTTTCCCATTCTCACTTTCAAATCTTTTCTTACCAATTCATTATAACTTCTGAGGAAGACACAATATAAGAATACTCTATGACACAAGGTGTCCTTATCACTATTCAAAAAAGTGAAGCAAAAGCCCACTTCTCACATGTAATGGGGACACTTCGGTACTTGCAAAAGGGAAAAGAGTGGTATAGGGAATTCTTTTGGATGTTTAGTTTAGGCAAGCCCTATTGCCAGGGCAATAGTGGCTGTTGGCAGGAGGGTTTATTTTAGGCAAGCCCTATCACTTGAATATGTTTAACTTTTGTTATACTATAAAGACTCATTACTTATTGATTACTTAATGAAATGTAGAAATATGTAAAGAGAAAGGGAAAGAAAAAAGCACCCTCTAGGGTGAGCTCATAGTAATAAGTTTATAAGGAGTTTATGGCCAGCTGGAAATATCTGGAACGAGTTGAAGGGCATGGAGGAAGCGGGGGACAAGGTAGAATAACCTGAATTTTGTGGGGGCCAAAGTTTCTCATTCATGAGGTTAAACAAGATTAAACATCATGGGTATAGCATAGGGTCTAAATAGAATTTTATGTTTTATTCTTCTCTTTCTTTTTATTTCAAGAAAGAGGGGTGTGGGACACTCTACCCCTACAATAGGTGACAACCCTAAGTTTGATCAATTTCCCTACATAACAAGGCCCAAAAATGCCTTTTCATGTTTGAATTCCTTCCTTTGATAGTTTAACCTTGATACTTGCCCTACAATTTCTGAACTTCATTATACACCACAAACCCTATGCATCCACTCCCACATCAAAGTAACTTGGGAAAAGTGTAAGAGTCCTAAAACAACACCACACCAATCCAAGGAAGATGTATATTCTTGAAGGTGAGACTATTAGACAGAAACACTAGAAGATGGATAACTACAAATTTATTATAAACACATACAAATATTTCACCAAAATATCTCCAGACAAATAGTCCTCAACCAAGCATGCATAGCGCCCTATTTTCTCAATTTATCAAATTAGTTAATTGATTGTTTACTTGATGTCATAGAGGGCTCTAGTCCATTAAGCTAGCCATAGCTCAAAGGACGAGAACCAAAAAAAACAATGAACTCCTCCAATTGGGTCAAGCACTGAAATATAATCAATGGGATTGATAAATTTAAAATACAACCAAAAAAGATACCTTTTTTAAAAAAAAAAAAAAAAAGGAGTACTAACAGTGAGAGAACAATAACTTCTTGCCAAGAAAAAAGAAAAGAGGATTTTAATTCCACTGCCCTACTATATTCATCAGGCTAGTCCCAGGGTAAAAATAACCAACTAGGTGTAGCCTAGTTGTCCAGCATGACTTTCCTAAGAGCATAGTCCCTGCGGGAGGTCATGGGTTCAACTCTTTCTAGGAGAATTGAATTAAAGGGTGCTTTGTAAAGGATGACGAGGCTAAAACATTAATTGCTTCAAATAGTAGTAATCCTGTTTGATAAAATTAAAAAAGGAAAGTACCTAGTATTCAGCTCTCTCAGCAAGCAAAAGCAGGACTTTGTTGATTTCACGCAAGACATGAAGAGTCAAGCGCCCATTTGGCTGAATAGCTTCAATTTCCTCCTGAGTGCGTGATATAATTCTAGATATATGTTCTTTGGAGGGTACACTTTCATGACATGACATTGGAAACACAGTATTAACAAGATCTAACAGGCGGCTTACGCAGGGGCCAAGAAAGCTATATGAAATATTTTAATGGTAGTAACCCTTTGATCTTTTCCTTTTGAGGTTATAGTAGGTAAAACTCCTTTGACATCTGTGTCACGTGAAATTGTTTCTAGAAGATTTTCTATCATGGAGTATAGCTTTGGATACCCAATAGTAAATATCTCTTTCACAAAGCTTGATGTAGTGAAAGCAAACTTCATTTGGCTTGCAAAGGATTTCACAAGAGCCTTCCAAACACAATCTGTTAACATTGGATCACCTTCCTAAGAAAACAAGAGCTTAGATAAGCTAACAAAAAGGGGAAATTATTCCCAAAAGGCAATGTACACATATTAGTAAATTAGAAATGATGACTACCAACATCCATGTCATTAACAAAAATCATAGGATAAGCATCTCCAATTCAAAAGGACACAGCATCTTAAGCATTCCCACTCTTTCTATTTCTATCTTTCTATGCCCAAGACTCATTTTTTAATATTAAAAAAAAAAAAAAAAACAGCTTCACAGCTTCAAAATAACATAGTATAATATTTTAAAAAGTTAGGGGAACATGATGCATAATGACAACCGTGAACAAGGTGACTCAATCTTGTCTTACATAAGATACTCAAAGCAGAAAAAACACTTGAAAAAAGAAGAAAACTATAGCCACCTAGTTATGAATTTGTGATGCTTTACAAAGCCGAGAATAATGGAAAAGTTCTTCCAGAAAAGTAAGAATCAATAATAACTTCAAAGCTAAATAAGTCCCTAATGGTTTCATGTGACTCTTTCAAGTTCAGTCGTTACTTATATTGAAGCCACTTCATGCACCAATATACCCTCCCAAAAATGAGGAGAAAAATAGCCTACAACCATCTACAATAACCTAACTTTTAGAAAGGATATTCTCACACTAAATTTAACCGATAAAAGGAGCTCACCTCCGGGTGAAAGAACCTAAAAATTGATTCCCTTGCTCTATATTGGTGACCAAGGTAAATTTTTAATTTTACTTTAATGCTATTGCAGCCAATTTGATGAGGTTAAACTAGTGATCAACTATATTATTTCAACCTTTCATAACAAATTTCTAAAAGTAAATGGACTTGCACGCAATGAAGATAAGACATCAACAGAATTCAACTAACTCCATCATATAGGCATTGAAATATATTTTTAATAATTCCATATAATGCAATCCATCTCTTTATTTATTTATTTTAGATGATTGTGAGACAACATCGTCATATTTCAATTGTCACAAGCTCCATGATATGGAAAAATTAAAAGTATGCTTCTTCCTTGGTTTAAATCCCTCGTGTCTTCTCAAATTTAAAGGACATTAATAGTCTTACTCCCTATTAATAAGGGTGGCTGTAGACACCCCACTTTTGACTGCCCGCAAGACTCGAACACTTGGTTTAGTGCGCTCAATGATAAAAGTTGAATTACGAATTTGCAGCGATTCAGAATCAATTAGGCTTCCGAAATAACTTCACGTCTTCAACATTCACCTTGTTTGAACCCTTAGGTCTCATTTCTGGACCGTTTCTCACCTTGAGCTGAGTTTGAACAAAAAAAAACAGGGGAGGCCATCAAGGCCCGGCCGTGCATTGATGATGGCCGGCCATTGGCCAGCCTTCGATGGCAATAAACACTGTTCTGGGCAGGAGGCCGCCAGTTGTCCATTTTTTATGATATTTGTCACCTTTTCAGCTCGAATTCTATAAAACCGAAGCTCTGGGATTGTTTTAAGGATTGAACAAAATATCTAGAAGAGAGATATACATCTTGAGAGTCTTGACTCCTCCTTCTTCCATTGCAAGGCATCCTTTGAGCTAACCTAGTTTGCTTACACCATTACTACACACCATATACAACCTTGTTTGATCATCCTAAAGCCTTGGTTGATCTTGAGGAAGTGTAATTCAAGCTTGAGAGTGCATTGAAATTGAGTTGGAAGCTCTAAGAGCAAGCTTGCTTTCTTTTTCCTTACTTTCATTTTTGTTCTTTGCTCCATCATTCTTGCTGTTTTGGTTGTTTTTGAGCTTGTTTGAAGTGTTGGAGTTGAGTTTGAACGGTTACCAAAAGGGTAGAAAAGCTTACTCTTTCTACACCTTTATTTCATAACCTAAACTTTTCTCCTTTTCACTCTCTTTCCTTGGTATTCATACTGATTTTCAGAGGTTTAAGAGGGCTGAAAATCATGCTTTGAAGCTCCAAAAATGGAGGGATTAGCAACCCCTCCTTATTCTTGTTATTTAGCTTCAATTCTTATCTTTGTTGCCTAGCTTTTTGCCCTCTTTTCATGCATGTTTTATCTCTGATTTGCATGTATTTGGGACTGTTTTGAGGTTATCTAAGCCTTTTCATTTGCTTTATACCTTGTGAGCCACCCTTGAGGTTATATAGTTAACATGCCTTTTGCTTAACATGCTTTCTTGGTTCATTTCACATGCTTTGAAGCTGAAGTTTGCTAATCAATCAATCAATCCATATCTTTCATTCATGAGAATGGTTTCAAGCAATTGAGGTCGCTCAATGCATGTAAGGGAGACCTACACTTAATGGCTTAATCTCTTCGGAGATTCATCCTCAACGGTGTAGTCTCCTTCTCATGTTTTAGAGGGACCTCTTGTTTGACATCACTTCTCGGTTAGAGGACTTTAAACATCATATTTGGACAAATGGACTAATGAATGGCAAGGCCTAAAACAGTTGGTTTAAAATTTTGATTAACACACTTAAAGAAAATGGCTTAAATAGCTTGAACTCGGTCGAACGTTATGCCAAGTTCCTTGTGTCAAGGGTCATCAAGCATCAATTCATGGTGTTTTAGATGTCCTTGAAGCATCTTAACTTCCTTTTTTGAGTTCATTCCATGACAAAAAGGGAGGGGTGGTCCATTTGCATTACATTTATTAACTTTTGTCCAAAATTGACATTCGAGATCATCAAGCGATCATATTGCTCATTGATGATTTTGAAGTCAATCCCAACCTTCTCTTGAGCTTTTCCTATGACAGAGATGGAAGGAAGGACAAACAGAGCTTGAAAATGCTTTATCTGCACTGATTTCACCTCAAAGCACAAAAACAGAGTTTGCACCAAATCAATGCACGGCCGACCATCAGTAATGCACGGCCGGCCATTGGTGTGTGGCCAGCAGTGCAGTTTTGCAGAAATAGAGGCAATGGTTGAAGGTGAAATAGAGGCAGTCTAGGGCAGACAGAGCAGCTTTCAGGCGATGCACATGTAACCTCCATCCATCTTCCTTGGTGCTCACATCGAACGCGTTTGATTGCTTTAACTGATTCATTATTATAATGAATTATGTTGTAATATTTGCTTAATTAATTAGTGGTAGCTAATTCATGCAAACGTTGTAATTATTTAAGTAGAATAGTTAGTTAATTACTTTATATTGTAATTAATTAGCTTAATTGCTTTGAAATTAATTAGTTAAGTATTTTGCTAAATTGATTTGTAATATTTAATTAGGTCAGAATAGTTAGTTAAATTTTGTATTGTAATAATTAGTTAGCTTAATTAGCTTAGCTAGTTAGCTTATTCATTCGAACCCTCTTTCGCGAGGGCGTAATGTTGTAATAAGTGTGCATGCATGTGTGTATGTTTTCCAACCCTACGTCTTTCTCCCTTTTATTTAATCGCTTTCGATGGTTAGATTAGGGACATGTTTCAATTAGCATACCTTATGCATGTATGCTTGCATGCATTCATTTTGTCTTGCATGCACCAAGGCTCGGCGCATTATTCAAATTGCACCGCAATTTTAATATATTCTTTGAATATGTGTTTAATCACATGTTGTTCAAATTGTTTCATATGCCATAGCCGAGCCTATTAAATGTATATCGCATGCATAGCATTCGACATCTTATATAGTTAGGATCATGCATCTTTCTAAATAGTTTTTGTTTTGGCTTGGAGTACTCGGTAAGTTTTTATGCTTTAGCATACTTGCATGAGTGTGATTGTCATATTGCCATGATTAACATGCTTGCCATGAGGCTATGTACTTAAATGCTAAACTACATGAATGCCTATGGATGAAGGCTTGTTGTATGAATTGGAACGATTCAACGAATATGTGTTTTAAGCCCACTATGTTTGGTGGCAAATCCGCATTTTTTTAAGCCCACTTGAGGTGGCAAATTCAAACCATTTTCGCAAACAAACATGAGTTGAATTGTTCCAAGTCTTGCAAACTAGTCTATACTTGCATGTGCGCGTCACATAGTAATGTTAGCTAATAACTGGAATAAGAACACATAATGTTGATAAAAAGTCATATCATGATTGGTTGAGGCCGATCTTTGATCGGGCAAGCGGGGCTGCTCAATTCATGACCTTCCCCCTTCGTACCCAAGTTCCCGAGCCGAGGCAACTTTGGTGATGACGAACACGTGGCCTTCAACACGATTCAAGGTTTCCTAAATTTTCCCAAAATAAAAACATTTAGGTGGCGACTTTGTATCTGGCAAAGCAGTCCAATTTTGGTATTATTTGATTTAAAATCGATTTTCTAAAAAGATTTGCTGGATTGGACTCTTTGATGATTATCAGTTTCACATTGCACTCGTCAGACTAGATTCAGAACCGTGAGAGTCCGAACTGTGAGGCCTTTTCTTTCAAACCTTTCCGAAAGGCAGGGCGCGAGAAAAAGGTGAGTCCACAGTGGCATGAAGGATGGATTGTATACAAGCAGGCCTAACCTTTCACATTATTTGCACAAAGTCACATATTGTGTTTTTTACAGTTAGGTGTTTGGTAGTCAATGACTATTGACCGATCACAATCTCCTAGTTGGGGTGGATTGGAAGTCATGGCAGATATGGCCTTAAGGCAAGGACAACTAGGCATGTGTAAAATTATGCCATAGACAAGGACCTAAAAGAAAATTCCTAAAGTTTCGGAAGGCCGTGCCATCACATACAAACCTGAAGTCAAATCCATACTTCAGTAGTCAGCTCTATTTCAAAACATTAATATCCTGAATTCCACCAATATGTAATCAACCTAAAGCATTATATCAATTTATTTATCTATGGGTTTAAAACTTCAAAAATCACCAAATGGTTTTGAGCAGACTAAAGTAGTAGTATGTGATGCAATATATAAGGTCAATCTTGTGTACCTATGCTTTGGTCTAACCTGTTCTATACATACTCTATCAATCCTAACATTACCAGAATATGAGAACTCCTCTCATTCAATGGTTTCCCTTGAGGCCTCCACATGACCTTCAATTTCACTAGACGAATAGAAAACATTTGAAAACCTCAAGAAAAAAAATCACTGAACAAACCTCTAGTTCATTATCAACCAACCAGAAAGGTAAGTCATCATTTTGAAGTTGTTGTAATCTATTGTGTTGTAATGGATAGCAAATTATGAAATTGTTATTGCCAACAATGAAATGTTATGTATTGAATTGAAATCCACTGATTGCAACAAATACATGATGCATGACACAATTCTCTCCACTCACCTGCATGACCTCTTCAAGAAGCAACATATGCGTAAACGGGTCTTTCTTCTTTGAAAGAACCCTCTACACATGCCAAACCGCGACCATAATCGAATGCAATTGATCCATACAGGTACTCATTCTCTGCCACAACGCCTCCTCTGCCTTTCCCCCGCTTCCAATCTGTGGTGTACCAATCCTCTGTATCCCTCCGTTCCATACCTTTCATCAGACCATGTCGAAATAGCCTTCATATCCAATGCAACATTGACACTCTTCACACTCTGACTCTTACACTTGCTTATCAAACCATCCACTGTAGCTCTCAAATCACCAAGATTCTAAAAAACTGCAAACAGCCCCAACCTCAGCTTGATTCAACCCTTCCAATCCCCTCTCCAAAACCCTCATCCCTTTCGACCTTAATTTTTGTCCAGCTTCGAATGCCTATTCATTTCCTTATCAATCATAACAATCCTTGCAAGCTTGTTCATAACTGGTAGGGATTGCTGTGATTGATGATGAATTAAATTGGGTATTTGAAGCTAGACAGAAATTGAGGTCGGAGGGGATGAGTGTTTTGGAGAGGGGATTGGAAGGGTTGAATCAAGCTGAGGTTGGGGCTGGTTTGCAAGTTTTTTAGAATCTTGGTGATTTGAGAGCTACAATGGATGGTTTGATAAGCAAGTATAAGAGTCAGGGTGTAAAGAGTGTTAGTGTTGCATTGGATATGAAGGCTATTTCGGCATGGTCCGATGGAGGGTAGGGACCGAGAGGGATACAGAGGAGTGGTACACCATAGATTGGAAGCAAAAGAAGGTGAAGGAGGCACTGTGGCAGAGAATGAGAACCTGTATGGATCAATTACATTCGATTGTGGTCGTGGTTTGGCGTTTGCAGAGGGTTCTTTCAAAGAAGAGAGACCCGTTTATGCATATATGTTGCTGCTTGACGAGGAGTGAATAGAATTGTGTCATGCATAATGTATTTGTTGCAGTCAGTCGGTTTCAATTCAGTACATAACATTTCATTGTTGGTCAATAACAATTTTGTAATTCTGCTCTCCATTACGACACAATAGATTACAACAACTTCAGATTGATGACTTCCCTTTCTGGTTGGTTGATAATGAACCAAAGGTTTCAATCAGTGATTTGTTTCGTGAGGTTTTCTAATGTTTTCTATTCATCTAGTGAAATTGAAGGTCATGTGGAGGCCTTAAGGGAAATCATTGAATGAGAGGAGTTCTCATATTCTGGTAATGTTAGGATTGATAGAGTATATATAGAATAAGTTGGAACAAAGCATAGGTACACAAGATTGACCTTAATATATTGCATCACATGCTACTACTTTAGTCTACTCAAAACCGTTTGGTGATTTTTGAAGCTTTTAAACCCATAGATAAATAAACTGATACAATGATTTAGGTTGATTACATATTGGTGGAATTGAGGATGTTAATGTTTTGAAATAGAGCTGACTGTTGAAGTATGGATTTGACTTCAAGGTTGTATGTGATGGCACAGCTTGCCGAAACTTTAAGGAATTTTCTTTTAGGTCCTTGTATATAGCATAATTTTACACATGCCTAGTTGTCCCTGCCTTGAGGCCATATCTGCCGTGACTTCCAATCCATCCCTGTAACACCCTCAAAATTAAACCCATTAAGTATAAAACAAGGCATGCTATTAAAAGAAAAACATTATTTATTTAAATCATCAGTATTACGAAATAAAACATCAAAAATAAATGCCCTACGGGCTTACATCTTGCCAAGCCACACTTGGACCAATTTCATGAGTTCTAACTCAAAACAAATAAAGCCCGGGCTTGAATGTTTACATAATTCAAATAAAACAACTAAAACAAAAAAACAAGTCTTCAAGTCCAAATCCTCACAAGCTAAGTCTTTGGAGGTAGTGAACCACCCGAACCTGAAAATGAAGTTCCCATATAGGGTGAGCCACAGCCCAGTAGAGAAATACTAAACCAAGCATAAGAATTAACTAAAGCAGTAGCACCCGATACATGGTTAACACAAGATAATCAATTTACAATTCATCGACACAAACGCTACGTTGTCTATGACACATGGTCTATGACACCTTTTACTTTCCATTTATACAGTCATGGCTCAGAACCTGGCCAAATAACTCAACAAGGATAACAAATCAGGTTTAAACCTTCTCATAACATAATAAACACACAGTGGTGTATACCAATCTCAATCAAATTCACTTCCTTACTTCCCAACTGATACAACATGGTGGTGATGTATCATATCAACAACAAATAGAAATATTTCTATTATAATTAAGCACACACATAAGTGATGCTACTGGAGTCCATCCCCTATCTCCTCCAACAAGTCCGGTTTAGAGGTCCATCCCCTATCTTCCCCTAAATCGTGGAGTTCATCCCTATCTCCTCCAAAACCAAATGCATATGCAACATAATCAATACTTGCCATATACAACACATAATTAATACACGAATGTTCTGTATTAACTCAACAGTCAAACAATTGACCAATTTCAGTTATACCTAAGCCGCATGCAAGGTCTACAACAATCAATGGCTATCCTCCACCGATAGCCCAAAACAATTATTTCTAAGCAAGAAATAGCTATAACAAAAATGTAATTTCAATATTCTCAAAGGTAGTATTTAAACTACCAATACATCATTAAACCACTAAATTCCCCAATCTCATGAATTTAACCCAATATCACAATCTTCCCTTAAATTAATTATATAAATTAATCTATGGCAAAACCTTAAGGTTTCTCCCAAAATTACTAACCTACCCCATACCAAAATACCACCACTTAGGATTAAAAGTATAAATGGAGTAGGAAATCCCTACCTCGAAGAAATAACTCAAAAAGGAGAAGATGAAGATGTGTCCAAAACTCCAACGTGCTCCAACTCCAAGAGTGTTCAGATTAAAACGTAGCCCTCACTCTTATCTACCTTTTAATGAAGGAACTAGGGTAGAAAAAACACTCTAAGAAGATCAAACCTGAGAGAGAAGATGAGTTGGGAGAGAGAACTCGGAACTTAGGGTTTAGAATCTGAAAAGAAGATGAAAAACTGCTTTAAAACGCTTAAAAACACGATTTTATACTCAGCCGCCCGCTCGAGTAGACACTCACAGACTCCCGCTCGAGCGGACAATCCCACGCGCGAGCAGCGGATGCACACTCAGCTCTCGACAAACAGGTCCCCGCTCGAGCGTCCAAATCCCCGCTCGAGCGGCATCACACACTCCCGCTCGAGCGGCCCAACTCCCGCTCGAGCGTCCAACCCTACACAAGAAATACTGGATGGTGTTTTTCCCGCTCGAGCGCCAAAACCCCCGCTCGAGGACAAGCAACAACAAGCCCCCGCTCGAGCGTCAAAACTACCCGCTCGAGCGGACAAGCCAAAATCTGGGCAACTAGTTTTGGTTCCTAAGCTCAACCAACTGTCCAAACCGCCCAACACATCCTACAACTCCAAATAAGAAAATATAGGACGACAACAACCATTACACAAAGATAGAATCTACGGAACCTAAGTCCGGATTCAAACATCGAATGGGAAAAGACCGGGGTCGCATAATCTCCCCCCTTAAAAGAATTTCATCCCCGAAATTAAACATACGTTTGTAAAAACAAGTTCGTCTCATTCCCAATGATATGATATAACAATAATAATTAACTTGACCCAATACCGGTCACTCATCTCTTATCAAGTGGCATTCACAATATGTATAAATCAACATATATTTCAACCTGCATCAATATTATGCATTATTCTTTTCAATGTTACAAACATTTCCATATCATTATTCAAGTTCATGATATAAACAACAATTCAATATATAATGTTATACTCCACTTCATAAAAAGGCAAGTGCAAATGTTAACATTAAACCCAAACATTCTCAAGTTTTCCAGTTAAGACATATATATAAAGCTCTTAAGTTGAACAATATTATATAATCTAAATACAAGATTACAACTCAATAAACATATCCGGATATTTCTCACGGACTTCCAACTCACGTTCCCAAGTGGCTTCCTCCACTCCGTGATGTTTCCACAAAACTTTCACCAAAGGGATGGTTTTGCCTCGCAAAACTTGATCCCGCCTATCCAAGACCCGAATTGGTCTCTCCTCATAGAGACATCCTCATCAACTACTAAATCAGTCCAATCCAACACATGTGACGGATCTGGCTCATACTTCCGAAGCATACTCACATGAAACACATCATGAACTCCGGATAACTGCGGTGGCAAAGCTAAACGATAAGCAGCCTCGCCAATCCTCTCAAGGATCTCAAAAGGCCCAATAAACCGAGGGGACAACTTCCCGCTCTTCCCAAACCTCATCAACCCGTTTAGGTGATATCTTCAGAAAGACATGATCACCCACCTCGAATACCAAAGGTCTCCTCCTACGGTCGGCATAAGATTTCTGACGACTCTGTGCTGTAACAAGCCTCTTACGGATAAGCTCAACTTTCTCCGTCGTTTCCCTCACCAACTCCGGACCCAACAAAGGTGCATCACCCACCTCGGCCCAACAAACAGGAGATCTACACGGTCGGCCATACAAGGCCTCAAACGGTGCCATACCGATACTAGACTGAAAACTGTTGTTGTAGGCAAACTCCACAATGGTAAGTGCCTCTCCCACGACCCACTAAAGTCGAGAACACAACCCCGAAGCATATCCTCAAGGATCTGAATAGTACGCTCGGACTGCCCGTCAGTCTGAGGATGATAAGCCGTGCTAAAGTCAACTTAGTGCCTAAAGCACTCTGCAAACTCTGCCACAACCTGGCAGTAAAACGAGGATCTCTATCTGAACGATCGTCACTGGGACCCCGTGCAACCTCACTATGTCCCGGATATATAAGTGGCAAGATGATCTACCGAATCTCTAACACGCATAGGAATGAAGTGCGCGACTTCGTCAACCGGTCTACAACCACCCAAATAGCATCACTACCCCGCTGAGTCCTCGGAAGACCCACAACGAAGTCCATAGTGACATGCTCCCACTTCCACTCGGCAATAGGCAAGGGTTGCAACAAACCCGCTGGCCTCTGATGCTCGGCCTTCACTTGCTGACAAGTAAGGCACCTAGATACGAAAGCTGCCACATCTCTCTTCATACCCCGCCACCAAAACTGGCGCCCAAATCCTGATACATCTTAGTACCTCCCGGATGCACCGCAAGGCGCGAATGATGAAACTCTCGGAGTACCTCCTCTCGGCAAGACTCCGGCACAAACAGACGGTCTCGGTATCTCACACTCAGGTCGGGATACACCGTCAAACCCTTCTCAACCTTCCCAATGGAAATCTTTTCTCGGAGAGATTCTACCTCAAGATCACCCCTCTGAGCCTCTAACACTCGAGTCACAAGTGTAGGCTGTGCAACAACAGAAAACAAGGCCGCAGCCTCTACGGATTCGCCCAGATGCAAATCAAACTCCCCAACTGCACCCAACATCTCCCACTCCCGGATGGCTATACTAGCTAAGTCACCAACAGATTTCCTACTAAGGGCATCGGCCACAACATTGGCCTTCCCCGGATGATAGTGCAACTCGAAGTCATAATCCTCAATGAACTCCATCCACCTCCTCTGCCTCAAATTCAAGTCTTTCTGTGTAAACAGATATTTCAGACTCTTATGATCCGAGAATACCTCGAACCTCTCACCATAAAGATAATGCCTCCAAATCTTCAAGGCAAAAATCACAGCTGCTAATTCTAAATCATGCGTAGGGTAATTCTTCTCATGAATTTTCAACTGACGTGAGCCATAGGCAACCACTTTCCCCTCTTGCATCAACACACAACCCAGACCCTCTCGTGAGGCATCACAATAGACTGCATAACCCAACCCTCTCTCCGGAATAATCAAGACTGGAGCGGTGGTCAGTCTAACCTTCAACTCCTGAAACGACTTTTCACAAGTCTCACTCCATACAAATTTGACTCCCTTCCGAGTCAATCTAGTCAACGGTGAAGCTAACCTGGAGAAATCTTTCACAAACCGACGGTAATACCCAGCTAATCCCAGAAAACTGCGGATCTCAAACACACTCTTAGGCTGTGCCCAATCTTGCACTGCCTCAGTCTTGGATGTATCAACAGACACCCCTTCCCCAGAAACTACATGGCCTAAGAACTTCACCTCTTCTAGCCAGAACTCACACTTCCCGAACTTAGCATACAGCTTATGGGCTCTAAGTAACTCAAGCACCACTCTCAAGTGTTCCTCGTGCTCCTCCCTCGAAGGTGAATAAATCAGAATGTCGTCCACGAAGACGACCACAAAACGATCCAAGAATTCCCGGAAGATCCGGTTCATCAAATCCATAAACACTGCCGGTGCATTGGTGAGCCCAAACGGCATCACCAGAAACTCATAATGACCATACCGCGTACGGAATGCCGTCTTAGGAATATCCTCCTCCCTGACTCTCAACTGATGATAACCCGATCTCAAATCTATCTTAGAGAAACAACGGGAACCCTTCAACTGGTCAAACAAATCATCAATACGGGGCATAGGATACTTATTCTTAACCGTAGCCCGATTCAATTTCCTGTAATCAATACACAATCTCAAAGCACCACCTTCTTCTTAGCAAAGAGGGCCGGTGCTCCCCACGGCGAAACACTAGGACGGATATAGCCCTTATCTAACAACTCCTGGAGTTGAACCTTCAACTCAACTAACTCGGCTGGGGCAAAACGGTAAGGTGCCATAGAAATCGGCGCCGTGCCGGGCACTAAATCAATAGAGAACTCAATCTCTCGCTGAGGTGGCAAACTAACAAGATCCTCGGGAAAAACGTCCGAATACTCACAAACCACCCTCGGCAACACAATCTGGGTCTCATCACCCTCACTAATCGAAAGACTAGCAAGTAGACCACTAAGCTCACTCCGCCCCGCGGATCATACTCCGGTGGCAAAACACTACCAACCCGTCCCCCAGAAAACGAAAACACTCCCCGTTCACGGTACAACAAGTGACCCTCTGACGGTAGCAATCAATAACTGCTCGGTATGACGATAACCAGTCCATACCCAAAATAACATCAAAGCCCTTCATGGGCATAACCACAAAAGAAAAGGGATTCTATGATCATCGACCTCTATATCACAACCCCTAACACCTTGTTTCAAAATCAACTCACCCCCAAGAGGTGACACTACACAAATAGGAGATGCTAACTGAGCTAACTCCAACTCCAAAATGGATGCAAATGCAGCAGACACAAAGAATGAGATGCACCCGTATCGATCAAAACACTAGCAACTGAATTGCAAAACAAGAAGGTACCTCTCACAACAGATGGAGCCGGTACAGGATCCTGCGGTAACAGCATACACGCGCCCAGACGACCTCTGATCAACCTGCTCACCCCTCGGAGCATAAGACTGCTGCACAGACTGGGACGATGAAGCCCCCTGATTGGCCCTCGAGGCCTGAACTGACTGAGCAGGCAGCTGACTCTGAGTCTGCCTCGAACCAGATGCACCAGATGTGCCACCCAACTGTGGGCAAAACCTCTTCATGTGCCCCGGCTGACCGCACTGAAAACAAGAGAGCGGCTGGCCTCTACCCTGACTCTGGCTCTGAGATCGAGCCGAAGAAGATGCTGCTCTCTGAACTCCTCCCCTCTGAGGACAAACTGGAGACTTGTGACCCAGCTGGCCACACTTGAAACAGGTAATGTCTCCCTGACTGCCTTTCCCAGAACTAGCACTCGGCACTGGAAAAGTGGATCTAGAAAAACTACTCTGAGGCTGCTGAGGAGTGAAACCTCTCTGCCTCCTGCCATCACTCTGGCCATCCTGACTCCTCTTGGAGCCTTTCTGCCTTTCCCCCTCTTCCTGCATCATAGTCTCGGTATGGGCTGCTGCATCAACCAATCGCCCAAAATCCCTAATCATAGATCCGACAACTCTCAGCATGAGGCCACGCCTCAACTTCTTCTCAAACTCAATGCAACGGCGTTCCTCAGTCGCCACCAACTCAGGTGCAAACCTGGACAAACTAGTGAATGCAGCCTCAAACTCGGCCACTGATAAACTGTTCTGCTCAAGATGGCGGAACTGATCTCTCAACTTCTCCTGAACAGCTGGAGACAGGTACTTCTCCTGAAAAGCATCAACAAAAGCCTTCCAAGTACCTCCAATACGACCTTTGGTGAACTTCCACCACTGACCCGCATCCCCTTTCAGCTGGAAAGATGCCAAGGTCACCTTCAGTACCTCGTCTTCGATGCCTAGCATCTCAAACGTTTTCGTTGTCTGTTCGAGCCATTCATCTGCCTTAAGCGGCTCGCTAGGATCACCTAAAAATTCGTCCGGGTGAGACCGGAAGAATTCCCTCTTCAGAAAAGAAGGTCCTGTATCTGCAGCAACAACAGCCTGGGCTGGATTCGCAGCCCTCAGAATGTCAACTGACGCCTGAAATGCCCCTGCTATCCCTTGGGCCAAAGCGCCCATAAACTGCTGTCCTACTGGCTCGGCCACATTGGCCTGGCCAACACCCTCCTGAACTGCCGGAATTTCCTCCGGTATAGGCACTTCCTGCCTGGCCTGCCTACCACGCCTACCACGACCTCGTCCTCGTCCTGACATCCTAATAAAGGAAATAAAGACGTTAGCACTCTAAATAATGTGCCAAAATTATAACACTCACGTCCTAATACATTGGACAACAATAAATCACACCACGTAAGCACATAATCACATAAGCACCTACGAATTTCATTCCTGGATAATGATAGTCCCGAGGCGCCACTAAAGTTCCGGTTGGAAACAACATTGATCAAGTGCCTTTCCAACAAGACTTTCAGAGACTCAAGGATCCAATCAACATCCTAGGAACTACATTCCATACCCACATAATCACATAAACATGTTATCATATAAGCATGTAATCATTACACTAAGTCTCTATCAAACGAGACGAACCCATTGTGATACTAATCACTTCCCACGTACCCAAAGTATTCAAACCCGGTACGCTCTGATACCAAGTTGTAACGCCCTCAAAATTAAACCCATTAAATAAAAACAAGGCATGCATTAAAAAGAAAAACATTATATTATTTAAATCATCAGAGTATTACGAAATAAAACATCAAAATAAATGCCCTACGGGCTTACATCTTGCCAAGCCAACACTTGGACACAATTTCATGAGTTCTAACTCAAAACAAATAAAGCCCTGGGCTTGAATGTTTACATAATTCAAATAAAACAACTAAAACAAATAAAACAAGTCTTCAAGTCCAAATCCTCACAAGCTAAGTCTTGGAGGTAGTGAACCACCTGAACCTGAAAATGAAGTTCCCATATAGGGTGAGCCACAGCCCAGTAGAGAAATACTAAACCAAGCATAAGAATTAACTAAAGCAGTAGCACCCGATACATGGTTAACACAAGATAATCAATTTACAATTCATCGACACAAACGCCTACGTTGTCTATGACACATGGTCTATGACACCTTTTACTTTCCATTTATACAGTCATGGCTCAGAACCTGGCCAAACAACTCAACAAGGATAACAAATCAGGTTAAACCTTTCTCATAACATAATAAACACACATGCTGGTGTTATACCAATCTCAATCAAATTCACTTCCTTACTTCCCAACTGATACACATGGTGGTGATGTATCATATCAACAACAAATAGAAATATTTCTATTATAATTAAGCACACACATAAGTGATGCTACTGGAGTCCATCCCCTATCTCCTCCCAACAAGTCCGGTTTAGAGGTCCATCCCCTATCTTCCCCTAAACCGTGGAGTTCATCCCCTATCTCCTCCAAAACCAAATGCATATGCAACATAATCAATACTTGCCATATACAACACATAATTAATACACGAATGTTCTGTATTAACTCAACAGTCAAACAATTGACTCAATTTCAGTTATACCTAAGCCGCATGCAAGGTCTACAACAATCAATGGCTATCCTCCACCGATAGCCCAAAACAATTATTTCTAAGCAAGAAATAACTATAACAATAAATGTAATTTCAATATTCTCAAAGGTAGTATTTAAACTACCAAATACATCATTAAACCACTAAATTCCCCAATCTCATGAATTTAACCCAATATCACAATCTTCCCTTAAATTAATTATATAAATTAATCTATGACAAAACCCTAAGGTTTCTCCCAAAATTACAAACTACCCCCACATACCAAAATACCACCACTTAGGATTAAACGTATAAATGGAGTAGGAAATCCCTACCTCGAAGAAATAACTCAAAAAGGAGAAGATGAAGATGATGTCCAAAACTCCAAGTGCTCCAAACTCCAAGATTTCAGATTAAAACGTAGCCCTCACTCTTATCTACCTTTTTAATGAAGGAACTAGGGTAAAACACTCTAAAAGATCAAACCTGAGAGAAGATGAGTTGGGAGAGAGAGAACTCGGAACTTAGGGTTTAGAATCTGAAAAGAAGATGAAAAACTGCTTTAAAACGCTAAAACACGATTTTATACTCAGCCGCCCCGCTCGAGCGGACACTCACAGACTCCCGCTCGAGCGGACAATCCCACGCTCGAGCGGCGGATGCACACTCCCAGCATCTCGACAAACCAGGTCCCCGCTCGAGCGTCCAAATCCCCGCTCGAGCGGCACTCACACACTCCCGCTCGAGCGGCCCAACTCCCGCTCGAGCGTCCAACCCTGCACAAGAAATACTGGATGGGTGTTTTTCCCGCTCGAGCGCCAAAACCCCCGCTCGAGCGGACAAGCAACAACCCCCGCTCGAGCGTCAAACCCCGCTCGAGCGGACAAGCCAAAATCTGGGCAACTAGTTTTGGTTCCTAAGCTCAACCAACCTGTTCCAAACCCGCCCAACACATCCTATAACTCCAAATAAGAAAATATAGGACGACAACAACCATTACACAAAGATAGAATCTACGGAACCTAAGTCCGGATACAAACATCGAATGGGAAAAGACCGGGGTCGCTCTATAATCCCCAACTAGGAGATTGTGACTAGTCAATAGTATTGACTACCAAATTGAGTGAATTAATGAAAAGATATGATAAAATAATTCCCTCAAGTTTGGTTGCAAATTAAATGAGAAATTATAACAAAAGTTTAAAAAAATGAAAGGATGATAATTGGCTTATATATCAATTAATTGTTCACTAAAATTTTAAAGTTTTGATGATAAATGAAAATGAATTAGTTGTACATTTTCATAAGTATCTAGATTGCCTGATAATGTAGAGACATAAAGCAAAATTCTTACTTATATCTTGGAAACGAGTCAAGTGGCGTTGAATAGTAAATTGTTTAAGTTTGATTTAAAATTTTAATGGAAAAGTGAAAAAAAAAAAAAAACCAACAAGAGAAAAGAGAAAAATGTGGAAGTGACCATGTGTGAGAGAACAATATTTAATTAGACCATGTGTCGTAGACAACGTAGGCGTTTGTGTCGATGAATTGTAAATTGATTATCTTGTGTTAACCATGTATCGGTGCTATTGCCTTAGTTAATTCTTATGCTTGGTTTAGTATTTCTCTACTGGGCTGTGGCTCACCCTATATGGGAACTTCATTTTCAGGTTCAGGTGGTTCACTACCTCCAAAGACTTAGCTTGTGAGGATTTGGACTTGAAGACTTGTTTTATTGTTTTTATTGTTTTATTTGAATTATGTAAACATTCAAGCCCAGGGCTTTATTTGTTTTGAGTTAGAACTCATGAAATTGTTCCAAGTGTTGGCTTGGCAAGATGTAAGCCCGTAGGGCATTTATTTTGATGTTTTATTTCGTAATACTCTGATGATTTAAATAATATATGTTTTTTTTTAATAATGCATGCCTTGTTTTATATTTAATGGGTTTAATTTTGAGGGTGGGTGACATAGCATACGCAATGCTATGGACCGAAATGGCATACACAATGCACGATAGACTTACACCAACATGAGTGGACCTCAGCCACACTCACATCAGTGGCTATGAGATGAAAATGAGACAAACGAAATGCGTGCACACATGCACGAATACCAAGGAACCGAACCTAAGGCNCTGACACCTTTTACTTTCCATTTATACAGTCATGGCTCACAACCTGGCCAAACAACTCAACAAGGATAACAAATCAGGTTAAACCTTTCTCATAACATAATAAACACACATGCTGGTGTTATACCAATCTCAATCAAATTCACTTCCTTACTTCCCAACTGATACACATGGTGGTGATGTATCATATCAACAACAAATAGAAATATTTCTATTATAATTAAGCACACACATAAGTGATGCTACTGGAGTCCATCCCCCGATCTCCTCCCAACAAGTCCGGTTTAGAGGTCCATCCCTATCTTCCCCTAAACCGTGGAGTTCATCCCCTATCTCCTCCAAAACCAAATGCATATGCAACATAATCAATACTTGCCATATACAACACATAATTAATACACGAATGTTCTGTATTAACTCAACAGTCAAACAATTGACTCAATTTCAGTTATACCTAAGCCGCATGCAAGGTCTACAACAATCAATAGCTATCCTCCACCGATAGCCCAAAACAATTATTTCTAAGCAAGAAATAACTATAACAATAAATGTAATTTCAATATTCTCAAAGGTAGTATTTAAACTACCAAATACATCATTAAACCACTAAATTCCCCAATCTCATGAATTTAACCCAATATCACAATCTTCCCTTAAATTAATTATATAAATTAATCTATGACAAAACCTTAAGGTTTCTCCCAAAATTACTAACCTACCCCCACATACCAAAATACCACCACTTAGGATTAAAACGTATAAATGGAGTAGGAAATCCCTACCTCGAAGAAATAACTCAAAAAGGAGAAGATGAAGATGATGTCCAAAACTCCAACGTGCTCCAACTCCAAGAATGTTCAGATTAAAACGTAGCCCTCACTCTTATCTACCTTTTTAATGAAGGAACCAGGGTAGAAAAACACTCAAGAAGATCAAACCTGAGAGAGAAGATGAGTTGGGAGAGAGAGAACTCGGAACTTAGGGTTTAGAATCTGAAAAGAAGATGAAAAACTGCTTTAAAACGCTAAAACACGATTTTATACTCAGCCGCCCCGCTCGAGCGGACAAACTCCCGCTCGAGCGGACACTCACAGACTCCCGCTCGAGCGGACAATCCCACGCTCGAGCGGCGGATGCACACTCCCAGCATCTCGACAAACCAGGTCCCCGCTCGAGCGTCCAAATCCCCGCTCGAGCGGCACTCACACACTCCCGCTCGAGCGGCCCAACTCCCGCTCGAGCGTCCAACCCTGCACAAGAAATACTGGATGGGTGTTTTTCCCGCTCGAGCGCCAAAACCCCCGCTCGAGCGGACAAGCAACAACAGGTCCCCGCTCGAGCGTCAAACTCTCCGCTCGAGCGGACAAGCCAAAATCTGGGCAACTAGTTTTGGTTCCTAAGCTCAACCAACCTGTTCCAAACCCGCCCAACACATCCTATAACTCCAAATAAGAAAATATAGGACGACAACAACCATTACACAAAGATAGAATCTACGGAACCTAAGTCCGGATACAAACATCGAATGGGAAAAGACCGGGGTCGCTATATGCCAGGTTGTATGTTGGTCGCATTGTGTATGCCATCTCATTTGCATTGTGTTTGGGATAGGAGTTAGCCCAAGCACGGGAAACGAGGGACGTTTCGTACTCCGAGTGACAGAACGTGTCTCAATTCCCGGTCGCCGACACTCCGGATTACCCATGATGGAGATTAGGCCTTGTTGTGTTTATATGTGCATTCATTTCACATCAAGTCTGTGCAATTTGGCTCCTCGGCCATCATGCATCGAGATGCGTGATTGGTGGCATGAGGATCGAGGTGTGCATACATATGTGAAAATACTTTGCCATGCCCCTTTCTTGCTCTCTGTTGCAGCAAATCAGAAATCAACCACCTTCTAGAGCTTCACGCAGTATTCCGAGATTATTGGTACTTTTCATTGGCCGGTGGCATTCCAAAATGATCAGGGAATGGTGCAGAGGTGCCTCAAGAATTTTCACATCCCTCAGAGGTGCAGAACAGTGCAAACAGAGGCAACAGTGGCATGGTAACGGGTTTCCGAGCAAGGCAAATCGAGCATGCATCATCCACGCATTCCGAGGCAGAGCTGCGGCGGTCTCTTTAGTTTCATATTTGGGCTTTTTTTTGTAATTAATTAGAAGTTTTGTAATAATTAATTAGCTAGGATAGTTGATTCATTATTTGGCCTGTATTATTCTTTCGGACCCTCGAGCGAGGGCAATTGTGTAATGAGTGTGTGTGAGTGTGTGTATGTCTTCCAACCCCCACTTCTTTCTCCCTTTTATTTACTTGCTTTCAATGGTTAGTTTAGGGCACGTTTCAATTAGCATACTTATGCTCGTATGATTGCATTCATTCTGTCTTGCATACACCGGGCTCGGCGCATCATACTAATTGCATTGTATTTCAAATTCCAAGTTGAATACATGTTGCCTATAGCATTTCACATGCCATCGTAGGGTAGCCGAGCCTATCTTAGTTGCATTTTTGCATGTGATGCATTAGCCATCTTAATATGAGCTAGGATCATGCATTTGATTACTAACTAGCTTTTGTTTTGGCTCGGAGTACTAGGTAAGCTTTTATGCTTTAGCATCTTGCATGCATGTGAGTGTTACCATGATAGCATGCTTACCATGAGGCTATTTGCTTATGTGATATAACTGCCTGAATGCCTGTGGGTGGAGGTTGGATTATTTGAATTGGAACAATGCATTGAATGAGAGTTTTAAGCCTACTAGATAGTGGCAAATCACCATGTTTTCTAAGCCCACTTGAGGGTGGCAAAATCCACGTCTTAGCCTACTTGTGAGTAGCCCCTTCAAACTGTTTTTCAAAACAAACATAAAATGTTTTGTTCCAGCTCAAACGATCCAGTCTATACTTGTATGCTGTGCGCATCACGTAGTAAATCTAGGCTAATAACCGGAATAAGAGCACATAATGTTTTCAAAACTCGATATCATGGTTAGTAGAGGCCGATCTTTGATCGGGCGAGCGGGGGTGCTCACGAAGTGACCTTCCCCAATCGTACCCAAGTTCCCGAGCCGAGGCAACTTTGGTGATGACGGACACGTGGCCTTAGGCAACGAGTCAGGGTTTCCTAAATTCCCCCAAAACAAAATATTTAGGTGGCGACTCTGTATCTGGCAAAGCAGTCCATGTTTGGCACTTCTTTCAAAAAATCTATTTTCAAAAATGATTTGCCGGATTTGGACTCTTTGATGATTCATCGGTCTTGCATTGCACTCTGCGAGATTAGATACAAGACCGTGACATTGAGTCCTGAACTGTAGTGAGCCCAATGAACAAAACGGGATTCCCTCCCAGGACGTTCGGGGACGTCTACACAAAGCAACAGTGATATGCAATCAGGGGTAGTTATGATCTTTTGATTCGGGAATGTAAATCTTGAGAATCGATTTTGAGTTGTTAAGTGGTGATCTTTCCTGAAAATTGTTTTGAAAAGTTTTAATAAAAGTTCATTTTGTTCAAAATTTTACCCTTTTACAACTTGGACCATTTTTTGGGACCGAAAGGAAAATTTTTAGTACTTGCAACTTTAATTTTATTGATTTCAACACAAGTACATTCTCCCTCTTTGATTTCAAAGTTGCTTTTACATCTTAAACTTGAAAAGAAAAGATCAAAGCAGTAAAACTAAGGACACAGCTAAGGTAGGTGGCTCTATGCCAAAGATGGCCCAATCTCTGCCTTCTCTTCAAGCCAAGCCAAGCTAAACACTCGTCAGATAGGGTGTAATTGAAACTAATGGCAGGGGGCTGGAATCTCTCTCGTCCTCCAAGCTGTGAGATACCGGGGCAAGTGCGAGGCATGAACCAGAAATGAAGCTATGTATTCCACTCCCTCATCTGGACGTATCTGATCATGCCTGAACTGGTGTTGGAACTGGAGAGGAAAATAGAACATGCAATGTGTGAGGCCAATCAACTCTACACTTGACTGTCGGGACATGCTGTAGCTCATCTCAACCAAATTAAGCCAAGGGTAACGCCAAGTTATGTCAGCTGTAGATTTGTTGCACAGCCAATCACACCATAAACCCTCTGAGGGGAAGGGTTCATCTACTTGTAGTTTATCCATCAACCATACCTGGGGAGGGTTGAAAAATAAGAGAGATTAAAGAATAGAGAGGTGTGCGATGAGAGAAAAGTAAGGAAAGGGTTTCAAGAGAAAAACAGAGAATGAGTATTGAGTGATGTAAGAATCATAAATTAGAAAGGTGAAAAATAATACCTGGAGAAGTAGCGGACTCCCTACCAATTGGGTAGTCTCTCCTCGACGGAAAGCATCTAAACCCATTAAGGTTTCAGCCAGTGCCAAACCCATGCAACTCTTACCCTCTTTCAGACATTGGGCCACTTCGATCAACTGGATGCTAGCTCTGCCGAAATTAGGGGCAAGAAGGAATTGTGCAAAAAGGCATAAACAAAGTGCATGTTGCCGGTTGCCTCTTCGAAGAAGGTCACTCCTGTCTCCAATGGCAGAAAATTGATGAACTAAGCCGGGGATGTCTAGTTCCCCATCATGTGCCAAGGATCGAGCCTCGTGTAATGTTAACCAACACATCTGCCCCAAAGCTTGGGCATGGCCAAAATGAGGCTGCGGTATGATTTCTTCATCTCGCCGAGACTTCATTGAAGCTCGAAATTCCTCGAGTGTCAGACATACCTCTTGTGATCCGAATTGAATTACATGAGTGATTGGGTTCCAACATCGAACAACGGCATGGAGGAATGGAAAGCAAAGAGGAGTGCGGCTCAGAGGAAAAAGGGCATTTAGGCCAAAACTACGAAAGTTCACCTTTTTTGAGCCGTCCAAAGTGGCTACCTAGTCTCGGAGCCTATTGTTGCACAATGTCTCTATCTTGAGAGCAAAATATCAAAGACTTGCTATTCTACCTGAAAAACAGCATGGGAGCACCATTTATAGAGGATGACAAGGAGCAGTGCGTGACAGTTGGGCAGCACTGACCGACCTCACATTTAGGCCCGACCGTGCCTCAGTGAAGCCCGGCCGTGCCTATTTAGTCTTGGCCGGGTCTAAATGGTGGCTCAGATCGGTGTAGTTGTAGGAAAAGCTGGCCTTTGTCTTGACGTACCGCGGTTGTGTTTTAAGTCTTGTTTTGTTTGTACCAAATGTTTTTTAGTATTTTCGAGTTGTTTTCATTTTGTTTCCCTGTTATTGAGTTGTATTTTACATTTTGTCCGATTATGGGTTGCTATCCGACTCAAGAATGAATGCAAGAGCAGATATTCGTTGTTTTAAGTCTTATGCGAAGTTTTCATGCAAAGGTTGCGCCATTCATCACATGCCATTCATCATATTGTGCAAGGAGATCATTCAAAAAACTTATCTTTTATAAACTAGCGGGTCTAACCCCGATCATTGTTTTACAAAGCAGGAAAATAAAAGAAAATCCTTTAAAAAACAAAAGAGTCTATTTGAAGCTAGTCTTTAACTACAAAGCAAAACAAAAAACAAAATCGTTATCCTCATCAGTAACCCATCCTTGCCCTTTTCCTCCTTTGCTGCGGAGAAGGTGCATCACGGTCATCGCTGGGGCTACTAGACTACAAGTCAACCTTCTCTCCCTCATCTTTGGGGGTCGTAGACCCCTCAAAAGACTCCTCAGAAGGTGAGTGCTGCCTCGCTCGGCCTCTCCTTCGATCAGCTCCCCTTCGACCCCTCATTGGGCCTCGTCTTCTTCTTCTCCCGTCCGGAAGAGGTCTTGTGGGCACTGCTGGCGCTGGCTCAAGCTGAAAAGAGTACATGTATTAGTATGGACTAACAGGAGTATAAATAGTATGGCAACAACAGTGAACTATAGACAGAGTATACCTCAATCCTATGAGTGACTAAAGCGGTTTGTCTCCTCCGTACCATAAGGACCTGTCTGTTGATTGTCCGGAGGAGGTCATCAGCATACGCCTGGGGTATCTGCAAAAGGAATAGAATTTGAGAAAGGTAGACAAAAGTACTAGAGAACAATGAACAGAAATGGTAGAAAACAAAACAAGATAAAGTGCAGTGAGTAGAACATAAAGAAATGTGTACCTGCTCGATTTTAGGAGTGAACGCTAGCCTGCGGTCCCTCTCCTCGATATGTTCAAGAGGGATCCACTCGATCACTCCATCTGGACGCATGTACATGATCTCAGTGGGAATCACAGGAAACCCAAGAATGGGAGCAACGGCAGGGGCACCTCCAGTAGGGGCATTGCTAGTTACAGCAACATCAGCAGCAGTAACCTCCGAAACAACGTGAACCATGCCCAGGGTAAGAGATGCCATCACCCAAGTATGTAAGAAGATGGTGAAGTCACCAGGCTTATGATGTCGACCACCATCCTCTTCCAACATCAGGAGGTCAATCTGAGGACCGTTCTGAAGCTCATCAACTACCCTCATGACTGGAGGAGGAGGATATGGAATGTCGAGGTCAGCGACGCCTCGTGTCTGGCGGATGAACCTCTTTCCCAAGTAGTAAGCCCGGCCAAAAGGCCCTCAAACAGAATCCGCATGGTGGAGGCATGCCATGTAGCGACATAGGTCGTCCTCGACGCCTGGGAAATGCCCGCCTAAGGATGCCAGCCAACCTATGGAAACAGACGTCAGATGTCAGAAATCAGTGCAGTATGAGAATGACAGTGCAATATAGAAGCAACAATATGAGAATGACCGTGTAGTATGGGAAATAGTGTAGTATGCTTACAGTATGTAAAAGTTAAAGGTTGATATTTTGTTACTTGATCCGCAGTGATCGTGTCAAAGAAGTGGCGAAAGTAGGGGAAGTCTCGGTCTACGCGGCGGCGGCGCTCAAATCTGGAGTTGTAGTACCGGGAGCGGGGTACTGACAACTCAATTGGCCTCACCGGGACCGGAGCTAGAGAGGCAAAATATGTGTAAACCCAGAGCTACAAGAAGAAAAAGATGGATGAAGTAAATGAGCAGATAAACAGGAAATACAAAGAAAAGATGAGCAGGAAATGCAAAATTAAACAGAATGTAAAGCTAAACAGAAAAAGTAAATGTGAGGTGTACCTCCCAAACTCTCCAGTAACTGCCGAGTGAATCTGTCTTGCGGTGGGATATGGAGCTCATATAGTAGTATAAAGTGGCTAGGTTGGTGTCACCCCAGTCATACTCTGTTACCTGTGGTAGGTGCACTAGTGCCCTTATAAGATATAACTCCACGGTATTTTCCCTATTCGCAAACAGGGTAGTACCGAGAAGATACATAAGGAAGCCGCGGGTGTACTGGGCGACCTCATTTGGAGTAGCGGGCTGGGACTTAGAGAAATGATCAAAGAACTAACTATACCTTACCATCTCGTGACTGGTGATGTCTGGGATTGCCCCGAGAAGCTAACGTTGTGCGGCTCTCCATTATTTTATATCAGGATTGAATGAGATCGGGCCGCCAACCCCAACCCGTAGGCCAGTGAGCATCGCGAAATCATACGGGGTTAGAGTCAGCTCCCTGATCGATGAGAAGTGGAATGAGTCCGTGGTGTCTCATCTCTCTCTACCAGGGCCTTGTACAGCAGTGACTCAACCCTCATCTGTATGAGTCCTGAGCAGAAGGGCCCAAAGTTGGCGGCATCAACCAGTGTGTGGACCTCTACGAGCAGTCTCTCATACCAGTTCCGGGGGCCGGATATGGATCCGTAGCCGCCAATCGTCCTGGCTATCACTTGTAAATGAGGAGTGTATGAAGCATTAACTAGTGGTCTACTTATGAGATTCAACAATCTATTAAAACAAAGGAAAGCTGCTTACCGTGGAGGCATTGGCGGACAAGTGCTCTACGGGCTCTCATAGCAAGATGTTCTCATCTATCTCTGGGATGAGGCCTTCAAATCTCAAGATACCGCTTGGGGGCGGAACATGTGTACGTGGCTGGTAGGTGGCCACATCGAATGGCTTGTCAATGAGGAGAGGCAATATGGGAGCGTCCTCGGCCTCTATATCTGCACCTAAGGCGGCCCCAATACCAATGGCGGGGTTCAGGATGGGAACCTCGTCACTAGCTATAGAGAAAAGTGAAGAAAGTGAAGAAAAAGTGAGCGGATGAGTGAAAATAGGTGAAAATCCCAAAATTCAAACCCTAGCAGAGAGAAAGTGGAAAAGTTTTGGAAAATCAAAGGGGGATAGAAGGAAAGTTTGAACAAAGTGGGCAAATGTGAGAGAAACCAAAGGGAAACCCCAAAACTCCACCAAATTCAATTTTGTTCGGTTCAAAGTGTAGAGGAGCGAAAGGGTTTCAAAGAAAAAATGACGAGGGTTGTTGGGTAATTCAAGAAAAGGGGAAATCTAGAGAGAGGAGAAGGTTAGAGAGAGGGGGAGGAATTTCGACCAAGGTTGCGTGCAGAAAAAGGTTTGAGTTTGTTTTAAACAAACATATCGCGTGGCTTTCCCGATTCTGCCCTTGCCGCTATCAAAGTCCAGCCAGCTATTGTGACGCCCGACCGTGCTTCATTGAGGCCCGGCCAGCTCTCAATGTAAACTTAGTTTGTTTTTTTACTTTATTTTATTTCTTGTATTATGGAGCTTTAATCTAAAAAAAAGAAAAAGAAAAAAAGAAAAGCAAAAAAAAAAAAAAAAAGTGAAGAAAAAGAGTTAAGAGAAATAGTTGAAAGAAAGAGAAAAGAAAAAAAAAACAAAGGAACAAAGGAAAATAAGAGGGGGGAAAAAAAAAAATGAGCAGGTAAAATATAAAAAGAAGAATTTCGGGTAAGAAAAAAGAGGAATTTTGTTCATTCTATTCTATTTTGTTTTATTGTGTAGATGCATAATTTGATTCACTTGGTTTGATTTACTTGGTTTAATTTGTTTAAACTCATGGTTTAAATTCATAATTTGCTTTGTTTTGTTTCAAAACTTTTAATTTGTTTAGACTGTTTTGTTAGGTTATAAATTGTTTTGCCTGAATCGTAATCTGTTTTGTTATGTCGTAAACAAACGATATTGTATGTATGGTTCATTTAGAGGAGTTCCAGATAAAATCATTCGTGCCACAATAAAATCATCATCCTTTTACCATCAAATTGGAATGCGGTGTGTTTGTTCAGATTAAAGCCCATTGTTTTAACACATTGGCAAATTGGCTTCACTTTACTACATCGCTTTGATTGTTTTGATTTTACGTATCTCTATGTAGAATTCATGTTTACTTCTAATTCACATTTATGCGATTTGTTTGTTCTTTTATCAATCCAACCTTTCCTTCTATCGCGTGCGATGCGCTAGGATTGTTTCCATCGGTTAAAAACAACAGGTGCACCTGTTTGTTCACACCGCCTTTCCTCCTCTCGTGTGCGACGTGTTATGATTATTTCCATCGGTTAAAAACAACAGGTGCGCCTGTTTGTTCACACCACCTTTCCTCCTCTCGTGTGCGACGTGTGAGGATTGTTTATCTCGGTTAAAAACAATAGGTGCGCCTGTTTGTTCACACAACATTTCCTCCTCTCGCATGCGACACGTGAGGATTGTTTACCTCGGTTAAAAATAACAAGTGCGCCTGTTTGTTCGCACCACCATTCCTCCTCTCGTGTGCGACGCGTGAGGAATGTTTATCTCAGTTAAAAATAACAGGTGCGCCTGTTTGTTCCCACCACCTTTCCTCCTCTCATGTGTGACAAGTAAGGATTGTTTACCTTGGTTAAAAACAACAGGTGCGCCTGTTTGTTCACACCACCATTCCTCCTCTTGCATGTGACACGTGAGGATTGTTTATCTCGGTTAAAAACAGCAGCTGCGCCCGTTTGTCCACACCACCTTTCCTCCTCTTGAGTGCGAGGCATGAGGATTGTTTATCTCGGTTAAAAACAATAGGTGCGCTTGTTTGTTCACACCACCTTCCTTCCTCTCGCGTGCAACGCGTGAGGATTGTTTATCTTGGTTAAAAACAACAGGTGTGCCTATTTGTTCACACCACCTTTCCTTCTCGCGCATGCGACGCGTGAGGATTGTTTATCTCGGTTAAAAACAACAGGTGCGCCCGTTTGTTCACACCACCTTTCCTCCTCTTGTGTGCGACACGTGAGGATTGTTTAAATCGGTTAAAAAACAACAAGTGTGCTTGTTTGTTCACACCCCCTTCCTCCTATCGTGTGAGATGCGTTAGGATCTCGGTTGAGACCTGTGGTGCGCCTGATGGTTACGTCGCCCTTCACCCTTCCTACGCGAAGCGTAGTTGGGTCTGCATTTTCTTACATTCTTTCTACGTGGGATGTAGGTTGGTTTGTGCTTTCTTTGTCCTTTTCACGTGAGACGTGTCTATTTGTTCACTTCTTTCCATATGAAACACGGTGGGATTTGTTTTGCTTTGATTTACGTTTTGTTCAAACGTTTCTTTCGTATTTAGATTGTAGCGTTGTTTCATTGCTTTATTTGCATTCGAGTCTTTCATTGCATTGTTTCATTCGTGTTTCATTGCATGATCATAAGTTATTTGCTGCATTTCATGTTGCATTTTGCCCTTGAGTTCAATCTTTGCATTTATGTCTTGATTTCTTGCCCGAGCCTTGCAGCCTCGTCAAATGGGTCGTCTTTGGGCTTTGACATTCACTCACGTCACTTTATGACTTCGAGCTCTGTCAAAGATGGGTAACTATAGTCACACCATTTTTGACCGCCTACAAGGCTTGAGCGCTTTGCCTGGTACATTTGATGATGAAAGTGGTGTTGTGCGTAGTTTGAGGGCTCAACAAAGGGGCTATGTTTAAGCTCTGAAACAATCCAAACCTTCCATATTCCCACTGATGACACCCCATAAATCCATTTTTACACATTTTTCTATCTTGTGCTGTGTTTGAAGCAGGAAAACAGGGGAACACATTGAGGCCCGGTCGTGCCTCATTGAGGGTCCGCCGTGGCTATTGAAGGCCGACTGTGGCTATTGAAGGCCGACCGTGCCTTAGTAGCGAGAAACATTGTTCTATGCAGAAGCCCGCCAGCTGTCCATTTTTGAAGATATTTGTGACCCCTCTTGCTCAAATTCTATAAAAACGAAGCTGTATCTCTATTTTGAGGGTTGAAGAATTTCTAAAAAGCCTCTACACCTTCTTGAGAGCTCCTTCTTCTCCTTCTTCTTGTGCAAGCAACCCTTTGAGCAAGCCTATCACCTTGAATCTATATCCATACATCATATACACCTTCACACCTGAGCCTAGGAACCTTGGTTGAGCCTTGAACACCATAATTTAAGCTTAAGAGTGTGTTGGGACTTAGTTTGATTCATGAAAAAAAGCTCACTTCTTTGAGAGGTATAAGCTTGTCATCCTCTGTTTTACTTCTTGTTCCATCTATTGCTATCTAGTTCTTGTAGTTTTGTGTTGTTTTGACTCTCTTCCAAGTGTTTAAATTTGGGTTTGGAGAGCTACCAAAAGGGTAGAGAGAGTTAACACTCTTTCTTATACCTTTACCTATAGCTCAAACCCTTGCTTTTACACCATTTCCTTTTCTTTCTAGATTATTTTTTCAGAGTTTAAAAAAGGCTAAAAATCATGCTTTGAGGTTTCAAAAGTGGAGGGGTTAGCCACCCCTTCTTGTTCTTACTTACTAGCTTTGTTTTCTCTCTTTGTTGTTTAGCTTTGTATGCTTTTTTCATGCACTTTGAGCCACTGTTTTTCATCCATTAAGGACTGTTTTAGCGCTGTCCTAGGATGTGTAGTTGGTTCATGCTTTGATTAGCTTGATTGTTATCTCATAAGTTTGCATACATAGCTTGTTGAATATTGCTATAAGCTTTTCTTTAACTAATTTCCATGTCAAAGAATCTCATTTTAATAATCAACTTGCCATTCATTTCTTTCATTTGAGAGTTATTTCAATCGGTTGATGGTTATTCAAAATATAAACAAGTGATCTATACTAAATGGCTTAATCTCTACGGAGGTTCATTGTCAACGGCATAGTCTCTTGTTCATGTTGAGAATCACCTCCTGTTTGACATGTTTCTCACCTAGTAGACGTAATCTATTAGTGGATGTAATATTCACCTTGGACTTAATGGATTAAAAGATGGCTAAGACTAATGAATTTGGCTGAAAATGAACCAATCCACATAAAGAAAATAAGTTATTTTGCTTGGGCTTCGGCCGGACGTTATGTCGAGTCCATTGTGTCAAGGGTTATCTTAAATCAATTCATGATGTTTTAATGAATCTTGAAGTGTCTCTACCTCTCTCTTTGAGTTCACCCTATAATAGGAGGGAGGGGTGGTTGTTGTTCATTGCATTTATTGATCTTTGTCCAAATTGTACTCGAAATCATCAAGCAATCAACTTGCTCATTGATGGCTTTGGAAATGATTCCAACCTTTTCTCAAGGCTTTCCCATGATAGAGAAGTGTGCGAGGGACAAACAAAGTCTAGAATAACTCTATTTGCACTGTTTTCACTTCAGAGCACAAAATAGGATTTTGCATGAAATTAAGGCACGGCTGGCCCTTTTGGGGCCCGGCCGGGCCTCATTGAGGCACGGTCGGCCGTCAATGTTTGGTCAGCAGAATGTTTTGCAGAAAACAGAGGGCAATGGCTGAAGGTGAAACAGAACAGGCCTAAGCAGACAGAGTTATTCTTGGACACTGTGCATGTAACCCTTGTGCATCCTTGCTTACCTCAATGTCGTAGATTAATGCTCCGATTACTAGCGTTGTAATTAGTAGTGTTATTGTTTTTAGACTTGTTAATTATTAGTGTTGTAATTATCATTATTGTTTATTTGTAATCGTTATAGCTAGTTAACTTACATAGCTAGTTTATTTCTCATTATTATCCTTGTTGTAATAGAATAGCTAGCTAGTTAATTCTTTGTTTATTTATTCATTCGGTTTTGTAATAATTAGTTTAATTCGGACTTTCGAACACTCATTCGGACCCTCTTGCACGAGGGCCAATATGTAATAATGTGTATGTCTTCCAACCCGCGTCTTTCTCCCTTTTACGTAGTTGCTTACGATGGTTAGTTTAGAACATCATGTTTCTCTTAGCATTTTCCATGTTTGCATACACTTGTCTTGCATGTATCGAGGCTCGGTTCATCATTCTAACAAGCATTACCATTTATTACTTCGTTGAATACACGCGTTATTGCATGCTATCAAATTGATTCACATGCCATGTTAATAGCCGAGCCTATTTAAAATGGCATATTGCATGTGTTGTATTAGTCATTTTCCATCCGTAGGATCATGCATTTTTTCTAACTCTTTTACTTCTTTTGGCTTGCCTTGGAGTACTAGGTGAGCACTTATTGCTTTAGCATAACAGCATGTGTGTGATTGTTGTCATGATAAGTATGAATACCATGAGGCTAATTGCTTAAATGATATAACTCTTTAATGCCAGTGGATGAAGGCCTTTTTACATAAGTTGGGATAAATTGATTAATGTAAATGCAAACTCACCTTTTCAAGTTATGAGTATCAAAAACAATTTTCAAACAAACATGAAATCAAATGTTCCAACTTTTGCAAATTGGTCTATACTTGAGTGTATCACCTAGTAAAGTTAATTTAATAATCGAAACAAGAGCATATAATGTAGATAAAAATCACATCATGATTAGTAGAGGCCAATCTTTGATCGGGCGAGTGGGGTGTTCAATTCATGACATTCTCCTCTCGTACCTAAGTTCCCGAGCCCTTACACTTTGGTGATGACGAACTAATGGCCTTTGGCACGAGTCTTGGGTTTCCTAAATTTTCCAAAAATATTTAGGTGGCAACTCTGGAATCTGGCAAAGCAGTCCATTTTTGGCATTTGATTCAAACATCGATTTTTCAAAAGAATTACCGGATTTGGACTCTTTTTGTGTTTTCACTATTTCACATTGCACTTGTGAAATCAGATTCAGAACCACGAGAGTCCGAACTGTAGGGCTGATCGTATCCGAAAGGAGCATAAAAAGTCAAGCTACAGGTATGGACTGGTTGTCTTCATACCAGGCTATTATAGATTGCTATCGTCAAAGGGTTACTATATGTACCCTAAGCGGTGATTGTTTTTATTTCTCAGAGGACTGGGTGGATAGAGTTTTATCACTGGTACATGATCCGCATGGGTGGAGTGAACTTAGTTGCCTTCTTGCAACCTTCTTGGGTGGTGAGTGTGATGAAGTCTGAGTTGAGTTGCCAAGGGTGGTTTGTGAAGACCCCGATGTCTTTCTCGAGGATCTTACTAGTTTACCACCTCACCGAGAGATCGAGTTCTCTATTGATTTAGTGCTTGGCACGACATCGATTTCTATGGCACCATATAGATTTGCACTTGCTGAATTGAGTGAGTTGAAGATTCAACTCCAAGAATTGCTAGATAAGGGTTTTATCTGCCCTAGTACTTCACCTTGGGGAGCTCCGGCTCTCTTTGCTAAAAGGAAAGATGGAGCGTTGCGACTTTGTATAAATTACCGAAAGTTGAATCGGGTGACTGTTAAAACAAGTACCTAATGCGTCGTATAGATGATTTGTTTGATCAATTGAAGGGGTCTTGTTACTTTTCTAAGATAGATCTCAGATCGGGTTATCACTAGTTGAGGGTAAGGAAAGAGGATATCCGGAAGATGGCATTCCGTATGCGGTATGGCTACTATGAGTTTCTAGTGATGCCTTTTAGGCTAACTAATGCACCGGCAGTGTTTATAGATTTGATGAACCGGACCTTCCGTGAGTTCCTAGACCGTTTTGTGGTCGTCTTTGTGGACAACATCTTAATTTACTCACCCTCTGAGGAGGGACACGAGGAACACTTGCGAGTGGTACTTGAATTACTTAGAACCCACTGGTTGTATGCTAAGTTTGGGAAGTGTGAATTCTGGCTGAGAGAAGTTAAGTTCTTAGACCATGTGGTATCCGAGGAGGGGGTGACTATAGATTCATCCAAGATAGAGGCAGTGCACGATTGGGCGCAACCTAAAAATGCTTTTGAGATCCGTAATTTCTTGGGGTTGGCCGTGTATTATCATAGATTCGTGAAGGATTTCTCAAGGCTAGCCTCACTACTGATTAGACTAATGAGGAAGGGAATTAAATTTGTGTGGAATAAGACTTGTGAGAAGTTGTTCCAAGAGCGTAAGGTTAGACTTACCACTGCTCCAGTATTGATTATTCTAGAAAGGGGTTTGGGCTATTCGGTATATTGTGATGCCTCATGGGAAGGTTTGGGTTGTGTATTGATGCAAGAGGGGAGGTTAGTAGCCTATGGCTCAAGGGGAGGGTAGTAGCCTATGGCTCGCGGTAGTTGAAAACGCATGAGAGGAATTACCCTACTCATGACCTAGAGTTGGCGACAGTGATCTTTGCTTTGAAAATTTGGAGGCACTATCTGTATGGGGAGAAATTTGAGGTGTGTTCTGACCACAAGAGTTTGAAGTATCTGTTTACATAGAAATACTTGAATTTGAGGCAGAGGAGGTGGATGGAGTTCACAGAGGACTATGATTTTGAGTTGCATTATCATCCGGGGAAGGCCATGTTGTGGCCAATGCCTTGAGTAGGAAATTAATTAGCAGTGTGGCTTGTATTGCTATTTAGGAATGGGAGATGTTGAGTACTCTTGGTGAGTTTGACTTACATCTTGGTGAGTCCATTGAGTCTACAACATTGTTTACGGTAGTTGCACAACCCACACTTGTGAACTGAGTGTTAGAAGTGTAAAAGAATGATCTTGAGGTAGAAACCCTCCGGGAAAAAATCTCCAGTGGGAAGGTGGAAAGAGGCATGAAAGTGTATTCAGACTCGAGTGTTAGATGCCTTGAACGTCTATTTATGCCGTAGTCTTACCGAGAGGTAGTACTCCGAGAGTTTCACCATTCACGCCTTGCGGTGCATCCGGGGGGCACAAAGATGTATCACGACCTGAGTCACCAGTTTTGGTGGAGGGGTATGAAGAAGGACGTGGCGGCGTTTGTATCGAAGTGCCTTACTTGCCAACAAGTGAAGGCCGAGAATCAAAGGCCAATGGGTTTGTTACAACCCTTGCCTATAGCTGAGTGGAAGTGGGAGCATGTCATAATGGATTTTGTGGTGGGTCTTCTAAGAACTTAATGGGGTCGTGATGCGATTTGGGTGGTAGTTGACCGGTTGACCAAGTCAGTGCACTTTATATCTATACGTATGAGTGATTCAGTAGACTATCTTGTCGATCTTTACATTAGGGACATAGTGAGGTTGCACGGGGTCCCTGTGATGATTGTTTCGAATAGAGATCTGTGTTTCACAGCTTGGTTGTGTCAGAGCTTGTAGAGTGCCTTGGGCTCTAGATTGACCTTTAGCACTGCTTATCATCCTAAGACTGACGGGTAGTTCGAGCATACCATTCAGATCCTTGAGGATATGCTTCAAGGTTGTGTCCTTGATTTTAAGGGGTTGTGGGAGAGGCACTTGCCCTTAATGGAGTTTGCCTATAATAACAGCCTCCAATCGAGTATTGGCATGGCACAATTTGAGGCCTTGTATGGCCGACCGTGTAGATCTTTGGTGTGTTGGGCCAAGATGGGTGATGCATCTTTGTTGGGTCCAGAGTTGGTTCGAGAAAAGACGGAGCAAGTGGCACTTATTTGTAAGAGGTTGGTTACGGCTCAGAGTCATTAGAAAATTTATGCCGACCATAGGAGGAGACCCTTGTCTTTTGAGGGGAGAGACCATGTGTTCTTGAAGATATCACCTAGGAGGGGTTTGATGAGATTTGGGAAGAGTGGGAAGTTGTCCCCTCGATTTATTGGACCTTTTGAGATCCTTGAGCGGGTCGAGGAGGTTGCTTACTATTTGGCACTATCGCCACAACTTTCCAGGGTTCATGATGTGTTTCATATTAGTATGCTTCGGAAGTATGAGCCAGATCCATCACACGTGTTGGATTGGACCGACTTAGAGGTAGATGAGGATGCCTCGTATGAGGAGAGACCGGTGAGAGTCTTGGATACACAGGACCATGTCTTGCGAGGCTAGATGATACCCTTGGTTAAGGTATTGCAGAAACATCACGGAGTTCAGGAAGCAACTTGGGAGCGTGAATTGGAAGTCCGTGAGAAATATCCGGACTTAGTTGTTGATGTTTGAACGTATATTGAGATTTTGATTATGTTAATGAAATGTAAAAGCATTGTATATGTTTTAGAAATACAAGGACATTATACATGTTGTGGATGTTTTGGAAGCATGTATTTAATATAAACATTGCATATGTTTTGAGAATATGGAATATTGTATGTGTTGCATCACTTTGGAAACATCGCATATGTTGTGTAAATTTGGGAAATTGGGCTTATCATAAATATTGTTAATGTTTTGGGAATATATGAATTGTGTGTCATTGTCAAAACTTACATATTAAGTTAATGAGAGTGAATGACTAGAAAATGAGTCATGGTGAGGGAATTGAATGGTTATCATTGTTGTAGTTGGTTGTAACTTAGTTTTTAAAACTTGATTTGAATTTTGAGGGACAAAATTCCTTAAGGGGTGGAGGTTATAGCGATTCCAATTTTGACCCGACTCTTGTTGCATTATGGACTCAGGCTTATGGCTTCTAAATGTTATTCATTGTCGTTTTTCCCCTTATTCCTCCTTAAATGTGGTTATTGGATTGTAGTTGCATGTTTAGAACAGGTTGGTTACTTGTTTTTTTTCAAACCTTTGTTGCATAGATTTTTGCTCCTCTGTTCGAGCAGCCATTTTTGCGCTCGAGTGGGCTTTGCAAACTCTCAGTATTTTTGCAGACCTGCAAATACTGGATGAGTGCATTCTACGCTCGAGCGACGTTTCCTACGCTCGAGCGGGTGGGTGCTTGATCCGATCTTGAGCTCGAGCGATGTCTTTCGTCTACAAAACTTCTGAAAGTGTGCATTCTACGCTCGAGGGTCACTTCTTGCGCTCGAGCGGAACAATGTGTCTGACACTCGAGCGTCACTTCTCACGCTTGAGCGGACTGCGTGTATATCAGTTTGTAACAGCTACATTTTGCATCACTTTTTCATTCGTTTCTCTCTAAAACTCTCCAAAACCCTAGATCTTGAGTTTCTCTATCTAACACTCATCTTCTCTCTACACTTTTACCTAGATCCATTGAGTTCTCCACCCTAGTGTCTTTGAGAAAAAAGAAGAGCGTCTCAAGATCTTCATTTTGATCTGAATAAAGGTGGGTTTGAGCATCTTTGGAGTTTCATCCTTGCCTTGCTTGTCTTCTCCCTTTGAGGTAGGGATTTTCTATACTTTCATATGGGTTTTAACTTAGTTATTCGTTGTTGTGTAACAATGGTGGGATATGGGAGTGTTATGGACCAACCTAGGATTTGGGTTTAAAATCAAAAGAGAGGTTTTTGAGTGAGTATGATATAAAGCGATATGGGGTTTGAATATGAGGTATCTTGTGGAAAAGTAGTTGATTTTGGCCTTTGGGTTAATATTTGGGAAAGGGGGGGGTTTGTCCTAAAATGATTCAAATATTTATTTTGTATAAACAAATGAAATTGGTGTTGTAAATATGAAATTGGACGAATATTGAAATAAATGGTGGAGTTGGATATGTATTACCTCACACCTTTGGAAATTTTGAATAAATTATCTGTCTTGAGATTGAATATTTGTTTAGAAATAACTGTATTGGGCTATCGGGGGAGGATATCTATGATTATTGTAGAAACTGCATGAGGGTTAGGTGAATTAAAACTAATCTATTGTTGGTTGTCATTGAATATGACTATGTTTTAAATACATCGTGCATGTATGATGTTTGGGAGGAGAAAGATGATGTACTTCATGTTTGGAGGAGATAGGCGATCGACTCCATTGAAATTAAGTTGGCCGGAGTGTCCTGGGTGAAAGTCCCGAAACTGCGCGTATACATGGGTGCCGATCACGCGGACGAAATTTTCGTAAAATGGTAGATTGAAGTGTTTGTGTGGTAATTGTGTTTATTAGATAGCCATTGAGTTGTAGTCTCAGTTGGGTTGTTGATAGATAATGAAATTGGGTCATGAATTGAAATTAATTGAAGGAAAATGGATTAAGATGTAAACTTGGTACTTTATGATTATATAAAATGTGAGTGTTTTGTCACAGGCATTGTAGATTCACATTGTACTTATATCTTTGCTAAGTCTCATATATTGTGTTAGATTATTCCTACTGGGCTTTGGCTCACCCTATTTTGGAAAAATCATTTTCAGATGTTGGTGATATGCCTCTGCCAAGGCAATAGTTTGGAGGGACATTTGGGAGCAAGAGGTTCTTTCTTTTGTTGTATTCTTAACAGTATTGAGCTAGGCTCACTTTTGTTGTAACCAAGAAGTGACTTGGAAAAAGGTAAGCCTATAGGGCATATGATTACCTGTTTAGTTTTCAGTTTGTGGACACCCCATTTTTGACCGCTGACAAGGCTCGAGCACTTTCTCTAATGCACTCAATGATGAAAGTGGTATTGTGCGTGGTTCAAGGTCTCAACCAAGGAGTCTTGTTTAAGCTCCCAAACAACCCCAAACCTTCCATATTCCCATTGATCATACCCAAGAAATTCATTTGTACACCTCGTGCCACCCTATGTTGAGGTTGAAATAGGAAATAGGGGAATTCATTCAGGCCTGACCGTGCCTCATTGAGAGTTGGTCATGGCTATTGAGGGCCGGCCAGACTTCAGTAACGAGAAACACTGTTCTGGGCGGGAGCTCGCTAGCTGTCCATTTTTGAAGATATTTATGATATTTTTGGCTCAAATTTTGTATAAACGACCATATACCTCTGTTTTGAGGGTTGAACAATTGAGAAAGAGCCTATACATATAGAGAGAGCTCCTTCTTCCATTGCAAGCTATCTTTGAGTTAACCTACCTTCCTTGTATCATCCATATACACCATACACAACCTTGACTCATCATCCTAGAGCCTTGGTTGACCCTTGAAAAACATAATTCAAGTTTGAGAGTGTGTCAAGAGTGTGCTTGATCATCAACCAAAGCTTACTCCATTTTGAGAGGTATAAGCTTGCAACTATTGTTCTTGCTTTTGCTTATCTCATTTCTATATATTTCTTGTATTCTTGGGCTGTTTTGCATCCATTTTAAGTGTTGGAACTTGGGTTTGGATAAGCTACCAAAGGTGGTAAGGTTAACACCTTTACTTGTACCTATTTTCATAGCTCAACCCTTGATTCCTTTACACTCTGTTCCTTTTTTTTTTTTAAAAAAAATGATTTTCAGAGTTGAACTAGGGCCAAAAAACATGGTTTGAAGTCTTGAAATTGGAGGGGTGGGCCACCCCTCCTTGTTTTTGCTTACATAGCATCATTGTCTTTACCTTTTGTTTAGCTTTTTGGAGTTCTTTTCTTGCATTTTCAACCACTATTTTGGCTTATTAGAGACTGTTTTAGGGCTATCCTATTATATTTAATTGATTCAAGCTTTGATTATTTCTTTGTTGTAGCATTGGTCTTTGTACATAGCTTGTATTATGTTATTCTTAGCCTTTCTTTGTCTAACTTTCATGTTAATAACCTCATTTTAAGAATCAACTTGCCATTCCTTTCTTTCATTTAAGATTTGTTTCAATCGGTTGACGGTCATTCAACACATGAACTAGAGATTCACGCTTAATGGCTTAATCTCTACGGAGATTCATTGTCAACGGCGTAATCTCTCTTTTATGTTGAGAATTACTTCCTGTTTGACACTTCTCTCCTTTTAGAGGACTTAATCATCACTTTGGACAAATGGACTAAAGAATGGAAATGACTAACAGAATTGGTTTAAAAGCAACCAACACATATAAAGAAAATGAGTCATATTGATTGGGCTTGGCCGGACGTTATGCCAAGTTTATCGAGTCAAGAGTGGTCATACGCTAATTCATGGCATTTTGATGATTCTTGAAGCGTCTCCACCTCTCTCTTTGAGTTTACTCTATGACAAGAGAGAGGGGTGGTTGTTATTTATTCCATTTATCGATTTTTGTCCAAATTGTACATTGAAATCATCAACCAATCAATTTGCTCATTGATGGTTTTGGAAACAATTCTGAACCTTCTTTCGAGGCTTTCCCACGACAAAGAAGTGTGAGAGGGAGAAACAGAGTCCAAAATCACTCTATCTGCACTGTTTTCACATAAATACACAAAACAGAGTTTGCACAAAATTGAGGCATGACCGGCCTTCTTTAGGCCCGGTCGGGCTTCATTGAGGGCCGGCTGGTCCTTAATGTTTGGTTAGCTGTGTATTTTTTGCAAAAAACAGAGGGCAGTGGCTGAGGTGAAACAGAGCAAGCTTGTGGCAGATAGAGCTATTCTTGAACATTGTGCATGTGCATGCATGCAACCCTTGCGCATCCTTGCTTACATCATGATTAGTATTGTGGTGTTGTAATTAATTTATTATTATTGTCCCTTTGTAATTATTGTAGTTAATTAGTTTAAATAACGAGTTCGTTTATTGTGATTATCCTTGTTGTAATAGCATAGTTAGTTAGTTAATTAGCCTCGGTTATTTATTCATTCGGGTTGTAATAATTAGTTTAATTCGGACTTTCGGATTTTGATTCGCACGCTCTTGCACGAGGGCAATGTTGTAATAAGTTGTATGTCTTCCAACCCTACGTCTTTCTCCCTTGTACTTACTTGCTTATGATGGTTAGTATAGAACATCATTTTTTCAAATTAGCATCTTTATGCTTTGCATCCACTTGTCTTGCATGCATTCAAGGTTCGGTTCATCATACTAACCAAATGTTTAAATTCATTTCTTGACTATGTGCTTTATCGCATGTTTTGAATGGAATCATATGCCATGTTCATAGCTGAGCCTATTAAAATTACATAACGTATGCGTTGCATTTAGTCATATTGTATTAGTTAGGAGCTTGCATGTTTTCTAATTATTTTGCTTTGTTTTGGCTCGGAGTACTAGCTGAGCAATTTCGAGTTTTAGCATGATGCATTGTGTGTTAGTGTTATAATATCAAGCATATTTCCATGAGGCTAATTGCTTAAATGATAGAATTGTTTGAATGCCTGTGGATGAAAGCTAGTTGCTTGAATCAGGATGGCTTGATTAAATGTCCATTTTAGCCCACTTTTTCAAGTGGCGAATTCACAAAAACAATTTCAAATAAAACATGAGATCAAGTGTTCTAATTCTTGCAAACTAGTTTATACCTTGTATGCGGATCACATAGTAAAAATAGCTAATAAATCGAAATAAGAGCACATAATGTAAATAAAAAAACACATTATGATTAGTAGAGGCTGATCTTTGATCGGGCGAGTGGGGTGCTCAATTCATGACCTTTCCCTCTAGTACCTAAGTTCCCTAGCCGAGACACTTTGGTGATGACGGACTAATGGCCTTTGGCACGAGTCACGGGTTTCCTAACTTTCCCAAAAAAATATTTAGGTGGCGACTCTGTAATCTGGTAAAGGAGTCCATTTTTGGCATTTTATTCAAACATTGATTTTCCAAAAAGAATTACTGGATTTGGACTCTTTTTGTGTTTTTACTATTTCACATTGCACTTGTGAAATCGGATTCAGAACCACAAGCGGAGTTTGAAGAGTTCGAACTGTAGGGCTATTCGTCTTCCGAAAGGAGCACAAAAAGTCCGGCTATAGTTTCTGGCGACTCTGCTGGGGATTTAGAGAACTTGAATTGAAACTCATGATGTGACGTTTTATTTACATATATATGTTCTTTGCATTGTATTTGCATTGGTGCTCTTAAGTCACTGTGTTTGCCATCTGCTATTCCTGGACGGTTTGCCAGAGGCTTACCCAAAAAGCTTGCCAAAAGGTTGACTGGTCATGGGTACTATCATGTTGGAAACACAACCCTTGGATCTAGATTACCGCTATACCGCTTGATCCACCTTTCACTTCTCGGTGTTAGGTACGAGAGGTATATTAGGTAATCTTACTGAGGTACCCTTTCGACCATTAGACCTTGTTGCATGTAGTGAAGCTACAGTGACTGTTCCAACTTAGGACAGGATGTCACCTATTTGCAGGATATTGTGAAAACTTGTTGTTTGAATTAGTGCAGCCTAGATTATGCCAGAAATCTAGGATAGGGTAACCCTACCCGCTCATAGGGGTGTTTTGGTTCTTTTTACTTGATATGTGCTTTTACAGTGAGACTGTACAGGATGGTTCATATCAGTTTAAAGTTTGAAAATAGAGTTCAATGGGGATTACAGTTCAGCTATTTGTTATGACTGTTGTGAATTGGGGTCGAAGTGCTGTCTGATTTTGATTTTTTGTTTTTTCTTTTTGCTAGGTAGTTTACCATCATAGCTTCAGAAAGACCCAACATTCCCTAAGTTGTGTGGACTCGTTTCGGTAGGCTGTGTAAAGCTCAAGACCTTGTTGGTGGTCATCCCGTGCTAGTCTCGCTTCCTCTAGTCACTCGACGGAGAAGGAACAGACGGTCAGTAACATTAGTACAAAGCACTCCACAAACATCTACCCGTTCTCACTCAGTCAGTTCACCAGTATCTAGTTCACCCAGATTAGCAATGGCACAGAATACAACATAGAACGCAGAGGAATTCGCTGCCACAATGACTGCCTTCCAAAGGACTATGGACACTATAAACTAGAGGATGGCTGCACAAGATGAAGTCATTTCCGACCTACGGTGTACATGTGGGGCATCAATATCAACCGTGCATCTGTTCTCGACTGCTCAGCCAAACCCAGATCTACCCCCACCAGTTGAAAACCTGCCAGTCCCGGATCCTTAGGACATGTTTCCCCCAGCACCAGTTTATCGGCCTTTGATTCAACCTTCCCCAGGGATGTTTCCTTTTGATATCAATGAAATTGATCCGACCTTGGTCAAGACTGCTAGATTGGGAAAAACATTGAAGAAATCCCAGGGCTTCAACTCCGTTCTAGATATCAAAGATGGGTACATTGAGGCTTCGGTCAGATTATTGGAGAAATTTAAGATGCTCACATCAACAGATTCGATGGGAGTGGGGATCCAATTGTGCATGTCCGGTTGTTTTCGGATGTATTGAGGCCCATGGGCTTGTCTTGAGCACAAAAGCTTTCATTGTTTGGGAGAACCTTGTCTGATGTGGCGGCTATCTGGTACGCTAAGTTGGAGGACTCTATAAAACGGAATTGAGAGGAGCTATTTGAGGCATTTGTCAATCAGTATTCATATAACACCCAGATAGAGGTAACCATTAGTGAGCTGGAGGCTACTACCCAGAACCCCAAAGAATCATTTATTGATTTTATCGCCTGGTGGAGAGCCAAGGCAGCCCGAATGACAAATAGGCCTACCGAGAGAGAACAAGTCTGACTAGTGGTCCAGAACCTTGAGCCATACATACTGTAGAGGATGATAATGGCACCGTTGTCCACATTTGCTTCCATACATGAGCTGGGGGTCCAGATTGAGAGTGCATTCAAAAAGGGTATCATCTACAGAACGAGCGAACCCACAAGAAGGCCATTTTCCCAGAATACCAATGCTAGCAGCAACACTACTCCACGGCCTGCAGATGTTAGCAATGTCGTCACAACGGCCAAGATGGCTGATCCTTTTGCTACTGCCACAACCTCACAACCTTCACAAAGTACCGGTCCACCCCAGAATTGAAGAGTTTTTACTCCCCTCCATATGAGCCCAACCCACGCTCTCAAGCTATTAATGCAAAAGGGGCATCTCAAGCCTCTCGATCCTCGTTCACTTCCAGACCCATTGCCATCCAAACACGACTCTACCCAGTATTGTATCTTCTACAAACAACATGGCCATTCCACGGAAATGTGCTACGGTCTACGTTATGAGATCTAGGATCTCATTGACAACAAAGTCATCGCCCCACCTTCCAAGCCAAACGTAACAACCAACCCACTTCCTGCACACAACCAAGTCCCCTCGCCCAGAAACATTAACCACATCCATACTCTATTGCCCACCTTCAACCCTAGCGCATACATTACCTCATCCCACCTATCAAAATCGAAGGTGGTCATTCCAGAAGGCACAAACATGTGCATGACGGATCTAACACCACAAATCCAATCCAAGCCCGTGGCAGTAGAAACGGAGAAAGCGAAGAATGCATTGAAGACAGGGTCGCCTGATACCCGTCTCATAAAAAAGGAGGTCTCGCTCACGGAGGAGTACGATCCTAGTCTATACATTGTTGCTATCGATCAGCCGAAGCCAGTAGTCATATTATTGGACTTTCTCAGCATTAATGCTATCGAGGAAGACCAAATGGTGCAGAATCTGAATGAGTGGCCTGAGCAAGGCCTGAATGACTTAGCAAACCTAGAGGAGAATCTGGCGGAATTGGAAGAGGATCTGAAGGATTTTTACTTCTTCGAGGAAGAAGATATAAGCTATGTGCAGATGGGATGGTGGGATCTGAGCCATCCAGAACAAGTAATGGATGGTTGAGTGAGGAAGATTCAAATGTGGAGGAACAGACAGGAGAGACTGAGACAGAAGAGGAAATTACTGTTAAGGGTAAGACTGAGGTTGTACCTCTTACTGAGAAGGAATAGGCATTGGAACAATTTCAAAAGGAAAGGATAGAGGAGATCCAAGCGAAGATAGCTCTGGAACAAGGCAAAGGAAAAAGGAAAGAAGAACCTGAAATAACAGCGGGTGATGCCTAGATAACCAGAAAGCTCGAATGGGATCCCAATAACCGAAAGAGGATGTTGAGAAAACTCAGGAAGTATCGGGATGTTGAAACCCGAGATGTGGTGGAAGAAGAGTGGTATGATGATGGGGCGCGTGATGTTAATATGCTCCGGATGGAACCCAATGCCAGTTTGGCCATGACTGCAGGAGAGTGGTGGAAAGACAGCGACCTAAGCCATGAGTACACTGATGAAGGTTAGAAGGCTGATACCCAGATGACACTTGGTATGCCGATGAGATCAATCATATGACCTGGAGCAGTCGGTACTTCAAACCCGCAGCAATAGACCAGCCAGAAACCTCTGGAAAGGAGGCTGAGAGAGCAAAAGAGAAGGATGTTGAGGAAAACATGGTCTTAAAATGGCTCAAGAAGATTCAGGTCGACATATCCATCTGGGGACTGATAATGGCATCTTAGGAACATAGACAAGCCCTGCTTGAAGCAATGAACCGAACCAAACTACCTATTGACACCACCGCTGACCAATTGGTGTCATTGGTCACCTCTAGGGACGTTATGCCAGTAATATCCTTTACGAATAAAGAATTTCCTCCCGAGGGTGCCAACCACAACAGGGCTTTGTATGTAACCTTGAAAAGTCGAAAAAAGTGGATTCCGGTGGTATTGGTAGATATCAGATCGACAATCAATGTGTGCCCAGTGAGGACTGCCTATGCCATCGGTCTGAGACCGATTGACTTTACACCCACAACCCAAGCTGTCCGGGCTTACAATAATATAAGCCGGGATGTCGTGGGAACGTTCAAGAGCAATATCCTAATCGGCCCGTCCGAACATGAGGTAGAATTCCATGTCATGAATGTTCCGGCCACATTCAACCTACTTCTGGGAAGGTCCTGGCTACATTAGATGAAGGCTGTATCATGAACAGTCCATTAGGTAGTGAAGTACCCTTTCAAAGGTGGGATCGCCACTGTGTACGATAACTTTGCGATCCATCCTCCCCAAAGAACCACCGCTCCATTGTTGGAAATCACACATGGGGAAAAAGACGTGTTCCTTTCTGGCTTCTCTCTGGTAGAAGCCTGGTTGGTCCAAACTATCAAGGAAGAGGGCGATGGAGATTATGTGAGTGCGCAATCCATATACATAATGAACAAACAGGGGCATATGCCCTGGTCGGTACTAGGCCGAAGTGGCAAACAGGGAGGTACTGTTGCAAAGAAGCTAAGTCATAACCCCCATGCTTTCGAGCTGGAATACAAAGCTACCGCTGCAGATTGGCAAAGGAAAGGACAAGGAGTTGACAGAAAGGCTGAAGGCAAAGAGGACTGGGAAACAGTATGAGTTAGTCCACAAATCAATACAGGGAACCTTGAACGGACGCTTTGTCTGCCAAGGGGAAGATTTCCCATTCTATGGATTCTCAGAGCCTTGGTATGACTGGGCAACAAAGACTAGGTATCCGACATTCGAGATCTTTTTCAGACACCAATTACCGGAAGAGAAGGATGAGTAGACAGACCTAAGCACTGATACGGATCAAGGAAAGACTGCAAACCTAGACATTGAAGAGGAGGAGCTGTTGGGAAAGGCACTGGCTGACTTACTGATGAGTTCTACTACTAGAGCTAAGACCACCAACTTGGGGGATAGTTTTACTATCTCAATGATCGGGGATAACCCAGCAGCGGATTTCTCCAATCTTATCGTAGATGCATCTGAGGCTCCACGCCTAGTCTGGAAGTTTGAGCAAGGTGTCATCAACAGTTTTGAATTGGATAGTGGGTCCGGATCTGATTCCATTGAGTCTATAGAGTCGGAGTCAGATTCGAGTTCCTCTGAGTTTGGTACTTCTAAGAGTGGTAACCCAGATACCAAAGTCCTGCCCAGGTCATCTTTTAGCTTTTCTTTTCAGTCCACTGTAACCGAAGATCCAGACTTTTTGAATGGGAATACTGTGAATGATGCCTATTTCTTTGTGCCTTTGGTTTGTTGTACTAATCTTAATTTTCAAAATTTTGACATAAACGAAGAGGAAGAAATTCCTCGGGTTTTGAAAAATGTGGTTGATCATGAGAAAGAGAGGCGTGTTAAGCCCTGTACAGATGAAATCGTATCAATTAACATGGGTACTAAGGAAGATCCTTGCTTGGTCCAAATCAGGTCCACGCTGTCTTCGAAGGAACGCAAGCATTTAATCACTTTATTAAAAGATTTCAAAGATGTTTTCGCGTGGTCCTAGGAAGACATGCCTAGAATCGATCCTGAGATTATACAGCACCAAATCCCTTATGACCCTGAGGTCTGGCCAGTTAAGCAAAAGCTGTGTAGAGTTCACCTAGATTGGGCTTTGAAGACTAAGGAAAAAGTTACCAAACAGATTGAGGCGGGGTTCTTGCTTGTGTTTGAGTATCCAAAGTGGTTGGCCAATATCGTTCCAGTCCCAAAGAAGGATTCCAGAATCAAAGTTTGTGTCGACTTCATGGATCTGAATAAGGCTAGTCTGAAGGATGATTTTCCACTGCCGCATATTGATGAGTTAGTAGGCTTCACCGCGGGCCATGCATTGCTCTCGTTCATGGATGGTTTTCCAGATATAACCAGATTCTGATGGCACTCGAGGATAGGGAAATGACAGGTTTCACTACTCTATGGGGCACCTATTGCTATTGAGTCATGCCGTTTAGGTTGAAAAATGCCAGGGCAACTTATCAAAGGGCTGCAACTGCCATTCTACACGACGTGATCCATAAAGAGTTTGAGGTGTATGTGGATGATATGATTGTCAAGTCCAAAGATCAAGAGGGCCACTACACCGCCGTGGAGAAATTATTTTAGCGGATAAGAGAGTATAGGTTTAGGTTGAGCCAACAAAAATGCACTTTCGGCGTAACAACAAGGAAAATGCTGGGATTCTTAATCACACAGAGAGGAATTGAGGTAGATCCTTCCAAAATCAAGGCCATCTTGGAAATGCCACCACCAAGGACTGAAAAGAAGGTGTGCGACTTTCTATGTAAAGTGCAATTCATAAGACAGTTTATTTCAAAACTAACCTTAACTTGTGAACCACTATTTCGTCTCCTGAAGAAAGGAAAATGTTCCAATGGGACGATCGCTGTCAGTTCACTTTTGAACAGGTCAGGCATACCTATAGAATCCGCCTGTGTGATCACCGCTAGAACCAGGAAAACCGCTAATTTTGTACCTATCAGTGACAAACTCAACTATGGGGTGTATGTTAGCTCAGGAGTCGGAGGCCAAGGTGGAGAAAGCCGTTTAGTATTTGAGCAAGAAAATGCTAGATTACGAGACCCGTTACACTCCCCTTGAGAAATCTTATCTAGCCTTGGTATGGGCTACCCGGAAGTTGAGGCACTACCTGTTAGCTCACTCTGTAATCTTGGTTTTGAGATTAGATCCTATCAAATATCTCTCTAAGAAACCAGCGCTTACGGGTAGGCTAGCCTGTTGGTTGCTTCTTCCCTTCAAATTTCATCTTACATATGTTACACGCAAGTCTGTTAAAGGGAGAGTTGTAGCGAAATTCTTGGCAGATCACCCAGTAAAGGGAGATGAAGTGGTGGAGTACTTGTTCCCAGATAAGGATATTCTACAAATAGACAAGAAAACGTGGGCTTTGCACTTTGACGGAGCAGCCAATCTGTACGATTATGGGATTGGTGTATTGCTGATAGCACCTAATGACTCCTATAAACCCTTAGCCTTCAAACTCCGGTTTAAAGTATCTAACAACGAAGCAGAGTATGAGGCGTGTATCACTGGTTTAAAAGCCGCCCTAGAACTAGGGGCAAAAAGGTTGGACATCATTGGGGATTCAAATTTGGTAATGTCTCAAGCCAATGGAGATTGGCGGGTTAAAGAAGAGAAAATGAAGGTTTACCATCAGGTCTTGGATATGCAAATTCTGGGGTTTGAAAAGTTAACGTTTACCCATCTGCTAAGAGAGAACAATCGATTTGTTGACGCACTAGCAACTCTATCTTCTATGGTAGACATTCCATTGGGAGTCAGGATGTGTCCAATCATTATTGAGCAGAAGTACACGCCGGCCTATGAAACCATCACCATAATAGACGAGGCTTCAGATAAGAACCCTTAGTACTATGATATCTAGAATTTTCTAGAAAAGGAGGCTTATCCGCTAGGAGCAAATGCCAAGGAAAAAGGGGAATATGGCGTCTGGCCGTTCAATTCATCATTTGGGAGGCAAGTTGTACAAAAGAGGCCATTTGGGAATGCACAAGTTATGTGTTGAGGAAGAGGAATCAAAGTGCCTTATGGAGGCCATCCATGGAGGAGAGTGCGAGGCCCACATGAATGGTGTAATGCTTGCCCAGAAAATCCTTAGACAAGGTTACTACTGGTCAACCATGGAAGAAGATTGTATTGGTTTTGTTCAGCGATGTCACAAGTGCTAGATTCATGCCAATCAGATGAACATTCCACCGCCAAAGCTCTACAACATGACTTCACCATGGCCATTCTCTGTTTGGGGAACAAATGTTATTGTTGTAGTTATGCCAAAAGGGTCAAACGAGCATGAGTTCATTTTGGTAGCAATCGACTACTTCACAAAATGGGTGGAGGCCTAGTCCTACCCTGTGCTAAGTTCATCAAAAACAACTTCATATGCTAGTATGGGGTGCCCAATGAGATTATCTCTGATAATGGGTTGCACTTCAAGAAAGAGGTGATAGATTTGCTTGAGAAATATAATGTGGCTTTCCATAAGTCATTGACCTATAGACCACAGACCAATGGGGCTGTTGAAGCTATGAACAAAAATATCAAGAGAATTTTGCAGAAGATGGTGGAAACCTACAGGGACTGGCCAGATAAATTGCCGTTTGCGCTTTGGGGCAACAGAACCTCAATCCGAACATTTACAGGGGCAACCCCCTATTCTCTTGTCTAGAGGATGGTGGTTGTTTTACTGATTGAAATTGAAGTGCCCTCACTATGAATTATTGCTGCGTGTCAAATAATAGGGGCAGATTGGCAGCAAAGTGGGTTCGAGGAGTTGATGTTGTTTGATGAGAGAAGACTAAGAGCATTGTATCATGTCCGAGGCTACCAATGCCGAATCGCTAGGGCTTTTAACAAGAAAGTTAAGGGGACATGGTGCTGAAAGACAACCAAGCTCCCATTCATGATCCTAGGGGCAAGTTCAAACCCAACTGGATTGGTCCTTACATCATTGAGTCAATCTGGTCAGTAGGGGCGACTATTTTTATGGACTTGGATGGCCTGGAGTTCTCACAACTGATCAACATGGACAAGTTGAACAAATATTACCCCTGAGAGGCTCACTAGGCCGAAAACCTGAAAGGGCGACCTAGGCAAAAGTTAGAGCATAAAAAATTAGAAATAAAGAAAAATTGAGCTCGCGAGGTTGAAAACCCTAAAAGGCGACTTTGGCAAAAGTTCGAGTGCAAAAGAAGAGAGTTAATACTTGAGTGAACTTGAACCGAACTACGTAAGGCCTGATTTCCATTTTTTTGGGATACGTAAGCAACTTCATCCTGAAGTTCAGCCGTAACTATCTTTAATTCAACTGTTCTATCAGTTTTCTTGACCAGGTTATCCTTGTTCACTATCTATTAGTTCGGTTATGCTCTTCATTTTGGGAAGAAAAGCTGATTACAGTGCAGAACGACAGTGATACGCAATCAGGGGTAGTTATGATTTCTTTTGATCCGAGACTGTACATCTTGAGAATCGATGCTGTGCATGTTAGGTGTGGTGATCATTTTCGAAAATTGTTTTGAAAAGTTTTAATAAAAGTTGATTTTGTTCAAAATTTTACTTTTTACAACTTAGACCATTTTTGGGACTGAAAGGAAAATTTTCAGTACTCGCAACTTTAATTTTATTGATTTCAACACAAGTACATTCTCCCTCTTTGATTTAAATCAAAGTTGCTTTTATATCTTAAACTTGAAAAGAAAGATCAAAGCAATAAAACTAGGGGCATAGCAAAGTCAGGTGGCTTTATGCCACAGGTGGCTTTATGCCAAAGACGACCTAACCTCTGCCTCCTCTTCAAGCCAAGTCAAACACTCCTCTGACAGGGTGTAACTAAAACTAATGGCCAGGGGCCAGAATCCATCTTATCCTTCAGGCCACGAGATAATGACGCAGATTGGAAATGAAGCTGTGTATTCCACTCCCTCATCTGGTCATATCTGATCATGCCCGAATTGGCGTCGAAACTGGAGAGGAGAATAGAATACGCAATGTGTGGGGCCAATCAACTCTACACCCCACTGTCGGGACATGCTGTAGCTCATCTCTGCCAAATTAAGCCAAGGGCAACACCAAGTTATGTCAGCTATGGACTGGCTACACATCCAATCACACCACAACCCTTCTGAGGGGAAGTCCACTAGCCGTTGATGAAAGAAGTAAGCTCGGGCCGATTACTTGGGTCAAGGATCCACTACTTGCAGTTTATCCATGAGCCATACTTGGGGAGGGATGAAAAATAAGAGAGATTAAAGAATAGAGAGGTGTACGATGACAGAAAAGTAAGGAAAGGGGTTATGAGAGAAAAATAGAGAATGAGTGTTGAGTGATGTAAGAATCATAAATTAGAAGGGTGGAAAATAATACTTGGAGAAGTAGCAGACTCCCTGCCAGCCGGGTGGTCTCTCCTCGGCGGAAAGCATCTAAACCCATCAAGGTTTCGGCCAGTGCCAAACCCATGCAACTCTTACCCTCTTTCAGATGTTGAGCTAATTCGACCAACTGGATGTTAGCTCTGCCGAAACTAGGGGCAAGGAGGAACTGTGCAAGAAGGCACAAACAGAGAGCATGTCGCCGGTGGCCTCGCCAAAGAAGGTCACTTCTGTCTCCAATGGAAAAAAATCGATGAACTAAACCGAGGATGTCTAGTCTCCCATCATGTGCCAAAGACTGAGCCTCGTGTAATGACAACCCACACATCTGTCCCAAAGCTTGGGCATGGCCAAAACGGGGCTGCGGTATGATTTCTTCATCGCGCCGGGACTCCATCAAGGCTTGAAATTCCTCGAGTGTCAGACACACCTCTTGTGCTCCGAATTGAAACATGTGTGATTGGATTCTAACATCGACCAGCGGCATGAAGGAATGGAAAGCAAAGAGAAGTGCAACTTAGAGGAAAAAGGGCATTTAGGCCAAAATCACGAAAATTCACCTTTTCTGAGACGTCCAAAGTGGCTGTCCAGTCTCGGAGCCTATTGTTGCACAATGTCTCCATTTTGAGAGCAAAATATCAAAGGCTTACTATTCTACTAGAAAAATAGCATGATAGCATTATTTATAGAGGATGAGAAGGAGTAGTGCATGATAGCTGGGTAGCACTGACCGACCTCACATTGAGGCCTGGTCGTGCCTTAGTGAAGCCCAGCCTTGCATATTTAGGCCCAGCCGGGTCTAAATGATGTGTCAGAATCAGTGCGGTTGCAGGAAATGCCAACTTTTGCCTTCACATACCACAATTGTATTTTGAGTCTTGTTTTGTTTGTACGAAAGTGTTTTTTGGTATTTTATGAGTTGTTTTTATTTTGTTTTCTCGTTATCGAGTTGTATTTCATATTTTGTTCGGTTGTGGGTAGTTATCCGATTCAAGAATGAATGCAAGAGCAAGTCTTATGTGAAGTTATCATGCAAGGATTACGCCATTCATCACATGCAAATACCATTCATCACATTGTGCAAGGAAGTTATTCAACAAAAATTTGTCTTTTATAACTGGCTGGTCTAACCCTGATCATTGTTTTAGAAAGCAATAAAACAAAAAAAAATCTTTCAAACAAAACAAAAGGGACTATTTGAAGCTGGTCTTTAACAACGAAGCAAAAACAGCAAAAACAAAAACTAAAACAAAGTTGTCGCCCTCGTCAACAGCCCATTCTTGCCCTCTTTCTCCTCGGCTGCGGAGGAGGTGCATCACTGTCGTCGCTGGGGCTGCTGAACTGTAAGTCAACCTCCTGTCCCTCGTCCTCGAGGGTCGTAGACCCTTCAAAAGACTCCTCGGAAGGTGAGCGCTGCCTAGCTCGGCCTCTTCCTCGATTGGCTCCTCCTCGGCCCCTCATTGGGCCCTGTCTCCGTCTATTGGCCGAAGGAGGTCCTACAGGCACTACTGGTGCCGACTCAAACTGAAAAAGAGGACAGGTATCAGTATGAACTAACAAGAGTAAATAGTATGGCTACAATAGTGAACTATAGATAGAATGTACCTCAATCCCATGTGTGACTAAGGCGGTCTGCCTCCTCCATACCATGAGGAGCAGTCGGTTGATCACACGATGGAGGTCATCAGCATACGCCCGGGGTATCTGCAAAAGGAACATAATTTGAGAAAGGTGGACAAAAGTGATAGAGAACAATGAACACAAATAGTAGAAAACAAAAGAAGACAAAGTACAGTAAGTAGAAGCATAAAGGAGTGTATACCTACTCGATGCCAGGGGTGAACGCTAGCTTGCGGTTCCTCTCCTCGATATGCTCAAGCGGAATCTGCTCGATCACTCCATTTGGACGCATGTACATGATCTCAGTGGGAATCATGGGAAACCCAGGAATGGGAGCAATGACAGGGGCACTGTAGACACCCCATTTTTGACCGTCCTCAAGACTTGGATGTCACCGTTGGAACACTCGGTGATTATCCATGTTTGTGTTCGTTTGGAGTTCCCGGAGTTCTCGGCTCGCGCGCCTTGCCTCAGGACCTCCGGACTCGACCGTTTGTGTTTGGTTTTGCACCAAACACTTGTGTTTTGCCTTGGAAGGGCAGGGAATGCTTTGTGAGGCATCCCCACACACCACCGGCTGGGGCTAGAGGCCACCGGCTGGCTAGAGTTGCCATCGGCACTATATTGTGCCGGTCGGCACTATTTTGTGCCGGTCGGCACTGTTTTTGGCAAAATGACCATTTTGCCCTGCCGACTCTTATACAGTTGTTTTCTGAGATATTTTCAGACAGCTGTATGCCTTTTGTTTCCCCTCCATACACGTGTATGGAGGGATGAGCCTTTGTTTTGGCTTAGCTTGTAAGTCTTGGTTGCCTATAAGAGAACTCTTGCTCTCTTGGCTCAAGGGTTAGAAGATTTGGAGAGTTAGACATTTTAGGAGAGGGAGAAGCTCTGGTTTTAGGTTAGATTTTGTGTATCTATCCTATCTCTCTCTTTCTCTCTTGTTTTGTACACTAGGTGTTTGTGACTTACTATTGCTCACCAACACCTAGTGTTTCACCTTCCTCTTGGAATTGAAGTGCTAAGGGCTTGTTCTTGGTGTTCTTGACTGGTTTGGAGCTCAAGGAACTAACAACTCCAACCTTTGTGAAGTTGATCATCAAGGGTAAGAAACTTACTTTACTTACCCCATTTTTGCACTCCATTTTTGCCTAGTTTAAAACAGTTTTTGTGCTTGGTCTATAACACAAAAGAGTTCTGTTTTTTAACCCTCTTTATTGTTTATTAAGAGTGTTTTGTGGTTTGGGGGAGTTTGACCCCCTTTAGGCCTTGAAAAGGGCTCATTTTTGTGCTATTTTGGAGAGATCCGGGACTTGTGTGCTTGGACCTTTCCACCACTGAAATCTTGAGGGATTTCAGTGGTGGAGATGGTGCCTTAAAGTCCTAGAAAGGGGAGGGCCACCCCCTCTCCTTGATGTCCTTGAAAAGGGCAAGTTTTGGCTTCCAAAGGAGCACCATGTTTGAGTGTGTGTTGAGCATGCCTTGGTTGTTTTCCATGCTTATATTGCCATGATATAACATGCCTCCAAGTTGGTTTTGGTCTCCTATGCATGCTTAGTATAGTTGCCTTGTAATGCCTCTTTATGCCTTAACATGCTTAGGTTGTATGCCTCCATTTCTAGCATGTTTTAGACTTGTGTTTGTGAAGATTTCGTGCTCATATTACCATGTTTTAGGTCTGTCCATAAGTATTTTGGTCAATCTTAGCATGTTTAATATAGCCCCTTTGCATTTGGCTTGTTGGCCTTAAGAGCATGCATGTGTAGCATGTGTTGTTTGCATTATTTTGGTGGTTTGGGGCCACTTGACATGCAATTTCAGTCCCCTAGAAGTGCTTGTATGTTTACATTGCATGCCTCTTTGTGACTTCTTAAGCTAATGTTAAATGCTCCATGTTTTGGTCATGTTGCATGCCCTTGATTTCAAGCTTCTTAGATGCCATCTAAGTGGTCCTTTGGGCCTATTTTGACATGCTCAAAGTCCGTTTTGGGTTGATTAATGCATGCCATAATTGTCTTGCATAGGTATGGTTCAATGCCTCATTGACTTGCCTTAAGCCTAGGCTATTTGCATGCTTTGTTTGGCATGCTTCATTGCATGATTTGGCATCATGTTTGAAATGAATTTCAGAGCTTTTAATGCATGCTTTTAGTCCATGCTTGTGCCTCTTTAAGTGTGCTTAAATGTTGCTTGTTTATGCCTTGGGTTTGAGCCTTAACGCGTGCACATGTGTATGTGCACTTGGTCTCATTTTCTAGGCACTTTGGCCACTGATTTTAGGCCTTTTGGGTTGCCTAATTCATGTCTAGGTCCATCCCTCATTTGGTTTGCATGCTTGTATTATATGCTTGCTTGTATGCTTGCATGAGTGCATTGTATTACCCTTGTTGCATGGTAGATAACATGACTAGGTTGCATCATGTCAACATGCATTCCTTGTCCCTTGAGTTGGTGATAGGGATTGGGACTTTTGTTTGTTTGATTTGCACACATTTGAGATCAAAGTTGCATCCTTGATTCTTAGGGCCATCATGCATGAAAATGCGCGATTGGTGGTCCGGGAATCGAGGCACATGCCCCGTTGAGTCATTAACATGATGTGGGATGTGTTTTGTGCATACATGCTTTGAATTACCTTGCCATGCATAGTTTGTCCTCTGTTGCTGTGAGTTGCAGGATCTGCAGAACATTTTGTGCCGACCGGCACTTTTTAGTGCCGACCGGTAGTGTTTTCCCAGCCGATGGAACAATTCAGTGCCGGTGGCCTCCCCCTTCAGCCGGTGGTGCTCTGCCCCAGCCGGTGGTACTCCCCAGTGCCCTGAGAGGCACTCCTGGGATTTTGGTAATTTTCTGAGGAGGAGAGCAGAGGAAGCAGAGGCAATCCGTGCATGGCAGTGCGATTCCGAGCCAATTCCGAGCGCGCGCTGTTTAAATTAGATTAATTATTTTATTTAATTAATTTAGTTGATTTGTAATATTTTAATTAGCTTGCGCAGTTAATTAATTTGTATATTCTTTCGGACCCTCCGAGCGAGGGCAAAGTTGTAATAAGTGTGGGTGCGTGGGTGTATGTCTTCCAATCCCCATTTCTTTCTTCCCTTTTATTTACCTGCTTATGATGGTAGATTAGGGCATATTTAAATTAGCATACCTTATGCAATGCATGCGTGCATTCATGCATTTGTTTACATACATCGGGCTCGGTACATCATACAAACTGCACTGTATTTTCAATTCCGATTTGAATACGTGATAATTGTAACATTTCACGTACCATGTTTAGGGTTAGCCGAGCTTACTCTAGATTGCATCTATGCCTGTGTTGCATTAGCCACTTAACATGAACTAGGTCATGCATGTTTGCTAACCGGGTTATTGTTTTTGGCACGGAGTACGATGTAAGTTTTTATGCCTTAGCACTTCGCATGCGTGTGAATGTTAACATGACAGTATGCTTGCCATGCGGCTAAATGCTTATGTGATATTACTGTTTGAATGCCTGTGGGTGGAGGTTGGATTGCGTGAGTTGGAACAACTCATTGAAATCCGTATTTTAGCCTACTTTCGAGTAGCAAAAACCAACACGTTTTTCGAGACAAAACGGATATGCAGTGTTTATTTCCAAATTAGGCAATCCAGTCTATACTTGTTTGCTGTGCGCATAACATAGTAATTCTAGGTTAATAATTGGGATAAGAGCATGTAAAGTTTTCAAAAACGGATATCATGGTTAGTAGAGGCCGGTCTTCGGACCGGGCGAAAGGGGGTGCTCATAGCTGACCTTCCCCGATCGTACCCAAGCTCCCGAGCCAAGTCACTTTGGTGATGACGGACATGTGGCCTTCGGCGCCGAGTCAGGGTTTCCTAAATTCCCCATTTTAAAAATATTTAGGTGGCGACTCTGTAATCTGGCAAAGCAGTCCATGTTTGGCACTACTTTTCAAAAATCTGTTTTTCTTCAAAACGATTTGCCAGAGGTGGACTCTTTGGTTCAGACTACGAACCGCAACACACAAAAAGGGAGTCCGAACTGTAGAGTGAGCCCACGGGCACGTCTACAGGCACCTCCAGCAGACGCATCACTAGCCACAGCAGCAGCAATAGCAGCAACCTCCGGCACAGCGCGAACCACTCCCAGGGTAAGAGGCGCCATACTTGAGTGTGTAGGAATGTGGTGAAGTCGTCGGGCTCATGATGATGATCACCATCCTCTCCTAACATCAGGAGGTCAAGCTGAGGACTGTCCTGCAGCTCATCAACTACCCTCATGACTGGAGGAGGATGTGGAATGTCAGGATCAGCAATACCCCGTGGATGAACCTCTCTCCTAGATAGTAAGCTTGACCAAAGGGGCCCTTGAATAGAATCCGCACGGTAGAGGCATGCCATGCCGCGACATAGGTCGTCCTCGACACTTGGGTAATGCCCGCCCAGGGATGCCAGTCAACCTATTAAATTAGTGCATATGTCAGAAATCAGTGCAGATGTCAGAAATTGGTGCAGTGTGTTAAATCAGTGTAGTGTGAGAAATCAGTGCAGTGTAAGAAATCGGTGTAGTGTATTAAATCAGTGTAGTGTTAGAAATCAGTGCGGTGTGAGAAATCGGTGTAGTGTGAGAAATCGGCGCAGTGTCAGAAATCAGTGTGGTGTAGAAGCAACAGTATGAGAATGACCGTATAGTGTGGAAAATAGTGCAGTTTTCTTACAGTATGTAACAGTTAAAGGTTGGTATTTTGTTACCTAGTCTGTAGTGATTGTGTCGAAGAAGCAGTGGAAATAAGGGAAGTCTCGGTCTACACGGCAGTGGCGCTCAAATCAGGAGTTATAGTACCGTGAGCGGGGTATTGACAACTCTATCGGCGTCACCAGGACCGGAGGTAGAGAAGTGAAATATGTGTAAACCCAGAGCTGCAAATAGAAAAAGATGGATGAAGTAGATAAGCAGAAAATGGAATGCAAATGAACATAAAATGCAAAATGATCAGAATGCACAAAAAAGATAAGTGCGAGGCGTACCTTCCAAACCCTCCAGTAGCCGCCTAATGAATCTACCTTGCAGCGGGAGACGGAGCTCATGTAGCAGTATAAGGTGACCAGGCCGATGCCACATCAACCATACTCTGCTACCTGGAGGAGGTGGACCAGTGCCCCTAGAAGATATAACCCCATGGTATTTTCCCTGTTCGCAAAGAGGGTAGTATTGAGGAGATACATGAGGAAGCCACGGATGTATTGGGCGACCAAATCTAGAGTGGTGGATTAAAAGTCGGAGAAGTACTCGAAGAACCAACTATACCATACCATCTCGTGGCTGGTAGTGTTTGGGATCGCTCTAAGAAGCTAATGCTGTGTAGCTCTCCACTGTGTCATGTCAGGATCGTATGGGATCGGATCGCCAACTCCAACCCGCAGGCCGATGTGCATCGCAAAGTCGTACGGGGTCAGAGTCATCTCCCCGATCGATGAGAAATGGAATGAATCTGTGGTGTCCCACTATCTCTCGACCAAGGCCCCATACAACAGTGACTCGGCCCTCATCTATATAAGCCCTAAGCAGAAGGGCCCAAAGCCAGTTGCGTCAACTAGTGCGTGGACCTCCGTGGGCAGTCTCTCATACTAGCGCTGAGGCCTGGATATGGATCCGTATCTGCCAATCCTCCTGGCTATCACCTGCAAATAGGACAAATATGGCATTTAACTAGTGGTCTGCTTGTGAGATTCAACAATGCATCAAAACAAAGGGAAGTTGCTTACCGTTGAGGCATCGACGAATAAGTGCCCCATGGGCTCTTACAGCAAGATATCCTCGTCTATCCCGAGGATGAGGTCCTCGAATCTCAAAATGCCACTTGGGGGTGGAGCATGTGTGCGTGGTCGGTATGTGGTCGTGTCAAATGGCCTATCAACGAAGGGAGGCAATGCGGGAGCATCCTCGGCTTCCATTTCTGCGCCTAGGGCAACCCCAATACCAATGATGGGGTCTGGAAATGGGAACTTCATCACTAGCCATGGAGAAGAGTGGAGGAAATGAAGAGAAAGCAAGAAAAATGTAAGGGGTTAAGCCCTAAGAGAGAGAAAATGAGAGGGGAAAGTGAAAACACAAGAGTGAGTCCCCAAAAAACCAAGAAAACCCGTGAGAAACAAGGCAAAAACAATGAGAAACCCAAAAACTTGACCGAATCAAAATCCAATCGATTCAAAATGTAGAGGAAATAAAGGGTTTTTGAAGAAAAAATGGCGAGATTTGTTGGGAAACACAAGGAAAAGAGGAAATCAAGAGAGAGAGGAAAGCTTGAAAGAGAGAGGAAGGATTTTCGGATGAAAAGGTGTGAGGAAATAGGGTTTGGGTTTGTTTTAAACAAATAAATTGCGAGGAAAGGCCGAAACTGCCCTTGCCGCTATCAAGGCCCGGCCGGTTGTTGCAATGCCCGCCCGTGCTTCACTGAGGCCCAGCCGGTTCTCAATGACAACAAAGTTCAGTTTTGTTCTTTCCTTCTCTCTCTTCCTTTTTGTTATTTATTTCTTGTATCATGGAGTTGAAAATAAGAAAGTTCAAAGTTGACAAAAAGAAAAAAAGAAGAAAGAAGAAAAACCCAAAATAAGAAAGTTCAAAACAGTGAAAGGAAAAAAAGAAAGAAGAAAAACCAATAATAAAAGAGTTGAATAAGAAAATAAAAATAAAGAAAATATAAAGAGAGTGGAAAAGAAAAGAAAGGTTTTTTGTTCGTTTCCTTGTTGTTATTATTGTGTGAGCGCATTTGTTTTGTTTAAGCTTACTTGTTTAAACTTGTTTGTTCAAAACTTTTAATTTGTTTAAACTATTTCGAGTTGTTTATAATATGCTTTGTCTGAATCATAGTTCATTTTGTTGTTCTGTTACATGGTGAACAAATGATATTGTATGTATGGTTCATTCAGAGAAGTTCCAGTTAAAATCATTCGTGCCGTAGTAAAATCATTGTCCGTTTTACAACCAAATTGAAGCTCGGTGTGTTGTGTTCATTATTTCAACGCGTGGGTAAATTGGCTTCCACTTTACTGCACTGCTTTGATTGTTTTGATTTTTACGCCTTTCTGTGTAGAATCCACGTTTATTTCTCATTCCTACTTATGTGATTTGTTTATCCACTTTTCTTCCTCTCGCGTGCAACGCATTAGGATTGTACCTTTGGTTAAAAACATTGGGCGTGTCCCAGTGTTCACACCTCATTTCCTCCTCTCGCGTGTGACGCGTTAGGATTGTACCCCTAGTTAAAAACGGCAGGTGCACCTGTTTGTTTACACCTCTTTTCCTCCCCTTGCATATGACGCGTTAGGATTGTACCTTGGTTAAAAATGGCAGGTGCGCTTGTTTGTTTACACCACCTTTCCTCCTCTCGCGTGTGACGCGTTAGGATTGTACCTTTAGTTTAAACAATGAGTGTGTCCCAGTGTTCACACCTCCTTTCCTCCTCTTGCGTATGACGCATTAGGATTGTACCCTTGGTTAAAAACAGTAGGTGCGCCTGTTTGTTCACACCACATTTCTTCCTCTTGCGTGTGACGCGTTAGGATTGTACCTTTGGTTAAAAACATTGGGCGTGTCCCAGTGTTCACACCACCTTTCCTCCTCTCGTGTGTGACGCCTTAGCATTGTACCCTCGATTAAAAACAATAGGTGCGCCTGTTTGTTCACACCACCTTGCCTTCTCTCGCGTGTGACGCGTTAGGATTGTATCTTCGGTTAAAAACATCGGGTGCGCCCGGTGTTCACACCACCTTTCCTTCTCTCATGTGCAACGCGCTAGGATTGTACCTCGATTAAAAATAGCAGGTGTGCCTGTCTGTTCACACCACCCTTCCTCCTCTTGCGTGAGACGCGTTAGGATCTTGGTTGAGACCTTGGGTGCGCTCGATGGTTACGTTGCCCTTTCCCCTTTCTATGCGAGGCGTAGTTAGGTTTGTATTTTCTTATATCCTTTCTACGTGAGACATAGGTTGGTTTGTGCTCTCTTTGTGCTTTTCACGCGAGGCGTGCCCATTTGTTTACTTCGTTTCGTGTGAAACACGATGAGGTTTATTTTTCTTTGTTTTGTATTTTTATTCAAACGTTGCATTCTTGTCTAGATTGTAGTGTTGTTTCATTGCTTCATTTACATATGTTTCATTGCATTGCTTCATTGCATGATCATAAGTTATTTGCTGCAGTTCATGTTGCATTTTGCCCCAAGTTCAATTTTTGCATTTATGTCCTGATTTCTTGCCCGAGCCTTGCGACCTTGTCAAATGGGTCATCTTTAGGCTTTGACATTCACTCACGTCACGTTATGACTTTGAGCTCTATCAAAGAGGGGCAACTGTGGACACCCCATTGTCGACCATCTGCAAGGCTCGAGCGCTTTCTCCGATGCACTCAATGATGAAAGTGGTATTGTGCGTGGTTCGAGGTCTCAACCAAGGAGCCTTGTTTAAGCTCCCAAACAACCCCAAACCTTCCATATTCCCACTGATCATACCCAAGAAATTCATTATACACCTTGTGCCATCCTATGTTAAGGTTGAAATAGGAAATAGGGGAATTCATTGAGGCCCGGCCGTGGCTATTGAGGGTCAGCCGGACTTCAGTAGCGAGAAACACTGTTTTGGGCGGGAGCTCGCTAACTATCCATTTTTGTAGATATTTATGATATTTCTAGCTCAAATTCTATATAAATGACCATATACCTCTGTTTTGAGGGTTGAACAATTGAGAAAGAGCCTATACACATAGAGAGAGTTCCTTTTTCCTCATTCTTCGATTGCAAGCTATCTTTGAGTTAACCTACCTTCCTTGTATCATCCATATACACCATACACAACCTTGTCTCATCATCCTAGAGCCTTGGTTGACCCTTGAAAAGCATAATTCAAGTTTGAGAGTGTATCAAGAGTGAGCTTGATCATCAACCAAAGCTTACTCAATTTTGAGAGGTATAAGCTTGCAACTCTTGTTCTTGCTTTTGCTTATCTCATTTCTATCTATTTCTTGTATTCTTGCACTGTTTTGCATCCATTTTAAGTGTTGGAACTTGGATTTGGATAAGCTACCAAAGGTGGTAAAGTTAACACCCTTACTTGCACCTATCTTCATAGCTCAACTCTTGATTTCTTTTCACTCTTTTACTTTTTTTTTTTTTGAACTGATTTTCAGAGTTGAACTATGGCCAAAAAACATGGTTTGAAGTCTTGAAATTAGAGGGGTGGGCCACCCCTCCTTGGTTTTGTTTACATAGCTTCATTGTCTTTACCTTTTGTTTAGCTTTTTTGAGTTCTTTTCTTGCATTTTCAGCCACTATTTTGGCTTATTAGAGACTGTTTTAGGGTTGTCCTATTATATTTAATTGATTCAAGCTTTGATTAGTTCTTTGTTGTAGCATTGGTCTCTGTACATAGCTTGTATTGTTTTATTCTTAGCCTTTCTTTGTCTAACTTTCATGTTAATAACCTCATTTTAAGAATCAACTTTCAATTCCTTTCTTTCATTTGAGAGTTGTTTCAATCGGTTGACGGTCATTCAACACATGAACTAGAGATTCACGCTTAATAGCTTAATCTCTACAGAGATTCATTGTGAACAGCGTAATCTCTCTTTTATGTTGAGAATTACTTCCCGTTTGATGCTTCTCTTCTTTTAGAGGACTTAATCATCACTTCGGACAAATGGACTAAAGAATGGAAATGACTAACATAATTGGTTTAAAAGCAACCAACACATATAAAGAAAATAAGTCATATTGATTGGGCTTGGTTGGATGGTATGCCAAGTTTATCGAGTCAAGAGTGGTCATACGCTAATTCATGGCATTTTGATGATTCTTGAAGCGTCTCCACCTCTCTCTTTGAGTTCACTCTATGACAAGAGGGAGTGGTGGTTGTTATTTATTCAATTTATCAATTTTTGTCTAAATTGTACATCAAAATCATCAAGCAATCAATTTGCTCATTGATGGTTTTGGAAACAATTCTAACCTTCTCTCGAGGCGTTCCCATGACAGAGAAGTGTGAGAGGGACAAACAGAGTCCAGATCACTCTGTCTGCACTGTTTTTCACTTAAATACACAAAATAGAGTTTTGCACGAAATTGAGGCATGACCGGCCTTCTTTAGGCTCGGCCAGGCTTCATTGAGGGCCAGCTGGTCCTCAATGTTTGGTTAGCAGTGTATTTTTTTTTGCAGAAAATAGAGGGCAATGGTTGAGGTGAAACAGAGCAAGCCTGGGGCAGACAGAGCTGTTCTTGAACATTGTGCATGTGCATGCATGCAACCGTTGCGCATCCTTGCTTACATCATGATTAGTATTGTAGTGTTGTAATTAATTTATTACTGTCTCTTTGTAATTATTGTAGTTAATTAGTTTAAATAACGAGTTCGTTTATCGTGGTTATCCTTGTTGTAATAGCATAGTTAGTTAGTTAATTAGCCTCGCTTATTTATTCATTCGGGTTGTAATAATTAGTTTAATTCAGACTTCCGGACTTTGATTCGCACTCTCTTGCACGAGGGCAATGTTGTAATAAGTTGTATGTCTTCGAACCCCACGTCTTTCTCCCTTTTACTTACTTGCTTATGATGGTTAGTATAGAACATCATTTTTTCAAATTAGCATCTTTATGCTTTGCATCCACTTGTCTTGTATGCATTCGAGGTTTGGCTTATCATACTAATCAAATGTTTAAATTCATTGCCTGACTATGTGCTTTATCACATGTTTTGAATGGAATCATATGCAATGTTCATAGCCAAGCCTATTAAAATTACATAACATATGTGTTGCATTTAGTCATATTGCATTAGTTAGGAACATGCATGTTTTCTAATTATTTTGCTTTGTTTTGGCTCGGAGTACTAGCTGAGCAATTTCGAGTTTTAGCATGATGCATTGTGTGTTAGTGTTATAATATCAAGCATATTTCCATTAGGCTAATTGCTTAAATGATAGAATTGTTTGAATGCCTGTGGATGAAGGCTAGTTGCTTGAATCGGGATGGCGTGATTAAATGTCCATTTTAGCCCGCTTTTTCAAGTGGCGAATTCACAAAAACAATTTCAAATAAAACATGAGATCAAGTGTTCCAATTCTTACAAACTAGTCTATACCTTGTATGCGGATCACATAGTAAAAATAGCTAATAAATCGAAACAAGAGCATATAATGTAAATAAAAAAAATACATCATGATTAGTAGAGGCCGATCTTTGATCGGACAAGTGGGGGGCTCAATTCATGACCTTCCCCTCTTGTACCTAAGTTCCCGAGCCGAGACACTTTGGTGATGACAGACTAATGGCATTTGGCATGAGTCACGGGTTTCCTAAATTTCCCAAAAAAATATTTAGGTAGCGACTCTGTAATCTGGCAAAGCAATCCATTTTTGGCATTTGATTCAAACATTGATTTCCGGATTTGGACTCTTTTTGTGCTTTTACTATTTCACATTGTACTTGTGAAATCAGATTCAGAACCACAAGTGGAGTCCAAACTGTAGGGCTATTCGTCTTCCGAAAGGAGCACGAAAAGTCGGGCTACACAGTTCTCTTATCATTGTAACACATGCTGTCGGTTTAGGATGAATAGTTTGGGAATGTATATTGCATGTGTTATCTTTTGTATACGAACTCTGATGAATGAAGGCATGTTATTTCTATTATCCTTCCGCTTATAGGTTGTATTTAACAAAGATGCAAGTACAATGTGCACATACAATGTCTGTGACAAAACATTCACATTTCATATAATCATAAAGTACCAAGATCATATCTTAATCCATTTTTCTTAAATTCATTTCAATTCATGAGCCAATTTTATTATCTTTCAACAACCCAACTGAGACTACAACACAGTGGTTCTCCAATCAACACAATTACCACACAAACACTTAAATCTGCCATTTTACGGAAATTTCATCCGCGGGATCGACACCCATGTATATGCGCAGTTTTGGGACTTTCACCCAGGACACTCTGGCCAACTTAATTTTAATGGAGTCTATCTCCTATCTCCTCCCAAACATGGAGTACATCCCCTTTCTCCTCCCAAACATCATATATATTTAATATTTAAAACATAGTTATATTCAATGATAACCAACAATAGATTAGTTTTAATTCACCTAATCCTGATGCAGTTTTTACAACAATCATAGCTATCCTCCACTAATAGTCTAATACAGTTATTTCTAAATAGATATTAAATCTCAAGACAGATAATTTATTCAAAATTTTCAAAGGTGTGAGGTAATACATATCCAACTCCACCATTTATTTCAATATTCGTCCGATTTCATATTTACAACACCAATGCCATTTATTTATACAAAATAATTTTTTGAATCATTTTAGGGAAAACCCCCCATTCCCAAATATCAATCCAAAGGCCAAAATCAACTACTTTGCCACAAGATACCTCATATTCAAACCTCATAACCCTTTATATCATACTCACTCAAAAGCCCATCTTTTGATTTTAAACCTAAACCCTAGGTTTATCTATAACACTTCCATATCCCACCATTGTTACGCAACAACGAATAACTAAGTTAAAACCCATATGAAAGTGTAGAAAATCCCTACCTCAAAGTGAGAAGACAAGCAAGGCAAGGATGAAACTGCAAAGATGCTCAAACCCAACTTTATTCGGATCAAAATGAAGATCTTGAGACGTTCTACTTTTTTCTCAAAGACACCAGGGCGGAGAACTCAGTGGATCTAGGTGAAAGTGTAGAGAGAAGATGAGTGTTAGAGAGAGAAACTCAAGATCTAGGGTTTCGGAGAGTTTTAGAGAGAGAAAGGAATGAAAAAGTGATGTAAAATGTGGCTGTTACGAACTGATATACATGTAGTCTGCTCAAGATTGGACGCTAAAGCACCCATCCGCTCGAGCGTAGGAAATGCCGCTTGAGCATAGAATGCACTCTTCCAGTATTTGTAGGTTTGCAAAAATACTGAGAGTTTGCAAAGCCCACTCGAGCATAAGAATGCCCGCTCGAGCGGAGGAGCAAAAATCTGGGCAACAAAGGTTTGGAAATTCAAGCAACCAACCTGTTCCAAACGCACAACTATAATCTGATAACCACATTTAAGGAGGAATAAGGGGAAAAACGACAATGAACAACATTCAGAAACCATAAGCCCTAGTTCAGAATGCAACAAGAGTCGGGTTAAAACCGGGTTCACTATATGCCTCATCCACATATTACAATCGCAACATGTCTCATCCACATAAAGTATTCTAATATATGGTTCTTAAAATATAAAAATAATTCAAACCACCAAAACCATGAATAGAACAGTAACAGAGATTGTATACCTCTACATCTATATCTATTTTTGAAAACAAAAACCAACCAGCATATATCATCTTATTTATTTGTTATTTTTAGAGTTAGATTTAAAAACAAAAAAAATATAGATAAATAAAACATTTATTTTTTTCAACTCAAAAAATATATTCAAGTTGAAAACTCTTTTTCAACAAAATATATTCAACAGAATATTTAAATTCTTTTTCAATTGAAAACACATACAAAATATCTAAACAAATTGAAAACACAAAGTCTTACAAATTACTAGGGGTGCTCGTGATTTGGCGGTTCGGTTGCGGCCAAATGAACCTCAGATCTGCTATCCATTCAAAACTAGGCGGATTGAAAAAAAATCAATCTGCAACCGTCCGCTCGTCATCACGCATCTGTCCAAAATGCGGCGGATCTGTTCGATTCGGTCGGTTTGGGTGGATCGGTATATTTGCTACTCACCCCTAGTTTGTGTCATAAGAAGCTTGGTTCGAGTGAGGTTGGGCCTTAGGTTTAAGACCCGACCATTAACTTGGACAATTAGTTCGTAAGAGGCATCCCATTGTGATGGTTAGTCCCCAAGATTGTAAAAAATTATGAAAAAAAGAAGTAGAGAAATGAAAAAAATTTAACTCATCATTCTTTATTCTAACTGTCACAAATTATCTCTTGTATTACTATATTACATTTTGTTACATTTTTCACCACCACTACTCCCCGTCACCTCTCTTCTCACTCAACTATTGAGTTAACTTTGTATTACAATAATTTGCACAAGCACCCCTGTAGCTTAACTTTTTTGCGCCCCCTTTCAGAAGCTCGAATATAAGCCTTACAGTTCGGACTCCTGAAGTTCTGAATCTAATTTCACAAGTGCAATGTGAAATTGATAAACACCAAAGAGTCCAAATCTGGCAAATCGTTTGAAAAATTGATTTTGAATCAAAAATGCAAAAAATGGACTATTTTGCTAGATACAGAGTCGCCACTTAAATATTTTTGAGAAATCTAGGAAACCCATGACTTGTGCCAAAGGTCATGTGTCTGTCATGACCAAAGTTGCCTCGGCTCGAGAACTTAGGTACGAAAGGGGAAGGTCATGAATTGAGCACCCTCGCTCGCCCTATTAAAGATCGGCCTCTACTAACCATGATATAATTTTTATCAATATTATATGCTCCTGTTCTGATTTATTAGGCTAGCATTACTATGTGATGCGCGCACAAGCAAGTATAGAATATTTTGTCCGAATTGGAACAATTCAATTTCATGTTTGTTTTTTTGAAAAAGGGTTTGATTTTGCCACTTAACAAAGTGGGCTTAAAGTTTGTGAATTTGCCACTTGACAAAGTGGGCTTAAATGTACATTCATTGAATCATTTGAATGCAAGCAACAAGCCTTCATCCACAGGCTTTCAAACAGTTTAGCAGGTAAGCACTTAGCCTCACGGCAAGTGTAGACGCGCCCGTGGGCTTCGCTCTACAGTTCGGACTCCCTTTTGTGTCGCGATTCTAAATCTGAACCAAAGAGTCCAACTCTGGCAAATCGTTTTGAAGAAAAACAGATTTTTGAAAAAGTAGTGCCAAACATGGACTACTTTGCCAGATTACAGAGTCGCCACCTAAATATTTTTTAATGGGGGAATTTAGGAAACCCTGACTTGGTGCCGAAGGCCACGTGTCCATCATCACCAAAGTGACTTGGCTCGGGAGCTTGGGTACGATCGGGGAAGGTCAGCTATGAGCACCCCCTTTCGCCCGGTCCGAAGACCGGCCTCTACTAACCGTGATATCCTTTTTTGAAAACATTATGTGTTCTTATTCCAATTATTAGCCTAGAATTACTATGTTATGCGCGCAGCGAACAAGTATAGACTAGATCGCCTAATTTGGAAATAAGCATTGCACATCCGTCTTTTTGGGAAAACAGTTTGAAATTGCTACTCGCGAGTAGGCTAAAACACGGATTTCAATGAGTATTCCCAACTCAAGCAATCCAACCTCCACCCACAGGCATTCAAACAGTTTATAACACATAAGCATTTAGCCGCATGGTAAGCATACTGTCATGTTAGCATTCACACGCATGCGAAGTGCTAAAGCATAAAATACTTACATCGTATTCTGTGCCAAAAACAAATAACCCGGTTAGCCAACATGCATGACCTAGTTTATGTTAAGTGGCTAATGCATCGCATGCGGAATGTAATCTAGACAGGCTCGGCTATCCTAAGCATGGCACATGAAATGCAACAACTATCACGTATTCAATTTGGAATTGAAAGCACGATGCAGTTTGTATGATGTACCGAGCCCGATGCATGTAAACAAATGCATGGATGCACACATGCATTGCATAAGGTATGCTGAAAATAGACGTGCCCTAATCTACCATCGTAAGCAGGTAAATAAAAGGGATAGAAAGAAATGGGGATTGGAAGACATACACCCACTCACACACACTTATTACAATTTTGCCCTCGCTCGGAGGGACCAAAATAATAATACAAATAATTAACTACGCAAGCTAATTAATTATTACAAATTCACTAAATTAATTAGACAAATAATTAATCTAATTAAAACAGTAAATGCCTCGGGAGGAGGGTCCAAATGCAGCGCGCGCTCGGAATTGGCTCGGAATCGCACTGTCATGCAAGTGTGCCTCTGTTTTCCCTGCTACCCTCCTCTGAAAATTGCCAAAGTCCCAAGAGTGCCTCTCAGGGCACTGGGGAGTACCACCGGCTGAGGTACAACACCACCGGCTTAAGGATGTGGCCACCGGCACTGAGTGAAGCTATCGGCTGCCAATTCACTGCCGGTCGGCACTAAAAAGTGCCGGTCGGCACAAAATGCCTGCAAAACCTGCAACTCACAGCAGCAGAGGGCAACAAATTGCATGGCAATGTAATTCAAGGTATTTATGCACTATACACACCCCACATCATGTTAATGACTCAATGGGGTATATGCCTCGATCCTCGGACCACCAATCGCGCATTTTCATGCATGATGGCCCTAAGAACCAAGAATGCAACTTTGATTTCAAATGCATGCAATGCAAACAAACAAACAAGGGTGCTCAAACCTCTATCATGACTTGGTCAAGAAGCTTGGCATGCATGTTAATATGACGAAGCCCTAAGCATGGCAAACTAGTATGCAACATGGACAATGCAAGGTGCTCATGCAAGCATACAAACAAGCATGTAAGGCAAACATGCAAACCAATGAAATGATGGACTTAGACATGAATTAGGCAACTCAAAAAGGCCTAAAATCAGTAGCCAAAATGCCTACAATTGGGGACTCAACACACACACACACATGCACATGTTAAGGTGCCAAACCCAAGGCATAAACAAGCAACATTCAAGCATACTTAAAGAAGCCAAACATGGACTAATAGCATGCATTGAAAAGCTCTGAAATCCATTTCAAACATGATGCCAAATCATGCAACAAATCAAATCAAACAAAGCATGCGAATAGCCTAGGCTTAAGGCAAGCTAATTGGGCATTGAACCACACTTTGCACAAACATTCATGGCATGCGCTAATCAACCTAAAACAGATTTTTAGCATGTCAAAATAGGCCCAAAGGACCACTTAGATGGCATCTAAGAAGCTTGAAATCAAAGGCATGCAACATGACCAACACATGGAGCATTTAACACATGCTCCTAAGAAGTCACAAAGAGGCATGCAATGTAAACATACAAGCACTTCTAGGGGACTGAAATAACACAAGAAATGGTTCCAAACCATCAAAATCATGCAAACAAAGCATGCTACACACTCATGCTCTTAAGGCCAACAAGCCAAATACAAGGGAGCCATACTAAACATGCTAAGATTGACCAAGATACTTATGGACAGAGCTAAAACATGGTAATATGAGCACAAAGTCTTCACAAACACAAGTCTAAAACATGCTAGAAATGGAGGCACGCTACCTAGACATGTTAAGGCATAAGGAGGCATTACAAGGCAACTATACTAAGCATGCATAGGAGGCCAAAACCAACTTGGAGGCATGTTATATCATGGCAATATAAGCATGGAAAACAACCAAGGCATGCTCAACACACACTCAAACATGGTGCTCCTTTGGAAGCCAAAACTTGCCTTTTCCAAGGACATCAAGGAGAGGGGGTGGCCCTCCCCTTTCTAGGACTTTAAGGCACCATCTCCACCATTGAAATCCCTCAAGATTTCAGTGGTGGAGAGGTCCAAGCACACAAGTCCCGGATCTCTCCAAAATAGCACAAAAATGAGCCCTTTTCAAGGCCTAAAGGGGGTCAAACTTCCCCAAACCACAAAACACCCTTAATATACAATGAAGAGGGTTAAAAAACAGAACTTTTTTGTGCCAAACACTAAGCTCAAAAACTGTTTTAAACTAGGCAAAAATGGAGTGCAAAAAAGGGGTAAATAAAGTAAGTTTCTTACCCTTGAAGCTTTTCTTCACAAAGGTTGGAGTTGTTGGCTCCTTGAGCTCCAAACCAGTCAAGAACACTGAAAACCAGCCCTTAGAACCTCAGTTGCAAGGAGAAGGTGAGACACTAGGTGTTTGTGTGCAATAGTAAGGCACAAAACACCTAGACACACAAGAGAAGAATAGAGATAGAAGGTGTATGCAACTCAAACCCTAGAAAAACCAGAGCTTCTCTCTCTCTTTTCCCCTCTAACTCTCTAAATTTTGCTAACCCTTGAGCCAAGAGAAGAGCCTTCTCCTTATAGGCAACAAAGACTTACAAACTAAGTCATCCAAGGGCTCATCCCTCCATACACGTGTATGGAGGGGAAACAAGAGCTAAACAGCTGTCTAAAAATATCTCAGAAAGCAGCTGTAAAGTAGTCGGCAGGGCAAAATGGTCATTTTGCCAAAAACAGTGCCGACCGGCACAAAATAGTGCCGACCGGCACAATATAGTGCCGATGGAAACTCTAGCCAGCCGGTGGCCTCTAGCCCCAGCCGGTGGTGTGTAGGGATGCCTCACAAAGCATTCCCTGCCCTTCCAAGGCAAAACACAAGTGTTGGGTGCAAAACCAAACACAAAACAGTCGAGTTTGGAGGTCCTGAGGCAAGGCGCGCGGGCCGAGAACTCCGGGAACTCCAAACGAACACAAACATGGATAATCACCGAGTGTTCCAACGGTGACGTCCAAGTCTTGAGGACGGTCAAAAATGGGGTGTCTACAGCAAGCATGCTAGTCATGGTAGTCACTCACACTCATGCAAATTTGCTAAAGCACTAAAAACTCACCCAGTACTCCAAGCTAAGATAAAACAAAAGAGTTAAGAAAATATGCATGATCCCTAACTTATGCAATATAACTAATGCAACACATGCAATATGCAATTAATAGCTCAGCTACTAAACATGGCATATGAATTGATTTGATAACATGCGTTCTAAGCATGTATTCAAAGAATATATTGAAATGACAATGTAGTTAAAATGATGAACCGAGCCTCGGTGCATGCAATACAAATGAATGGATGCAAACATGCGATATGCTAATTAAAACGTGATGCCCCTAATCTAACCGTCAAAAACAGATTAATAAAAGGGAGAAAGATGTGGGGTTGGAAGATATACACATCATTACAACATTGATGCCCTTGCGCAGGAGGGTCTGAATGAATTAAGCTAACTAGCTAACTAAACTAATCTAATTAAGCTAATTATTACAAACCGAATGAAATAACTTAACTAACTATTCTAAACTAATTAAATAAGTACATCGCAAACTAATTAATTAACTACTCTACGCTAATTAATTACAAAACGAAACTAATTACACTAGTTAACTAATTAACCAACTAATTGATTAAATAATTACAACACTTAACTAATTAGCTACAACTAATTAATTACAACAAAACTATAAACAAGTAGTCCCGGGAATGGAGAGATGCATGCATGCTCGGTTTTCACCCAAAAAAACATCCCCTGTTTTGCTTCCAATTGCCTCTATTGCACAACCCTTGCATTGGTTTTCCATCTCCAGATCAATTATGCTCTATTTCACAAGCATTTTGCTCAAAATTCATTGGTGGCCGACAGGCCAGAAGTGGTGGTTGGCCGGCCACCATCGGGGGGTTGCCGTCCAACACTGATGGCCTGCCAGCCAGAAATAGTGGCCGGCCGACCACTAATGATGCACTATTCCTTGCTACAACAGAGAGCAAACAAGGCAAAAAGAGGGTATTCTCATAGATTGTTTGTACTGTATATCTCTCCTTATCATCAAAACATCTCAAAAGAGTGATACACTTGATCCTCAAACCATCAATCAAGCAATTTCATTTCATGATGGCTAAAAAACCAAGATGTACAAGTTCTATAAATGCACAAACAAGACCAAAAACCTTGACCCTATAATGCATGATTAGGGGTAATGGAGACCTTAGAAAATCGGCACATTTTATCACTTTGAGTATGAAATGCCCTAATTTTCTTTGTGTTCAAATTAACGTCTGATTTGAACACACCAAAACACAACCAAATGCTTATCTTGCACAATTTTAGTTTCTCTTTTATTTACTCATTTTAGATTACCAACCATTCTTTAACCAATTAAGTCCATTGGTGAGTAGTCCTCTAAAAGAGAAGGAAGTGTCAAACAAGGGGTAGTTTAAGGCAAAAGAAAGGTGTCATGCCGTTGATAATGAACCTCCAAAAGAGGATTAAACCATTAAGCACGGACCTCAATCTTAAGATTAGACAACCCTAAGGCTGAAACAACCTTCAAAGCAAATAAAGAGTCAAGAAATGAGGGAGGTTGCAGAGATTAATGAGTGCTGAAATTAAGTGAGAAAAACACTAAAAACATGCAATTAACTCAAACAAGTGGTGTCTAAAGGCCTAAAATACCAAGCTTGTGAGGACACTTACACTAGAAGCATGCAAAACAAGACTCAAATGCAACAACTAGCTAAAAATAGAGTTTAAACAGTCCAAATTAGAGACTAAAACATGCTGGAATTAAGCTACAAAAGGCTAGAAAATTAAGCTAACACATGGAGCTAACTAGGTTAGCAAACAAGACACAAGGAGAGGAGGCTAACCCCTCCAAATTTGGGCTTCAATACATGATTTTTACCACTGAAAATACCCTAAAATTCAGTGTTCAAAAGCCCAAAAAAAAGATGGTTTGAAAGTGGGAAACAAAGGTGGAAAGGCTTTACAAACAAGGAATAAAGAAGGTTGAACCACCCCCAACCTCAAATAGCCTAAAACCACCAATTTTAGTCCACAAAAATAGATTTTTTTTATAGCCCAAAAATAGCCCCAAAACAGTGGGAAAAGATAGGAAAACAAGTATGTAAAGCAAGCTTAAAAGGCAAGTATTATACCTCTTGAAGCAAAGATCAACTTTAGGCAACAATTCAAGCCAAAACCACCTTCTAGAGCTCCAAGAAGGCCTCAAGGAACCTCAGCTCAAAGATGATCAACTTTGGTTAAGGAGGTGTAAGTAAAAGTGTGGTGTATGTAGACTAATGTGCACAAATTTGCAAGAGAGAGAGAGAGAGAGATTTTTGCTCCAAAATTTCTAACCCTAAAAAATGAGGGAGGAGACCCCTATATATAGAAAAACATGCATTTGGCTGAGATAAATCCCTCCATACACGTGTAGGGAGATAAAGCCCATTGTGCCAACAGCTGGAACAACTATTAACAAAATATCTGCAAAAAAAGACACTGGTGGCCGGCAGGCCACTAATGTGGCCGGAAGGCCACCAATGATGGCTGGCATGCCACACCATTGGCCAGCAAGGCACAAGGGTGGCCGACAGGGCACAATTGGTGGCTGGCAGCCCACCAGAGGAGGCCTGCAGGTCCTAGAGTCTTGAGCACTAAGGTTTTGGTCCAAAATAAGGCACATAATGGACAGGGTTTAAAGGCTCAAAGGCAGGGCATTCTGTCGAGGTCTTCGGGCGCTAAAACGAGCACATGCAGTCATAATCAAACGAGTGCATAAGCGATGACGTCCAAGTCTTGAGGATGGTCAACATTGGGGTGTTTACAACCCCTTATTGAACCATACAAATTAAAATTAGAAATTACTGAAGCAAAATGGATAAAATTGATAATTTAATGGGAAAAATAAAGCATAACAATATAATTTAGGGGACTAAATTGAAATTAAAACAAGGTGTTGGTAAAAGAGAAGAATAGCATAAGCCCATGGAGTAAATTGCTAGCGAAAAGCTTTGAGGTCTGAACAACACCAGCGTCCCCGGCGATCCAGAGATCCCCAATTCCTTCCTCTTTGCCTCTCCAACGCCTCTCAACCTTCAAAGACAAAACCAGCGCCACCGCCACCCCAACTTCAACCGCCGGAGCCATCACATCACCACCATCCTCCATTCCATTTTTATCATCACCATTCGATTCTCTCTCCTCTAATCCAATTTTCTTTGCCTTCTTCTCCTCCGATTTCGACTCCGCCCGCTTCTCCTCTGCCGCCCTCTCCTCCGACTCCGCCGCCACCTGCGCCTAGAAGCTCCAAGACGGCATCCGGCTCCTTGAGAAGCAACTCCGCTCTGAAGTCCTCTCCTGCCACGACGATCTCCTCTGCCAACTCTCCTCCCTCCACGACGCTGAATCTGCTGTCTCTGCTTTCTGATCCACGGTCACCACTCTTCAATCCTCTGTCTGCCGTATTCGCTCCGAGATCGCGGATCCAAACCGCCATATCCGATCTATTTTAGAGTTATGTATCACTGCTCTTTTTATTATCTTGTGTATCAATACTACACTAATAATAAATATGACTAAGATATTTATTCAGTTAACCTTGCCTAACTAGTATTTGTATTAGTGATTCGAGCCATTCATTTTTTAGATTGTGTTAAAATAATTAGATCATATTTGTCTTCAAAAATATATAAATTTATTTTTTAGTATTTTTTATTTTTTATTTTTAAGATAACCTAATCCAATTCGATTTTAATTTAATTTTTGTGAATGATGATATTAACAAGAATTACGAGGTCAACTGTTGGACTTATCAAAATAAACATACAATGGCCCAAAGACAAGGCAACAAGACGGTCCAATTTGATTTTATTATTATTAATTAAAGACAGAATAGGATTTGTATTATAAGATTACTTTATTCAAAAGTGATCCTTCAGATCAAAGCCTCTCTGTTTCTCTTCCAATCCCATAAATGACATTCAAGAAAGGTACAATGTTTAAAGCTCTCTCTCTCTCTCTCTCTCTCTCTCTCTCTCTCATTCATAGTTATGTTTACCTAGTTTGGACAAGTGAAGTTAAATGACACAATTACCTTTATGAACCATTGCTACAAAATTTAAATCATGTTGGCCTATTCAAACCCCCCATTTTATCCTTGGAAAGTAAATGCAAATGCAAGTATTTTATTTTATTATTTTTGTTGATGGAGCTATGTAAGCCTGACTGCATACTTTAATCATACAAATAAGTATTTCAATGCTTGGTGATTCAATTTTTGTTAGTATGAAAATTTTGAAACAATAAAAAACAAACATAAATAGATAGCTCTGCCATTCATTAAAACAACTATGCAGTGCAAGTACAACTAAAGAGATCTTCGGAGAATCATAAAATATTCAAAAACTACAATTTTAATATATATTTTGCATATATTTTCAAATAATTTTTCATTTTTTTTTACATATTTTGTTATATATATTTTTACACACATACCAACATTAACCACTATTAGTTGGTTGGTAGTTAACATTTTTCTCATATATAATATATTTGGGGATCATAAGAATTTGAGTAGTGATTTTTTTTTTGATAACCAAATATGCGAATCAATTTACAATAGTAATTTTAAGGAAAAAGAGGTAATCCAATTATGAGTTCAAGAAATGAGAGGCTCTACCACTGAATCATCACTATGCTTCTTTCTCTCCTTATTCTCTCTCTCAATACATTCTCTTTCTACATTTTCTCTTCAAAGATTAGATATTTCTCTTGGCTTATATGTGCATTTCTTTGATTTCTTTCTCAATTTCTTTTGGCCCACTTGAGGCCATACCCTTCTGCTTCTAAACTACTCCTCTTCAACTGTTTGGCTTTTGGGTTTTGGTGGGTTTGTACTATTTCAAATCTACATTGGTCTGCCTATGCTTATTAAGTCTCTATTGGTTCCAAAAGAGGTTATTTCTCTGCTTCTCTGGGTTCTCAACAAAGAAGATCAAGGGGACTAGGTTTAGATCACTGAAAAGGGAAAGTTCTTTCCTCTTTTAATCACTTTTATTTATTTATTATTATTGGATTTACATTTCACTTTTATGTTCTTTTCATTGGATCATATGCAATGTTTTGTTAGATTTTATTCCCATTTTTGTAGATTGTGATTCACGATAAGAAGATTGGAGATTTATGGGTTGTGTTTGTTTTTCTCAAAAAGTTGAAATTGCTGTGATTTCTTATTTGTATTGCCTGGTTGAAATTGGGTTTTCTGTGATTTGTTAATGGCTGAAAGAGTAGAAAATAGTTTGCCAAGGATCACTGTAGAAAACAGATTGGTGATTTATGGGTTGTGATTTTTTTTTTCTTCCACAATGTTGAAATTATTGTGTAATTTCTTATGTTTTGGGATTACATGAATTTGGGTTTTTCTTGATTTGTTAATTGCTGAAATAATAGAAAATAGTTTGTTAAGGATCACTGTTCTTTTTCATGGGATTGTCAACTTTAGTGTACTTGAATATCTTGAGATTTTATCCCCATACATTTGTTGATTTTATTTGCTCGTTAATATATTGTTCAAAACAGACCCAGAATCATTCCCCCCCCTTAAAATTTGCTCAGGTAGTTTTACATTAATCTTTCTGGGTTTGAGTTGTTGAATCTGGATGAGGATGCAATAACTTTTAATGCACAAAAACTATTTGTAAATATGAAATATCTCATCTGAAACTTAAGGAAAAATCCAGTGTTTTCGGACATCAAGATTGTAAGGTAGCTCTGTCGTCATGTTCCGAAATGCTTTTGATCGATTTTTGGAGTTTTGGGTGCAATGATAAAACAATATTCTTGCGGGATTATGGTTTTTGTGCAGTTTTTTAGGTTATTTGGTTAGAGCATAATGCTAAGTTTTTTGAGGATTTGATTGAAGAGGTGGACTCTTTATGGGATAAAATTGTTGCTGGTCTTCTTCTTGGGTTTCAGTCTTCACTCCTTTTAGTTCAATTTCACTCTTTTGTGTGTGTATGTGTGCGCGCGCGCACAATGATCTCTAGAGATATGAGGGCAGTGTGTGATTTTGTAGTGCGAGAATTTAGTTGTCTTTATTTTTCTTTTCTTTTCTCAAACTTATCTTTGTTCCCCCCGTTTGTCTTACACTTTTCTTCTTTTATAATAAAAAATATATATATTTTTATCTGTTGCTGATCATTAAAAAATCAAGATATTTATTTTTGAAGAAATTAAAATGTTTCTGGCACCCAGGTGACAATGGTTTAACTTTGCATTGTAGTCCAAGAACTAAGCGAGGGGGACATAATTTTTGTTTTGCTGTGTCTAAGTCACTAAAAATTTCATTTGGGAGACTGAATTCAGAATTATCAAGGAAAACATCGTAACTACGTCAAGGCACTACTGTCCATTTGAAGTTTCTTCTTGTGATCCTTATTTCTAATTTTTTATTTTTATTTTTTTGAATGAATTGACATAAAACATTATGGTAGCAGATATCTTGTAAGGTCCCAGTGTCCCACATCGAGGCCTTTTCCCGAGTAGTGAAATCCCTAGTAGAACTCCCCAGTTAGTGTGCTTAAGCTGGAGTAGTTCTGGGAAGAACAAATCTGTGCGGGCATGGCCCAAAGCCCCTGGCGTCTTTTGGTGCATGTGGGTGGGCTTGTGAGCTGGCAGGCTACTACACGGGGACATGTAGCCTTAAGGAAGATGGATTGTAAGGTCCTGGTGTCCCACATCGAGAATGGAGAGGGAGTTCCCAGGCTGTAAAAGTAAAAACCTAGATCCTTATATGGCATCGAGGCCTTTTCTCGAGTGGTGAAATCCTTAGCAGAACTCTCCAGTTAAGTGTGCTTAGGCTAGAGTAGTTTTAGGATAGGTGGCCCACAGGGAAGAACAAATCCATGCGGGCGTAGCACAAAGCGGACAATATCGATGACATGTGAAGGGTTGGGGTGTTACATATCTACTGGGCCCGAAGCACGACAAATAACAGGTCCTGCAACTCCAACACAACTCAAGATCTTTGCATTATGTCAACATCTTCAAGAAATTCATACGCGCATCTCATCTATGATGACCGGACTTCCCACTATCATTTTTAACATATTGTCTCCATCACTAGGTGCCATGCACGGGTTGCTTGCGACTCAGTGGCATCTTTATTCCAAGCCATGCTTGACCGTCTTGAGTCTTGCATCCTGTAGATTCATGAACAGAATTTTAGCAGGCTTGGTTTGGATGCTGCAATGGACGATAATTTATCGCCTTACATGGAAGAATTACAGAAATGCATTCTTCACTTTCGTAGCGAATTCCTATTTCGACTTTTTCCTTCTTCAGTAAATACTGTCTCTGTTGGGACATAAAACATATGCACTCGGCTCGCCACGAGCTTGGCTTCACGGGTTTTGATATTCTTTATCAGGCATGCTTCACTTGTTTGGTCCCTTTCAGAATCGGGCAAATTGAGAATGGCTAGGGACATGGCTAAGCTGGAATTGGCTGTGGGCTAGAACTTGTTCCCTGTTGAACAGCTTGGTGCGCCGTACCAAGCCCTCCGAGCTTTCCGACCCGTCATTTTCTTGGAAACATCTCAATTGGGTTCATCTTCTCTTTTGCAAGATTTACCACTAAGTGTCATACTGCACCATCTTTATTCCTGTGGCCCGGAAGAATTGCAGTCATCGATGCAAAGGAACAAACTCACATAATGTGAAGCCCTAGGTATAGAGAACCTAGAAAGAGAGATACAAATATATCTAGCCAAATTCAATGTCTACTAGCATATGATGCATACATTTATCTATGATTTCCTATGGTATTATTCGTAATCTTTTCAAGTGTTAACTTTTCTTAGTACAAAAGTTATCTCATATTACACATCACTTCAAAAGATGTACAAGAGTTTCCTCTCCAACTATCCTCACAAAAGTATAATTGTTATCCAACCATTCAATGGCAAGGTCTGTGTAACTTCTTTCCAGTGTCGTTTGGTATAATGTCAAAACCAAGCCCCATCATTCTTCCACAAACATATTGCACAAAACAAACTATAACATATCACAAAACCACTTGCATTAGGAATGCATATAAAGCCATGCTCTCAACTCAAGATTTATGGAGGTTTCATGACAAATGCCACATATTTGTCAGATGATCAATTACACAACAACCAATGTGATTGAATCATGATATATATCGTGTATCACTATATCACTTTTGTATATTGTGCACGTGTATCCTAGAATTAACATGTATGAATATAGATAAATGAAACAAGTATCTTATTTTCATATAAGATATAAATATATCACAAGAATGAAATATTAGATCATATAACCAATGACATAAGAAAAAAAATCTAAGAGACTTATAAATTGGTCTAAGAGGTAAACATACATTCATTTGAAACCCAAGTAACTAGCACATCCAAATTAAGGAAACATATTTTGTTCCCTAGGGGCACTTGTTATGAAGACTCTACTTAAATACACTCAATTAGGGCTTGAAACTTCAAGATTCAAGCTTAATCTTTCATCCTGCTTATAAAATTATTAAATTGATTGATCATTTAATTGGTGTTACCATTAGATGTAGCAAAATGATGGATATTAGTAGCTTACTATATTAGAGCATGTATTAGCCACTAGTATTGATTTATATTTTCTTTATTTTTATGAATTATCTACTTAATATCATTTCCAATTATCATAGATAGTGAAATTCCCTTATCGGGTAAAATTCTCCACATCTTTTGCCTTAAAAGGCAACATAAAATTCAATACTATTTTACAAAAAAAATTTGTTTTTGGTGCCGCAGGATTAATTGAAAACAATTAAAAACATTCAAATTGTAATAAATAAGGTCAGAACATGCTTTTCAACTAGTTATTTTTTTTTTTAATTTTTGGGCACGCGATAGTTCTATCATTTCTCCATAATTTAACACCAGTGTCATACTACATTTTCATCTGAAAATGAAACATTTACCTACTAATAAATTTCTTAAAACTCAAGCATTCTAGTTTACAAACTTTACAAAGAACATACAAAATTGGGCAATATTATTAGGTTCATATACGCAAACTACGAAATCGAATTTCATGAGAGAATAACAGCTACAAGGATTACAAGCAAATAATCAAAATAATCAAAAAATATATGTATATATATATATTTAGAGAGGCAGAGAGAGAGAGAGAGAGAGAGAGAGAGAGAGAGAGAGAACCTCCAGTTAATGGATTGAAGGTGAATTAGGTCGGATTGAGAGGCGATTTTGAGAGCGAGTTGTTGGGACTCGACGCAGTGGAACACAAGCACCTCTTTCTTATTGGACTTCTTCTCCATGTGGTTTGTGCTCTCAAGTTGAAAACCCTAAACCTTCGATTCCATGGCTTCACAACTTTACCAGTGACGATACTACTGTTTGACAAAGGTTTAATATATATATATATATATATATATATATATATATATCTATAGAGAGAGAGAGAGAGACAGTGATGAGAGAGAAGGAGTTTTTTTGGGCAGAGTGTTACATGCACTAATTAATGTACAAATTAGTGTATCAAGTGTTATTTTATTATCATTGACCCATCTATTATACAAATTATAAATATTTAAAACCTTTAAAATTATGTCACATTATCTATTAGTATGTTAATTAATACATTAATGAATACATATAACATTATCTATTAGTATATTAATTAAAAATTTTGAATATTTATAATTTGTATAATGAGTAGAGTCATAGTGTAAAAATTAACATATGTTGATACACTAATTGGTATACTAAGAGCTCGTTTGGAAAGAAAAAGCCTTAGGCTTTTTGGCTAAAATAGCCACAAAAAAACCAAATAGACTTTTTAGCCAAGTAAGACAAAACATCACATCCAACCCATAAACATTACATTTTTTCTCTCACAAAAGTCAAAAAAGCCAAAAAGCTCATCCCAAACGAGACTTTTTAACCCCAAGGTAAAATAGTTAAAAAGCCAAAAAGCCCACCCACATCCCAAACGAACCTTAATTGATACATGTAGTACCACCGTTTAAAATAATGGGCTTTTTACTGGCAGGTCCTATTTTTTATAGTTATTCCCTTCTTAGTCCTGAATATTAATGTTGTGCACCAATAGGTCTTGGAGTCTTTTTTTTGTACCTGTTTTACCCCTGTTTTGGCACGTTTCTATTTGATTTTTGCCATCAAAATACTGTAATGTGAGTTTGGGTTTGGGTTTGTGATTTGGATTTCTGTGGAACTTCGTGATTTGTGATTTCGCGCTTGGTGTATATTTGGATTTTGCGATTTGCGATCTCATGGAGGGAGCTCGATTTGTGATTTGCCTTTTATAAATCTGTGAATCTTCGTATTATGTGATTTCGCGTTTGGTGTATAGTTAGATTTTGTTATTTGCGATTTTGTGGATGGAGCTCAACTGGTATGTTTGATTTTGATTTCAATTTCGATGTTTTGGTGTTTTTTAGTTTGAGTTTGTGATTTTGATTTTGTTTATGATATTGTTGTTATTCTGTTGTTTTTGCGATTGAATTTGTATTTTTATCATGACATTGAAAGCTTTGAGATATGTATATGTAATGAATATTAGATTTTTTTTTTTTGGCTATGAAATTGTTTTGGTTGAACACAGGTGTTGGTTTGTGATTTTCTACAGTGATAATTTTATCACTGAGTAGTTTGGGGGTATCGTTGGATTAACTTTTTCGACACTGATAAATTTATCAGTGAGTATAGGAATAGGAGATGAAAAAGTTGCATAATATAACGGTAAGATTCAAATCGAGTTACCATGCCCAATAAGTGTAAGCCTTATTCACTGTTCATGCTCTTGGTCTTAGGTAGTGTTAATTGTTAAATTTATCACTGTTGGTTTTTGGATGTGTTTGAGTTGGTTGATAATTCTATCACTGTATTAGATTTTACTTTAGGTTGTTTGAGTTGTTTGCTAAAATATAATTGTTGTTTGTTGCAAGATTTATAGTGATGGAAAATTCTTTGTTTCTTATGTGCAAATTTAGAGGTGTGACATTGGTTATCAAGTATAATGATGGATTTAATTTCAAGGATTTAGTATATAAATTGTGTGCAAAGTGGAGTGAGATAGTTGGTAGTTCTTTGAATATATCGTATTCCATGCCCGTTGTAGACACCCCATTTTTGACCGTCCTTAAGACTTGGACGTCACCGTTTGAACACTCGGTGATCATCCATGTTCGTGTTCGTTTTGAGTTCTCGGATGTCTCGGTCGCGCGCCTTACCTCAAGACCTCTCGACTTGTTTGTTTTGTGCTTGGTTGTGCACCAAACACTTGTGTTTTTGCTTCTGAGGGCAGGGAATGGCTTGTTGGCCATCCCCACACCTCACCGGCCTTGGTCTGAGGTCACCGGCCATGTTTTATTGCTACCGGCCAATAGTTTTGGCCGATCGACACTATAGTTGGTCGGCCGGCCATTGATTTGGTCGATCGGCCATATTTTTTGGCCGAGACCTTTTTTTCGCCTTTTTCAGGCATTGTGCATGCCAACTGTGCCAGCTGGTGAGCACAAATCTTGCCCTCCATACACGTGTATGGAGGGATTTCATCCTTACACTTAGCTTCCTTTGGAAGCTTGGATTTGCATTGCCTATAAGAGGAGGGCCTCCCCTCCCTTTCCAGAGGTTGATTCAGCTGATATATAACTTATATATCTATATCTCTTTATATCTCCCTCTCCCTAATAGTTGTGTGTGTAATAGTGTTCTAAAGGGGTTTTTGTTCTTAGTTTTGCACTAAGACACCTAGTGTTACACTATACTTTGGTTGCTGAGGTTTTAAGGGGTTGATTTCAGAGTTTTGAGTTGGTTTTTGATCAAAAGGAGATGCTGGACTCGGTGTTCTTGAAGTATTCTTCAAGGGTGAGAACTTACCCTTTTATTCCCCATTTTTGCTTAAGGCTTTAGACCTATTTGCATATTGTTTTGAGCTTAGTGTATAACTGATGAAAGTTCTGTATTTTCATGCTTAAGATGTTTCATTAAGGTCACTTTGGTGTTGGGGGTCATCCACCCCCTCTTAGGCCTTGTTTGGCCTCTTTTTGTGCCTTCCTCTTTGGGCTTTGTAACCCTTTTGTTTTGGCCTTCTTACCACTGAAATCCAGAGGATTTTCAGTGGTGGATAAGTGGTTTTGAGGTCTTGTATAGGGGAGGGACACTCCTCTCCCCGTTTGACTCATTTGCTTGCATTTAGGGCTCATAAAGGTAGCATGTTTGCATAGCTTTATTTGGCTCCATTTCAGAGGGTATTTGGTGTTATTTTATCATGTTATACCTCTGTTTCATGTTGGTTTGTTGGCTTATTGGATGCATCATGCACTTGCTTCGCAATCCCCTCTATTGTCATAACATGTACTATACATTTAGACCATCATGCTTGCATGTTTTAGCTTGACTTCATGAAGCTTTTATCCATGTTGTGGCATGTTTAAGCTCTATTTGGTGTTGATTCAGTCATGTTTTCCATGTTTTGTATAGCCACCTTGTATCCTAGCTTGTTAGCTTTGAGTGTGTGAGTCATGAGCATGCTTTATTTGGGTTATTTCAGTGATTTGGAATCATTTATCATGCTATTTTAGTCCATGCTCCATGCTTGCATGCTTGCATTTACCACCCCTTTCAATACTTTGAAGAGTTGTTCTTTTGTGCCTTAAAATAGGTCATTGTGCATGCCTCTTTGTTTAAGTCCTTGGGCTGCCATATCAGTGGGTTTTGGGGCTCCTTTTGGCGTATTATAGCTCTATTTTTCATTGCATAACCCATGCCATGTTTGGTTGAGGTAGTTGTAGTGGAATGCTCTCTTTGCGGCCTTGAATGCCCTTTGTTTTGCGCCCTTTTCTTAGCATGTTTTTGGCCTCGTTCCATGCATGCTTTAGCCTTATTTTGGTCTGCCCCAGGACTGTTTTAAGTCATCTTGGCTCTTTGAGGCTTGGTTGATATGGCCATGGTTTAAACCCTTTTGGTAACCTTGAGTTTTGGGCTTTGTGGTGTGCCGTACTTGCATGGTTTGGTTGATTTGGCATCATCCTTTACACATTTTTCAGATCTTGTCATGCTTGTGATTTGTCCATATTTGTCTCTTCTTAATGTGTTTAAGAGTCGACTCTTTTATGCCTAAGTATTGGACCTTTACATGTGCATGTTTGGGGTGTGTTTTGTCCCTCATTTTTTTTTTGGGTACTTTGGCCACTGTTTTGGTACGGCTGAGGCCTATCCATCCTTAGTGTAAGTCCATGGATCATGCACTCATGTATTGTTATAGGCTTACCGCATTGTATGTTGTCGCATCCTTGTGGTTGGTGTCATTATTGCATGCCTATCACTCTGTATACTTACATACCTAGGTTGCGTTGTACTATTGCATGCCTATTGTATTACCATGTTGCTTGTATGTTAAGTTGCATTGTTCATGTTGCATCGCATTAATTGCATGTTTCGCATTGTATATGGCATACATACATTGCATTATGTTTGGTTTGGGGTGTCAAACCAAACATGAGGAATGAGGGACGTTCGTACTTAAAGTGACGAAACGTACCTCAATCCTCGGTCGCCGTCACTCTTGATTCAACATGATAGGGTGTGTAGCATTCATTTGTTTTGTTGCATTCATTCATATTGATTTGCACACTTGACATCTTTGGGTCATCATGCATTGAAATGCGTGATTGGTGGCCCGAGGGTCGAGGGCCACACTCCCTTGAGTCCATAGCATGATAGGGAGGGTGGTCGTGCATACATTGTCTTGTGAATTCCTTGCCATGCACTGTCTGTCCTCTGTTCTGCAGGAATAAATGGCCAGTCAGCCACTTTCAGTGCCGGCCGACTACAAAAGTCAAGCCGGTGATCCCATTTTTGGTCAATGACCATATTTCCATGGCCAATGGTATTTTCTCTTGGCCGGTGGCATCCCAAAGTGCTCAGGGAGTGGTTCAGAAGCAACCTTAGGATTTTCACAATTCTCAGAGGTGCAGAACAGTGCAAACAGAGGCAACATGTGGCATGGCAACGGGTTTCTGAGCGAGGCGAATCGAGCATGCATCATCCAATCATTTCGAGACGGAGCTACGGCGGCCATTTGAATTTCATACTTAGTTTATTTTGTAATTAATTCGTTAATTAATTAAAGGTCTGTAATAATTAATTAGCTAGAGTAGTTGGTCATTTATTTGATTTGTATTATTTATTCGGACCCTCCGTCGAGAGGGCACAATTGTAATAAGTGTGCGTGCGTATGTACATGTCTTCCAACCCCACGTCTTTCTCCTTTTTATTTACTAGCTTATGATGGTTAGTTTAGGGCATGTTTCAATTAGCATCTTTATGCTCACATGTTTACATTCATCCACCTATCTTGCATGCATCGGGCTCGGCGCATCATACTAACTACATTGTATTTCAATTCTAAGTTGAATACATGCTATCTGTTGCATTTCATATGCCATGCTTAGAATAGCCGAGCCTATCTTAGTTGCATTTTACATGTGTTGCATTAGCCATCTTAACATGAACTAGGATCATGCATTGATTACTAACTAGTTTCTGTTTTGGCTTGGAGTACTTGGTAAGTGTTTATGCTTTAGCATTCTTGCATGTGTGTGAGTGACTGCCATGATAGCATGCTTACCATGAGGCTATGTGCTTATGTGATATAACTGCCTGAATGCCTGTGGGTGAAGGTTTGGTTGCTTGAGTTGGAATAATTCGTTGAAACCCGTGTTTTAGCCTACTTGCGAGTAGCAAACTTCAATCCATTTTCAAAACACATGGATATGCGATGCTTTGTTCCAACTTGGGCAATCCAGTCTATACTTGTATGCTGTGCGCATCACATAGTAATTCTAGGCTAATAACTGGAATAAGAGCACATAATGTTTTCAAAACTCGATATCATGGTTAGTAGAGGCCGATCTTCGATTGGGCGAGCGGGGGTGCTCACGAAGTGACCTTCCCCAATCGTACCCAAGTTCCTGAGCCGAGGCAACTTTTGTGATGATGGACACGTGGCCTTAGGCATGAGTCAGGGTTTCCTAAATTCGCCCAAAATAAAATATTTAGGTGGCAACTCTGTATTTGGAAAAGCAGTCCATGTTTGGCACTTCTTTCTAAAAATCTGTTTTTCAAAACGATTTGCCAGATTTGGACTCTTTGGTGATTTATCGGTCTCGCATTGCACTTTGCGGGATTAGATTTAGAGCAGTGCCATTTGAGTCCGAACTGTAGTAAGCCCAAATAAACCAAACGGGATTCCCTCCTGGGACGTTCGGGGACATCTACACACATACATTCTTATTATGGTCTACAAAGTGAAGAGGATTTGGAGGTTATGGTTGAACTCGCACTTTCTTGTGATATTCATCGTATTGATGTTTTTGTTAAGTTTTGTTCTTTGGGTGAAGGTTATATGATTTGTGATGGTGAAGCTGGTAGTAGTAGTAGTGTTGTTTGTGAAACTGATTTTTTACCTTCATTTTATTTAAATCAACGGAAACCTTTGCTCTCCGATAGGTGGGTTAATTGTATAAAAGGAGTGGGTCAAAGGTTTGCTCAAGGAGTTGTTGAATTTTGAGATGCGTTGTCAAAGTATTCTATTCATTCCGGTTTTGATTTTGATTTTGTTAAGAATGACAAGGATCGTGTCACTATTCATTGTAAGAGAAGGGCTGATTTGGGATGTTTATGAAGCGTGCATGCTAGAGTGGAAAATTCTAGTAAAGCTTTTGTCATTAAACAATTTGATGATGTTCATATGTGTGGATCTTCTTGTCATACAATTAAATATACTAGGATGACTTCGAGTATGATTGGTGGGCTAATTTCAAGTGAGGTTCAGAATAAGGCTTTGACATCGGTTAGTGAGGTGGTTTGTGATTTCAAGGGCTATTATGGAACAGAAGTTTCTTATCGGCGAGCTTGGATGGGTGTTGAAAAAACAAGGGATGTTGTTTTTGGTGACTATTCATCTTCATTTGATGATCTTCGTTGGTATGTTGATACTGCTAATGATTGTAATCTAGGGAGTGTTTTTGATATGGAATTTGATATTGATAGTAAAGGAAGACATTTCAAATGCTTGTTTTTCGCTTTTGAGGCATGTATTCGTGGTTTCAGGTATTGTCGGCCTGTGTTGATGCTTAATGAACTTTCTTGAAAGGAAGACACAAAGGTTGTTTATTGGTTGCTACGGAAAAAGACAGTAACCGAGGTATATTCTGTGTCTATTTGTTATTATTATTAAAACAATGATAATTTTATCATTTTTATTACTAGAGAGTGTTGATTATTGAGTATGGTCAATCAATTAGTGATAAATTTATGCTGTATACTTTTGTATGTTGTATACTTTTGTTAATTTTTATATTTATACAGTGATAATTTATTATGCATTGATTCTATATGTTGTTGTTTTATTGAATTGTTGTAGTAATACAGTGATAAAGTTATCTATGGTTGGTGCTATATGTTATATACTTTGCGTTTTGCTTTTGTTTTGTAATCTTTTTTATTTGTTACAAATAATGTGTATATATTTTGTTTGTAGGTTTATATCCATTATGTTTTGCCATTGTTGATAGTGAACGTTATGACAATTGGCATTGGTTCTTGTCAAAGTTATTTGTTATTTTGACTTCGGGAAGGGATATTACGTTTGTTACTGATCAACATGGAGGTTTGCTGAAAGCTTTAGCTAAGGTCTTTTCGTTTTCTTCTCATTCTTTTTGTTTAATGCATTTGAAAACAAACTTGAAGACTTATTTCTCAGTGAAGAGTCGCGAATCTAAAGAGTATTTGCTCACTCCTTTTAGTAGATGTGCATATGCTCCTACTATTGAGTTGTTTAATGAGCTATTTGAAGAATTTAAGGGTCATTGTGGTCGTAATGTTCAGAAGTTTCTTGAGGATTTGCCTAATGAGTGTTGGTGTAAAGCTTATTTTCAAGGCAAGAGGTATGGTGAAATGTGCACAAATGTTGCAGAATCTTTTAATTCATGGATTAGGAATAAGCACCATTTGTTTTCAACTAATCTTGTTGATGCTATACTGGTGAAACTAATGGAGGATTTTCAAAAAGGTGAGAAGTTGGAAATAAGTGGAATCGTATTGTTTGTCATTTTGCAGAGAAAAAGTTGGAAGAAGCTTTTAATGATACAAAGGCATGGATAGTTAAGAAATGTAGCGATGATATTCATGAAATCCAATTGGATCATTCAGTTATGGTTGATATTGGGAAACAGTCTTGTTCTTGTCGATTGTTGGAAATTGATTTTTTTCCTTGCAAACATGATTTTTATGCTATAAAGAGGAGTGAGAAGGATCTGAATTGTTTTCTTGATGATTACTACCATGTTCGTAGCTATTGTGATTCTTGTTCGCATTTTATCTATCCAGTTCCTAGTATGTGGAAGCCAAATGTAGTTCTTGATGATGACATTGTTTTACCTCCTCTTTGTAAGAAACTAGTTGGACGTCCAAGAACAGAGAGAATACCTTCGAAGGGCGGATCAAGAGAATTAGGTGCAGTAGGTGTGGAAAGATGGGAACTCATAATCGAAAGACATGTAAAGAAGCTTGCTGTAGTTGTATTAATTTTAATTGAATTACTTTTGTTGAGAGTTGAGAGGTGTTACTTTCGTTGAATGTTTGAGTATTTTTTGAAAGATACATCATTTCGGTGGTTGCATTGGATGATTGAGGAATTTTTTGAACGGAAATTATATTTTTTGTTGATATTTTTACAAGATTAAGTTTCACAGATTTATATTCTTTGATTTTGGTTAAATGTAGTTGATGTTTTTGGTCTTTTATACGGTGGTAAATTTATCTCTGGTCGGTTTGAATGAGTTGGTGGATTATGTTTTTTTAAGAGTGATAAATTTACCATTGTCTGAAGGAAACAATCAAGCATTAATGGGGTTGCTGAATTTTGTTATTTTTAAGAATGATAAATTTATAACTGACTGTATGGAAAGAGTTGATGGTTTATTACATTTATGTCAGTGGTTGATAAATTTATCACTGTCATATCCAACCAAATGTTCTTTTTTACAGTGATAAATTTATCAGTGGCTTAAACTCAAGAAAAATCAATTGTAGGTAGTTTGGGACTAAGTTTCCCAATCTGTGCTACATTACTGCCACTATGCAATTAACTTTCAGTGGGATCCTTGAAGCAAAATATTTCGAGTTTGCAATTCATTTTCAGATTAAATTGCTCAAAATTTCAGTCTAAGAAATGCTTTAGATGCAACAGTTTATCATCAGGTCTTAAATAATATCATATTTCTTCATAAATAACTAGTTCTTGGAGTTAAATGTTAAAATGTATGTATGGTTTGTTTTTTTGGATTTACTGTTAGAACTTTATCTCCACTCCATATACCCAGAATGGCATGTTCTTACATTCATTCCCAAACTTGAAAATATCTACAAATTGCAACAGCATTTTAATTCTCAATTTGGACAATGTAATAGTATTTGTGTTTTAATTTTCAATTTAGATAAATTGTTTATTATTTTTTATATTGTTTTGTTTACTTGAATTAGGAAAAAAGAATGAGAGAGAGAGAGAGAGAGAGAGAGAGAGAGAGAGAGAGAGAGAGTTGCTGATTTTTGTTAGTTTGAACAGTGATAAATTTATCAGTGTAAAAAAAATGTCATGTTAGTAAATGAAGGGATCCAAACTTGTTATTAAGCATAAAGTAAGACTGATATCAAAGCCAGATCTGGTAAAAATATAGCTAAAAAAGACTGAATTTTCATTTAGTGTATTGCCTGTAATTTTAACATTGTAACAACCAAACATTATAATATTCATTGAAGTAAAGTACAAACCAAAATGATCAAAATATAGATAATACTATAACAACCAAACAAGTCAAATGTATGAAGTATTCACATTCTAATAACTAAATGAATCAATGTTTCCTTTTTATTACACTGTAACAAACAAACAAGCAAAATGTTTTCTTTTCTTCCAGATCTGTTGATTGTGTACAAACAAACAAGCAAAATGTTTTCTTTTCTTCCAGATCTGTTGATTATTGCGGAGGCAAGTTATCAATGTTTTCATCAACTATTTATTGTTGAGCAGTTTGTTGGTCAGTCAAGAAGATAGTTAATATATCGTCTCTCAATTGATTGCATTCTTCTTTGGAAAAAGTAGACATTATGTTGTTGCTGGAAACATATTGCCTCATGATATAGCAAACAATGATTCTACAATCAAGCCTGCAAAAACATTTTGAAAACAAAATATTATAATTTGGTTTCATTGTATTTTTTTTTTATAGGAGTGTTTTGTTATTGATCAACTTACGAAGTGTCTTCTTATTGTGGGCTGTTGATAACTCTCTCTGGATTAGGCAAATTAAGCAAATCTATCATTGTTATAACAATTTTTATCACTGAATTAGGCAAAGTAAGGAAATTCGTCATTGTATAACAAATGTTATCACTCAATTAGGAAAATTAAGCAAATCTATCATTCTTATTGCAAATTTTATCACTGAATTAGGCAAAGTAAGCAAATCTGTCATTGTATAACAAATTTTATCACTGAATTAGCAAAAGTAAACAAATCCATCATTGTATGGCAAATGAACATGAAGATATGATTATTATGAAGTTGAATATCACTAATAAATTAATACTGTATGATACACATTGAAAATAGTTTCAAGTTGAATTTTATCACTTAATTATAGTTATGAAAGAATAAGGGAATCAAATACATCATTATAACAAATTTTATCACTCAATTAAGAAAATTAAGCAAATCTATCATTCTTATAGCAAAATTTCTTACTGAATTGGGCAAAATAAGCAAATCTGTTATTGTATAGCAAATGAACATGAAGATGTGATTATTATGAAGTTGAATATCACTCAATTATAGTTATGAAAGAAGAACGGAAGATGAATACGACTCACGTTTGATTCGCATGTTTGTTGAAGAAGAAGGGAAGCAAATCCATCATTATAACAACTTTTATCACTCATTTAGAAAAATTAAGCAAATCTATTATTCTTATAGCAAATTTTCTCACTGATTTGGGCAAAGTAAGCAAATCTAGCATTGTATAGCAAATTTTATCACTGGATTAGCAAAAGTAAGCAAATCTATCATTGTATAGGAAATGAATATGAAGATGTGATTATTATGAAGTTGAATATCGCTTATAAATTAATACTGCATGGTACAAATTGAAAATAGCTTCAAGTCGAATTGTATCACTCAATTATAGTTATGAGAGAAGAAGGGAGGCAAATCTATCATTATAACAAATTTTATCACTCAATGAGGAAAATTAAGCAAATCTATTATTCTTATAGCAAATTTTATCACTGAATTGGGAAAGTAAGCAAATCTGTCATTGTATATCAAATTTTATCACTGAATTAGCAAAAGTAAGCAAATCCATCATTGTAAAGCAAATGAACATGAAGATGTGATTATTATGAAGTTGAATATCACTCATAAATTAATACTGTGTAATACACATTGAAAATAGCTTCAAGTCAAATTTTATTACTCAATTATAGTTATGAAAGGAAAAAGGAAGCAAATCCATAGTTATGAAATAAGAAGAGAAGCAAATCCATCATTATAACAAATTTTATTACTCAATTAGAAAAATTAAACAAACCTATCATTCTTATAGCAAATTTTCTCACTGAATTGGGAAAGTAAGCAAATATGTTATTGTACATCAAATTTTATCACTGAATTAGCAAAAGTAAGTAAATACATCATTATATAGCAAATGAACATGAAGATGTGATTATTATGAAGTTGAATATTAATCATAAATTAATACTATATGATACACATTGAAATAGCTTCAAGTCAAATTTTATAACTCAATTATAGTTATGAAAGAAGGGAATCAAATCCATCATTATAACAAATTTTATCACTCAATTAAGAAAATTAAGCAAATCTATCATTCTTATAGCAAATTTTCTCACTGAATTAGGCAAAATAAGCAAATCTGTTATTGTATAGCAAATGAACATGAAGATGTGATTATTATGAAGTTGAATATCACTTAATTATAACTATAAAAGAAGAATGGAAGATGAATACGACTTACGTTGGATTCGCATGTTTGTTGAAGACGAACTAAACAGGGAATGTAGATCGAAACGGTGGAAGATTTGCTGGGGATCTGTTCAGAATCAGAATATAGATCGAAACAGAGGTGATTTCTTTGGAAACGATGGGAGATTCAGGGAAAATCTCTTCGTTTGTTTTGATTTCCAAATTGCAAATCGCCTCAGAATGGTTTCCAAATTGCCTCAGAATAGTTTCCAAATCAGAACAATTGAGAAGGAGCATGTGTGTCACGCGTACAGGGGAGAGCTCGTGATATCTTCTTTGCTTCACACATGTGGTGTGACATTGAGGGGCAAAATTGAAAACTGAAATAGGACAGGACTTGGTGGGTATTAATTTGTTTCAATGGGACCGGCTGGTAAGTCCCCCTAAAATAATATCATATAATGTCTTGATTTGAACGTGATAAATAAATGTCATTGCGTAAGCTTCTATTAGATTGATTATAAGATCCCTTCAAAACTATACATTTTGGACCTTTTCACAAGGGGAAAGTTTTATACAACTTTTTATAGGCATCACTTTGAATCCTTTAGAAGGAAGAAATTTGAACAATTTTTTTTATAATTAAATGACCTAAATGTATGATTTATTTAAAATTGAGAAATTAAAATAAAAGCATGAAAACAGCTCATAAACATAAGAGGAAAAACTATAAAATCTAACCACAAATCTCATCAATCCTTTTTTTGGGGTCTTCCATACAAATCTTCAACATATTACTATATTGCACAGATAGGGATCAATTTCACAACTTCACAATGAAACAATTATTATTCCACTCTAGAGTGGCAAAGCATTCAATTAATAAATTGATACTAAAGGAAATGAAGAATGCTTTACTATAAAGAGGTTTACACATATCATTACTAAAATAGGGGAACCAAAAAATAAAAAATAATTAAAAAGAGATGGTAATCAAGCCTACATAAGGAATCACTACAAGAAAATACACCTTTGGCGACTAAATTTTTAGTCGCCAAAGGTCCTTTTTTAGTCGCCAAAGGTCGAATTTTCACTTTTCCCGACAAAAACTTTTAGTCGCCACTGTTGTCGCGAATTCATGGTCGCAAATGCCTTTGGCGACTAAAAACCTGTTAGTCGCCAATTCACAGGTCTTCAACGACGAAACAAATTGTCGCCAAATGCAATTCCATTTTTTGAAATTATACATTTAGCGACTAAATTTTTAGTCGCCAATAGTGATTTTTTTTTTTATTATTTAAACATTTCCCGACTAAACTTTTCGTCGCCAAAAGGTATACCTTTCGGCGACCAACGCCTTTAGTCGCCAAAACCATATTTCACAAAAAAAAAAAAAAAAAATTGCCTCTGCTGGATGTCCCAAGGTTCAAACTTGTGTTCCCAACACTTGCACCCCACTACGCCTTTACCAACACTTGCTCCCCCACTACGCCACTCCCAAATCACATGAATATTATTGCAACAAATATTATTTATATACTATATTCACTGGTATTAATACAAAATTGTATATATGAAAATAAATTTTTTTATTTAATATATTTTATGTAAAAAATAAAATATTTACAAAAAAAATAGGGTAAGCACTTTTGGCGACTAAATCTGAATTTTAGTCACCAATACTCCATTTTTTGGCTACTAATTTCTTTTCTGTCGCTAAAACAGTTACAACCCGCCTAAGGCTAGCACATTTGGCGACTAAACTCAATTTTGGTCGCCAAAACCTCTACTTTGGGCGGCTAAAATGCATTTTAGTCGGCAATTCTTGACCTTTAGCTACTATTTTTTTTTTGTAGCAAAAAATCGTCACTTTCAGCGACTAAATTGTTTTTAGTCGGCAAAACTGCTATAATCAGCGACTAAACCTGTTTTTTGTCGCCAAAACCATAACTTTTCGCTACCAAATTATTTTAGTTGCCAAAAACCGTGACTTTTGGCTACTAAACAAACTTTAGTCGCTAAAAACCCTATATTCGGCGACTAAACCTCCTTTTAGTCGCTAAAACCCTGCTTTTCGGCGACTAAACTCTTTTAGTCGCTAAAACCCTTATGTTCGGCAACTAATTCCATTTTAGTCGCCATTTCATGCACTTTCAGCGACGAATTTTTTTTTTTTAGTCGCCATTTGTGTTTTTTGTTGTAGTGGATAAGGATTGAGATAGGGTCAGCAAAGCCCTAGAGAAGTGACAGTAACTAAATAATCCATCATATACTTCAAAAGAAATCAGTATAACTCCTACTTAATATAATTTAGCCAAGTTACCTCATCTGCAATGGCACTATAATAGCGAAAAAGCCGGTGGACACTAGTTTATCGAGCTTCGCTTGAGCTACAACTTTCATCAAGATTTTTGGGACACGGTCTTTTCTAGTAATGCCGAACCAAGTCAAACCATAAGAGGATATACAGGGCTAAACTCCTTGTCTCCTCTTACTCTCACCTTTGCACCATAATCATCTAGAGTTGCTTTGATGCCTTTCCAGATCTGATCCTCCCATTGAGAATCGAGCCATAGCGAATACTGTAGTGGTGTGAGTTTGTTCCTTTGCATCGGTGATTCCAATTCTTCCGGGCCACGGGAATAAAGATGGGGAAGTATGACACTTATCGGCAAATCTTGCAAAAGAGAAGATAAACCCAGTTGAAATGTTTCCAAGGAAATGACGGGTCGGAAAGCTCGAAGGGCTCGGTATGGTGCACCAAGCTGTTCAACAGGGAACAAGTTCTGGCCCACGACTAATTCCAAGTCAGCCATGTGCCTAGCCATTCTCAATTTGCCCGATTCTGAAAGGAGCCGAACAAATGAAGCATGCCTGATAAAGAATATCAAAACCCGTGAAGCCATGCTCATGACGAGCCGAGTGCATATGTTTTTTGTCTCGACAGGGAGAGTATTTGCCGAAGAAGGCAAAAGCTGAGATTGGAATTCTCTACGAAAGTGAAGAATGCATTTCTATAATTCTTCCATGTAAGGCAATGAATTGTTGTCCATTGAACCATCCATACCAAGCCCGCTAAAATTCTATTCATAAATCTGTAGGATGTAAGACTTAAGATGATCAAGCATGGCTTGGAATAAGGATGTCACCGAGTCACAAGAAACCTTGTACATGGCACCTAGTGATGGAGACAACATGTCGGAAATGATAATGGGAAGTCCGGTCATCATAGATGAGATGCGAGTATGATTTTCTTGAAGATGTTGACATAATGCAAAGTTCTTGAGTTGTGTCGGAATTGTAGGACCTGTCATTTGTCAGGCTTTGGGCCTAGTAGAAATCTACTACCGTAATGTTTTATGTCAATTCATGCAAAACAATAAAAATAAAAGATTAGAAATAAGGATTACAAGAAGAAACTTCAAAAGGACAGTTGTGCCTTGACGTAGTTCACTCACACTCTTTAATCAGAATATGGCAAGCTATATGAGTTCATACAAGCTTTCTTTATTGATCAAGAAAGAACAAAAGCATAATCTACAAACAGAACCTTTCCCATTCTCACTTTCAAATCTTTTCTTACCAATTCATTATAACTTCTGAGGAAGACACAATATAAGAATACTCTATGACACAAGGTGTCCTTATCACTATTCAAAAAAGTGAAGCAAAAGCCCACTTCTCACATGTAATGGGGACACTTCGGTACTTGCAAAAGGGAAAAGAGTGGTATAGGGAATTCTTTTGGATGTTTAGTTTAGGCAAGCCCTATTGCCAGGGCAATAGTGGCTGTTGGCAGGAGGGTTTATTTTAGGCAAGCCCTATCACTTGAATATGTTTAACTTTTGTTATACTATAAAGACTCATTACTTATTGATTACTTAATGAAATGTAGAAATATGTAAAGAGAAAGGGAAAGAAAAAAGCACCCTCTAGGGTGAGCTCATAGTAATAAGTTTATAAGGAGTTTATGGCCAGCTGGAAATATCTGGAACGAGTTGAAGGGCATGGAGGAAGCGGGGGACAAGGTAGAATAACCTGAATTTTGTGGGGGCCAAAGTTTCTCATTCATGAGGTTAAACAAGATTAAACATCATGGGTATAGCATAGGGTCTAAATAGAATTTTATGTTTTATTCTTCTCTTTCTTTTTATTTCAAGAAAGAGGGGTGTGGGACACTCTACCACTACAACAGGTGACAACCCTAAGTTTGATCAATTTCCCTACATAACAAGGCCCAAAAATGCCTTTTCATGTTTGAATTCCTTCATTTGATAGTTTAACCTTGATACTTGCCCTACAATTTCTGAACTTCATTATACACCACAAACCCTATGCATCCACTCCCACATCAAAGTAACTTGGGAAAAGTGTAAGAGTCCTAAAACAACACCACACCAATCCAAGGAAGATGTATATTCTTGAAGGTGAGACTATTAGACAGAAACACTAGAAGATGGATAACTACAAATTTATTATAAACACATACAAATATCTCACCAAAATATCTCCAGACAAATAGTGCTCAACCAAGCATGCATAGCGCCCTATTTTCTCAATTTATCAAATTAGTTAATTGATTGTTTACTTGATGTCATAGAGGGCTCTAGTCCATTAAGCTAGCCATAGCTCATAGGACGAGAACCAAAAAAAACAATGAACTCCTCCAATTGGGTCAAGCACTGAAATATAATCAATGGGATTGATAAATTTAAAATACAACCAAAAAAGATACCTTTTTTAAAAAAAAAAAAAAAAAGGAGTACTAACAGTGAGAGAACAATAACTTCTTGCCAAGAAAAAAGAAAAGAGGATTTTAATTCCACTGCCCTACTATATTAATCAGGCTAGTCCTAGGGTAAAAATAACCAACTAGGTGTAGCCTAGTTATCCAGCATGACTTTCCTAAGAGCATAGTCCCTACGGGAGGTCATGGGTTCAACTCTTTCTAGGAGAATTGAATTAAAGGGTGCTTTGTAAAGGATGCGAAGGCTAAAACATTAATTGCTTCAAATAGTAGTAATCCTGTTTGATAAAATTAAAAAAGGAAAGTACCTAGTATTCAGCTCTCTCAGCAAGCAAAAGCAGGACTTTGTTGATTTCACGCAAGACATGAAGAGTCAAGCGCCCATTTGGCTGAATAGCTTCAATTTCCTCCTGAGTGCGTGATATAATTCTAGATATATGTTCTTTGGAGGGTACACTTTCATGACATGACATTGGAAACACAATATTAACAAGATCTAACAGGCGGCTTACGCAAGGGCCAAGAAAGCTATCTGAAATATTTTAATGGTAGTAACCCTTTGATCTTTTCCTTTTGAGGTTATAGTAGGTAAAACTCCTTTGGCATCTGTGTCACGTGAAATTGTTTCTAGAAGATTTTCTATCATGGAGTATAGCTTTGGATACCCAATAGTAAATATCTCTTTCACAAAGCTTGATGTAGTGAAAGCAAACTTCATTTGGCTTGCAAAGGATTTCACAAGAGCCTTCCAAACACAATCTGTTAACATTGGATCACCTTCCTAAGAAAACAAGAGCTTAGATAAGCTAACAAAAAGGGGAAATTATCCCCAAAAGGCAATGTACACATATTAGTAAATTAGAAATGATGACTACCAACATCCATGGCATTAACAAAAATCATAGGATAAGCATCTCCAATTCAAAAGGACATAGCATCTTAAGCATTCCCACTCTTTCTATTTCTATCTTTCTATGCCCAAGACTCATTTTTTAATATTAAAAAAAAAAAAGAAAAACAGCTTCACAGCTTCAAAATAACATAGTATAATATTTTAAAAAGTTAGGGGAACATGATGCATAATGACAACCGTGAACAAGGTGACTCAATCTTGTCTTACATAAGATACTCAAAGCAGAAAAAACACTTTAAAAAAGAAGAAAACTATAGCCAACTAGTTATGAATTTGTAATGCTTTACAAAGCCAAGAATAATGGAAAAGTTCTTCCAGAAAAGTAAGAATCAATAATAACTTCAAAGCTAAATAAGTCCCTAATGGTTTCATGTGACTCTTTCAAGTTCAATCGTTAGTTATATTGAAGCCACTTCATGCACCAATATACCCTCCCAAAAATGAGGAGAAAAATAGCCTACAGCCATCTACAATAACCTAACTTTTAGAAAGGATATTCTCACACTAAATTTAACTGATAAAAGGAGCTCACCTCCGGGTGAAAGAACCTAAAAATTGATTCCCTTGCTCTATATTGGTGACCAAGGTAAATTTTTAATTTTACTTTAATGCTACTGCAGCCAATTTGATGAGGTTAAACTAGTGATCAACTATATTATTTCAACCTTTCATAACAAATTTCTAAAAGTAAATGGACTTGCACGCAATGAAGATAAGACATCAACAGAATTCAACTAACTCCATCATATAGGCATTGAAATATATTTTTAATAATTCGATATAATGCAATCCATCTCTTTATTTATTTATTTTAGATGATTGTGAGACAACGTCGTCATATTTCAATTGTCACAAGCTCCATGATATAGAAAAATTAAAAGTATGCTTCTTCCTTGGTTAAAATCCCTCGTGTCTTCTCAAATTTAAAGGACATTAATAGTCTTACTCCCTATTAATAAGGGTGGCTGTAGACACCCCACTTTTGATTGCCCGCAAGACTCGAACACTTGGCTTAGTGCGCTCAATGATAAAAGTTGAATTACGAATTTGCAGCGAATCGGAATCAATTAGGCTTCCGAAATAACTTCACGTCTTCAACATTCACCTTGTTTGAACCCTTGGGTCTCATTTCTGAACCGTTTCTCACCCTGAGCTGAGTTTGAACCAAAAAAAAACAGGGGAGGCCATCAAGGCCCGGCCGTGCATTGATGATGGCCGGCCATTGGCCGGCCTTTGATGGCAATAAACACTGTTCTGGGTAGGAGGCCGCCAGCTGTCCATTTTTTATGATATTTGTCACATTTTCAGCTCGAATTCTATAAAACCGAAGCTCTGGGATTGTTTTAAGGATTGAACAAAATATCTAGAAGAGAGATATACATCTTGAGAGTCTTGACTCCTCCTTCTTCCATTGCAAGGCATCCTTTGAGCTAACCTAGTTTGCTTACACCATTACTACACACCATATACAACCTTGTTTGATCATCCTAAAGCCTTGGTTGATCTTGAGGAAGTGTAATTCAAGCTTGAGAGTGCATTGAAATTGAGTTGGAAGCTCTAAGAGCAAGCTTGCTTTCTTTTTCCTTACTTTCATTTTTGTTCTTTGCTCCATCATTCTTGCTGTTTTGGTTGTTTTTGAGCTTGTTTGAAGTGTTGGAGTTGAGTTTGAACGGTTACCAAAAGGGTAGAAAAAGCTTACTCTTTCTACACCTTTATTTCATAACCTAAACTTTTCTCCTTTTCACTCTCTTTCCTTGGTATTCATACTGATTTTCAGAGGTTTAAGAGGGCTGAAAATCATGCTTTGAAGCTCCAAAAATGGAGGGATTAGCAACCCCTCCTTATTCTTGTTATTTAGCTTCAATTCTTATCTTTGTTGCCTAGCTTTTTGCCCTCTTTTCATGCATGTTTTATCTCTGATTTGCATGTATTTGGGACTGTTTTGAGGTTATCTAAGCCTTTTCATTTGCTTTATACCTTGTGAGCCACCCTTGAGGTTATATAGTTAACATGCCTTTTGCTTAACATGCTTTCTTGGTTCATTTCACATGCTTTGAAGCTGAAGTTTGCTAATCAATCAATCAATCCATATCTTTCATTCATGAGAATGGTTTCAAGCAATTGAGGTCGCTCAATGCATGTAAGGGAGACCTACACTTAATGGCTTAATCTCTTCGGAGATTCATCGTCAACGGTGTAGTCTCCTTCTCATGTTTTAGAGGGACCTCTTGTTTGACATCACTTCTCGGTTAGAGGACTTTAAACATCATATTTGGACAAATGGACTAATGAATGGCAAGGCTTAAAACAGTTGGTTTAAAATTTTGATTAACACACTTAAAGAAAATGGCTTAAATAGCTTGAACTCGGCCAAACGTTATGCCAAGTTCCTTGTGTCAAGGGTCATCAAGCATCAATTCATGGTGTTTTAGATGTCCTTGAAGCATCTCAACTTCCTTTTTTGAGTTCATTTCATGACAAAAAGGGAGGGGTGGTCCATTTGCATTACATTTATTAACTTTTGTCCAAAATTGACATTCGAGATCATCAAGCGATCATATTGCTCATTGATGATTTTGAAGTCAATCCCAACCTTCTCTTGAGCTTTTCCTATGACAGAGATGGAAGGAAGGACAAACAGAGCTTGAAAATGCTTTATCTGCACTGATTTCACCTCAAAGCACAAAAACAGAGTTTGCACCAAATCAATGCACGGCCGACCATCAGTAATGCACGGCCGGCCATTGGTGTGTGGCCAGCAGTGCAGTTTTGCAGAAATAGAGGCAATGGTTGAAGGTGAAATAGAGGCAGTCTAGGGCAGACAGAGTAGCTTTCAGGCGATGCACATGTAACCTCCATCCATCTTCCTTGGTGCTCACATCAAATGCGTTTGATTGCTTTAATTGATTCATTAGTATAATGAATTATGTTGTAATATTTGCTTAATTAATTAGTGGTAGCTAATTCATGCAAACATTGTAATTATTTAAGTAGAATAGTTAGTTAATTACTTTATATTGTAATTAATTAGCTTAATTGCTTTGAAATTAATTAGTTAAGTATTTTGCTAAATTGATTTGTAATATTTAATTAGCTCAGAATAGTTAGTTAAATTTTGTATTGTAATAATTAGTTAGCTTAATTAGCTTAACTAGTTAGCTTATTCATTCGAACCCTCTTTCGCGAGGGCGTAATGTTGTAATAAGTGTGCATGCGTGTGTGTATGTTTTCCAATCTCACGTCTTTCTCCCTTTTATTTAATCACTTTCGATGGTTAGATTAAGGACATGTTTTAATTAGCATACCTTATGCATGCATGCTTGCATGCATTCATTTTGTCTTGCATGCACCGAGGCTCGACGCATTATTCAAATTGCACCGCAATTTCAATATATTCTTTGAATACGCGTTTAATCACATGTTGTTCAAATTGTTTCATATGCCATAGCTGAGCCTATTAAATGTATATCGCATGCGTAGCATTCGACATCTTATATAGTTAGGATCATGCATCTTTCTAAATAGTTTTTGTTTTGGCTTGGAGTACTCGGTGAGTTTTTATGCTTTAGCATACTTGCATGAGTGTGATTGTCATATTGCCATGATTAACATGCTTGCCATGAGGCTATGTACTTAAATGCTAAACTACATGAATGCCTATGGATGAAGGCTTGTTGTATGAATTGGAACAATTCAACGAATATGTGTTTTAAGCCCACTATGTTTGGTGGCAAATCTACATTTTTTTAAGCCCACTTGAGGTGGCAAATTCAAACCATTTTCGCAAACAAACATGAGTTGAATTGTTCCAAGTCTTGAAAACTAGTCTATACTTGCATGTGCGCGTCACATAGTAATGTTAGCTAATAACTGGAATAAGAACACATAATGTTGATAAAAAGTCATATCATCATTGGTAGAGGCCGATCTTTGATCGGACGAGCGGGGCTGCTCAATTCATGACCTTCCCCCTTCGTACCTAAGTTCCCGAGCCGAGGCAACTTTGGTGATGACGGACACGTGGCCTTCAACACGATTCAAGGTTTCCTAAATTTTTCCATAATAAAAACATTTAGGTGGCGACTCTGTATCTGGCAAAGCAGTCCAATTTTGGTATTATTTGATTTAAAATCGATTTTCTAAAAAGATTTGCCGGATTGGACTCTTTGGTAATTATCAGTTTCACATTGCACTCGTGAGACTAGATTCAGAACCGTGAGAGTTCGAACTGTGAGGCCTTTTCTTTCAAACCTTTCTGAAAGGCGGGGCGCGAGAAAAAGGTGAGTCCACAGTGGCATGAAGGATGGATTGTATACATGCAGGCCTAACCTTTCACATTATTTGCACAAAGTCACATATTGTGTTTTTTACAGTTAGGTGTTTGGTAGTCAATGACTATTGACCGATCACAATCTCCTAGTTGGGGATGGATTGGAAGTCATGGCAGATATGGCCTTAAGGCAAGGACAACTAGGCATGTGTAAAATTATGCCATAGACAAGGACCTAAAAGAAAATTCCTCAAAGTTTCGGAAGGCCGTGCCATCACATACAAACCTGAAGTCAAATCCATACTTCAGTAGTCAGCTCTATTTCAAAACATTAATATCCTGAATTCCACCAATATGTAATCAACCTAAAGCATTATATCAATTTATTTATCTATGGGTTTAAAAGCTTCAAAAATCACCAAATGGTTTTGAGCAGACTAAAGTAGTAGTATGTGATGCAATATATAAGGTCAATCTTGTGTACCTATGCTTTGGTCTAACCTGTTCTATACATACTCTATCAATCCTAACATTACCAGAATATGAGAACTCCTCTCATTCAATGGTTTCCCTTGAGGCCTCCACATGACCTTCAATTTCACTAGACGAATAGAAAACATTTGAAAACCTCAAGAAAAAAAATCACTGAACAAACCTCTAGTTCATTATCAACCAACCAGAAAGGTAAGTCATCATTTTGAAGTTGTTGTAATCTATTGTGTTGTAATGGATAGCAAAATTATGAAATTGTTATTGGCCAACAATGAAATGTTATGTATTGAATTGAAACCCACTGATTGCAACAAATACATGATGCATGACACAATTCTGTCCACTCACCTGCATGACCTCTTCAAGAAGCAACATATGCATAAACGGGTCTTTCTTCTTTGAAAGAACCCCTTACACATGCCAAACCGCGACCATAATCGAATGCAATTGATCCATACAGGTATTCATTCTCTGCCACAACGCCTCCTTTGCCTTTCCCCCGCTTCCAATCTGTGGTGTACCAATCCTCTGTATCCCTCCCGTTCCATACCTTTCATCAGACCATGTCGAAATAGCCTTCATATCCAATGCAACATTGACACTCTTCACACTCTGACTCTTACACTTGCTTATCAAACCATCCACTGTAGCTCTCAAATCACCAAGATTCTAAAAAACTAGCAAACTAGCCCCAACCTCAGCTTGATTCAACCCTTCCAATCCCCTCTCCAAAACCCTCATCCCTTTCGACCTTAATTTTTGTCCAGCTTCGAATGCCTTATTCATTTCCTTATCAATCATAACAATCCTTGCAAGCTTGTTCATAACTGGTAGGGATTGCTGTGATTGATGATGAATTAAATTGGGTATTTGAAGCTAGACAGAAATTGAGGTCGGAGGGGATGAGTGTTTTGGAGAGGGGATTGGAAGGGTTGAATCAAGCTGAGGTTGGGGCTGGTTTGCAAGTTTTTTAGAATCTTGGTGATTTGAGAGCTACAATGGATGGTTTGATAAGCAAGTATAAGAGTCAGGGTGTAAAGAGTGTCAGTGTTGCATTGGATATGAAGGCTATTTCGGCATGGTCCGATGGAGGGTAGGGACCGAGAGGGATATAGAGGAGTGGTACACCACAGATTGGAAGCGGAAGAAAGGTGAAGGAGGTGCTGTGGCAGATAATGAGTACCTGTACGGATCAATTACATTCGATTGTGGTCGTGGTTTGGCATTTGCAGAGGGTTCTTTCAAAGAAGAGAGACCCGTTTATGCATATATGTTGCTGCTTGACGAGGAGTGAATAGAATTGTGTCATGCATAATGTATTTGTTGCAGTCAGTCGGTTTCAATTCAGTACATAACATTTCATTGTTGGTCAATAACAATTTTGTAATTCTGCTCTCCATTATGACACAATAGATTACAACAACTTCAGATTGATGACTTCCCTTTCTGGTTGGTTGATAATGAACCAAAGGTTTCAATCAGTGATTTGTTTCTTGAGGTTTTCAAATGTTTTCTATTCATCTAGTGAAATTGAAGGTCATGTGGAGGCCTTAAGGGAAATCATTGAATGAGAGGAGTTCTCATATTCTGGTAATGTTAGGATTGATAGAGTATATATAGAATAAGTTGGACCAAAGCATGGGTACACAAGATTGACCTTAATATATTGCATCACATGCTACTACTTTAGTCTACTCAAAACCGTTTGGTGATTTTTGAAGCTTTTAAACCCATAGATAAATAAACTGATACAATGATTTAGGTTGATTACATATTGGTGGAATTGAGGATGTTAATGTTTTGAAATAGAGCTGACTGTTGAAGTATGGATTTGACTTCAAGGTTGTATGTGATGGCACAGCTTGCCGAAACTTTAAGGAATTTTCTTTTAGGTCCTTGTATATAGCATAATTTTACACATGCCTAGTTGTCCCTGCCTTGAGGCCATATCTGCCGTGACTTCCAATCCATCCCTGTAACACCCTCAAAATTAAACCCATTAAGTATAAAACAAGGCATGCATTATTAAAAGAAAAACATTATATTATTTAAATCATCAGAGTATTACGAAATAAAACATCAAAAATAAATGCCCTACGGGCTTACATCTTGCCAAGCCAACACTTGGACACAATTTCATGAGTTCTAACTCAAAACAAATAAAGCCCTGGGCTTGAATGTTTACATAATTCAAATAAAACAACTAAAACAAATAAAACAAGTCTTCAAGTCCAAATCCTCACAAGCTAAGTCTTTGGAGGTAGTGAACCACCCGAACCTGAAAATGAAGTTCCCATATAGGGTGAGCCACAGCCCAGTAGAGAAATACTAAACCAAGCATAAGAATTAACTAAAGCAGTAGCACCCGATACATGGTTAACACAAGATAATCAATTTACAATTCATCGACACAAACGCCTACGTTGTCTATGACACATGGTCTATGACACCTTTTACTTTCCATTTATACAGTCATGGCTCAGAACCTGGCCAAATAACTCAACAAGGATAACAAATCAGGTTAAACCTTTCTCATAACATAATAAACACACATGCTGGTGTTATACCAATCTCAATCAAATTCACTTCCTTACTTCCCAACTGATACACATGGTGGTGATGTATCATATCAACAACAAATAGAAATATTTCTATTATAATTAAGCACACACATAAGTGATGCTACTGGAGTCCATCCCCTATCTCCTCCCAACAAGTCCGGTTTAGAGGTCCATCCCCTATCTTCCCCTAAACCGTGGAGTTCATCCCCTATCTCCTCCAAAACCAAATGCATATGCAACATAATCAATACTTGCCATATACAACACATAATTAATACACGAATGTTCTGTATTAACTCAACAGTCAAACAATTGACTCAATTTCAGTTATACCTAAGCCGCATGCAAGGTCTACAACAATCAATGGCTATCCTCCACCGATAGCCCAAAACAATTATTTCTAAGCAAGAAATAACTATAACAATAAATGTAATTTCAATATTCTCAAAGGTAGTATTTAAACTACCAAATACATCATTAAACCACTAAATTCCCCAATCTCATGAATTTAACCCAGTATCACAATCTTCCCTTAAATTAATTATATAAATTAATCTATGACAAAACCTTAAGGTTTCTCCCAAAATTACTAACCTACCCCACATACCAAAATACCACCACTTAGGATTAAAACGTATAAATGGAGTAGGAAATCCCTACCTCGAAGAAATAACTCAAAAAGGAGAAGATGAAGATGATGTCCAAAACTCCAAAGTGCTCCAACTCCAAGAATGTTCAGATTAAAACGTAGCCCTCACTCTTATCTACCTTTTTAATGAAGGAACTAGGGTAGAAAAACACTCTAAGAAGATCAAACCTGAGAGAGAAGATGAGTTGGGAGAGAGAGAACTCGGAACTTAGGGTTTAGAATCTGAAAAGAAGATGAAAAACTGCTTTAAAACGCTTAAAACACGATTTTATACTCAGCCGCCCCGCTCGAGCGGACACTCACAGACTCCCGCTCGAGCGGACAATCCCACGCTCGAGCGGCGGATGCACACTCCCAGCATCTCGACAAACCAGGTCCCCGCTCGAGCGTCCAAATCCCCGCTCGAGCGGCACTCACACACTCCCGCTCGAGCGGCCCAACTCCCGCTCGAGCGTCCAACCCTGCACAAGAAATACTGGATGGGTGTTTTTCCCGCTCGAGCGCCAAAACCCCCGCTCGAGCGGACAAGCAACAACAAGCCCCGCTCGAGCGTCAAACTCCCGCTCGAGCAAGCCAAAATCTGGGCAACTAGTTTTGGTTCCTAAGCTCAACCAACCTGTTCCAAACCCGCCCAACACATCCTATAACTCCAAATAAGAAAATATAGGACGACAACAACCATTACACAAAGATAGAATCTACGGAACCTAAGTCCGGATACAAACATCGAATGGGAAAAGACCGGGGTCGCTATAACTCCCCCCCTTAAAAGAATTTCGTCCCCGAAATTAAACATAGTTTGTAAAAACAAGTTTCTCAATTCCCAATGATATTATAAAACAATAAAACAACTTGACCCAATACCGGTCACTTCATCTCTTATCAAGAGGCATCTCACAATATGTATAAATCAACATATATTCAACTTGCATCAATATTATGCATTATTCCTTTCAATGTTAACAATTTCCATATCATTATTCAAGTTCATGATATAAACAACACATTCAATATATAAATGTTATACTCCACTTCCATAAAAAGGCAAGTGCAAATGTTAACATTAAACCCAAAACATTCTCAATGTTTTCCAAGTTAAGACATATATATAAAGCTCTTAAGTTGAACAATATTATATAATCTAAATACAAGATTACAACTCAATAAACATATCCGGATATTTCTCACGGACTTCCAACTCACGTTCCCAAGTGGCTTCCTCCACTCCGTGATGTTTCCACAAAACTTTCACCAAAGGGATGGTTTTGCCTCGCAAAACTTGATCCCGCCTATCCAAGACCCGAATTGGTCTCTCCTCATAAGAGACATCCTCATCAACTACTAAATCAGTCCAATCCAACACATGTGACGGATCTGGCTCATACTTCCGAAGCATACTCACATGAAACACATCATGAACTCCGGATAACTGCGGTGGCAAAGCTAAACGATAAGCAGCCTCGCCAATCCTCTCAAGGATCTCAAAAGGCCCAATAAACCGAGGGGACAACTTCCCGCTCTTCCCAAACCTCATCAAGCCTCGTTTGGGTGATATCTTCAGAAAGACATGATCACCCACCTCGAATACCAAAGGTCTCCTCCTACGGTCGGCATAAGATTTCTGACGACTCTGTGCTGTAACAAGCCTCTTACGGATAAGCTCAACTTTCTCCGTCGTTTCCCTCACCAACTCCGGACCCAACAAAGGTGCATCACCCACCTCGGCCCAACAAACAGGAGATCTACACGGTCGGCCATACAAGGCCTCAAACGGTGCCATACCGATACTAGACTGAAAACTGTTGTTGTAGGCAAACTCCACCAATGGCAAGTGTCTCCCACGACCCACTAAAGTCGAGAACACAACCCCGAAGCATATCCTCAAGGATCTGAATAGTACGCTCGGACTGCCCGTCAGTCTGAGGGTGATAAGCCGTGCTAAAGTCAACTTAGTGCCTAAAGCACTCTGCAAACTCTGCCACAACCTGGCAGTAAAACGAGGATCTCTATCTGAGACGATCGTCACTGGGACCCCGTGCAACCTCACTATGTCCCGGATATATAAGTCGGCAAGATGATCTACCGAATCTCTAACACGCATAGGAATGAAGTGCGCCGACTTCGTCAACCGGTCTACAACCACCCAAATAGCATCACTACCCCGCTGAGTCCTCGGAAGACCCACAACGAAGTCCATAGTGACATGCTCCCACTTCCACTCGGCAATAGGCAAGGGTTGCAACAAACCCGCTGGCCTCTGATGCTCGGCCTTCACTTGCTGACAAGTAAGGCACCTAGATACGAAAGCTGCCACATCTCTCTTCATACCCCGCCACCAAAACTGGCGGCCCAAATCCTGATACATCTTAGTACCTCCCGGATGCACCGCAAGGCGCGAATGATGAAACTCTCGGAGTACCTCCTCTCGGCAAGACTCCGGCACAAACAGACGGTCTCGGTATCTCACACTCAGGTCGGGATACACCGTCAAACCCTTCTCAACCTTCCCAATGGAAATCTTTTCTCGGAGAGATTCTACCTCAAGATCACCCCTCTGAGCCTCTAACACTCGAGTCACAAGTGTAGGCTGTGCAACAACAGAAAACAAGGCCGCAGCCTCTACGGATTCGCCCAGATGCAAATCAAACTCCCCAACTGCACCCAACATCTCCCACTCCCGGATGGCTATACTAGCTAAGTCACCAACAGATTTCCTACTAAGGGCATCGGCCACAACATTGGCCTTCCCCGGATGATAGTGCAACTCGAAGTCATAATCCTCAATGAACTCCATCCACCTCCTCTGCCTCAAATTCAAGTCTTTCTGTGTAAACAGATATTTCAGACTCTTATGATCCGAGAATACCTCGAACCTCTCACCATAAAGATAATGCCTCCAAATCTTCAAGGCAAAAATCACAGCTGCTAATTCTAAATCATGCGTAGGGTAATTCTTCTCATGAATTTTCAACTGACGTGAGCCATAGGCGACCACTTTCCCCTCTTGCATCAACACACAACCCAGACCCTCTCGTGAGGCATCACAATAGACTGCATAACCCAACCCTCTCTCCGGAATAATCAAGACTGGAGCGGTGGTCAGTCTAACCTTCAACTCCTGAAACGACTTTTCACAAGTCTCACTCCATACAAATTTGACTCCCTTCCGAGTCAATCTAGTCAACGGTGAAGCTAACCTGGAGAAATCTTTCACAAACCGACGGTAATACCCGCTAATCCCAGAAAACTGCGGATCTCAAACACACTCTTAGGCTGTGCCCAATCTTGCACTGCCTCAGTCTTGGATGTATCAACAGACACCCCTTCCCCAGAAACTACATGGCCTAAGAACTTCACCTCTTCTAGCCAGAACTCACACTTCCCGAACTTAGCATACAGCTTATGGGCTCTAAGTAACTCAAGCACCACTCTCAAGTGTTCCTCGTGCTCCTCCCTCGAAGGTGAATAAATCAGAATGTCGTCCACGAAGACGACCACAAAACGATCCAAGAATTCCCGGAAGATCCGGTTCATCAAATCCATAAACACTGCCGGTGCATTGGTGAGCCCAAACGGCATCACCAGAAACTCATAATGACCATACCGCGTACGGAATGCCGTCTTAGGAATATCCTCCTCCCTGACTCTCAACTGATGATAACCCGATCTCAAATCTATCTTAGAGAAACAACGGGAACCCTTCAACTGGTCAAACAAATCATCAATACGGGGCATAGGATACTTATTCTTAACCGTAGCCCGATTCAATTTCCTGTAATCAATACACAATCTCAAAGCACCACCTTCTTCTTAGCAAAGAGGGCCGGTGCTCCCCACGGCGAAACACTAGGACGGATATAGCCCTTATCTAACAACTCCTGGAGTTGAACCTTCAACTCAACTAACTCGGCTGGGGCAAAACGGTAAGGTGCCATAGAAATCGGCGCCGTGCCGGGCACTAAATCAATAGAGAACTCAATCTCTCGCTGAGGTGGCAAACTAACAAGATCCTCGGGAAAAACGTCCGAATACTCACAAACCACCCTCGGCAACACAATCTGGGTCTCATCACCCTCACTAATCGAAAGACTAGCAAGTAGACCACTAAGCTCACTCCGCCCCCGCGGATCATACTCCGGTGGCAAAACACTACCAACCCGATCCCCCAGAAAACGAAAACACTCCCCGTTCACGGTACAACAAGTGACCCTCTGACGGTAGCAATCAATAACTGCTCGGTATGACGATAACCAGTCCATACCCAAAATAACATCAAAGCCCTTCATGGGCATAACCACAAAAGAAAAGGGATTCTATGATCATCGACCTCTATATCACAACCCCTCACACCTTGTTTCAAAATCAACTCACCCCCAAGAGGTGACACTACACAAATAGGAGATGCTAACTGAGCTAACTCCAACTCCAAAATGGATGCAAATGCAGCAGACACAAAAGAATGAGATGCACCCGTATCGATCAAAACACTAGCAACTGAATTGCAAAACAAGAAGGTACCTCTCACAACAGATGGAGCCGGTACAGGATCCTGCGCGGTAACAGCATACACGCGCCCAGACGACCTCTGATCAACCTGCTCACCCCTCGGAGCATAAGACTGCTGCACAGACTGGGACGATGAAGCCCCCTGATTGGCCCTCGAGGCCTGAACTGACTGAGCAGGCAGCTGACTCTGAGTCTGCCTCGAACCAGATGCACCAGATGTGCCACCCAACTGTGGGCAAAACCTCTTCATGTGCCCCGGCTGACCGCACTGAAAACAAGAGAGCGGCTGGCCTCTACCCTGACTCTGGCTCTGAGATCGAGCCGAAGAAGATGCTGCTCTCTGAACTCCTCCCCTCTGAGGACAAACTGGAGACTTGTGACCCAGCTGGCCACACTTGAAACAGGTAATGTCTCCCTGACTGCCTTTCCCAGAACTAGCACTCGGCACTGGAAAAGTGGATCTAGAAAAACTACTCTGAGGCTGCTGAGGAGTGAAACCTCTCTGCCTCCTGCCATCACTCTGGCCATCCTGACTCCTCTTGGAGCCTTTCTGCCTTTCCCCCTCTTCCTGCATCATAGTCTCGGTATGGGCTGCTGCATCAACCAATCGCCCAAAATCCCTAATCATAGATCCGACAACTCTCAGCATGAGGCCACGCCTCAACTTCTTCTCAAACTCAATGCAACGGCGTTCCTCAGTCGCCACCAACTCAGGTGCAAACCTGGACAAACTAGTGAATGCAGCCTCAAACTCGGCCACTGATAAACTGTTCTGCTCAAGATGGCGGAACTGATCTCTCAACTTCTCCTGAACAGCTGGAGACAGGTACTTCTCCTGAAAAGCATCAACAAAAGCCTTCCAAGTACCTCCAATACGACCTTTGGTGAACTTCCACCACTGACCCGCATCCCCTTTCAGCTGGAAAGATGCCAAGGTCACCTTCAGTACCTCGTCTTCGATGCCTAGCATCTCAAACGTTTTCGTTGTCTGTTCGAGCCATTCATCTGCCTTAAGCGGCTCGCTAGGATCACCTAAAAATTCGTCCGGGTGAGACCGGAAGAATTCCCTCTTCAGAAAAGAAGGTCCTGTATCTGCAGCAACAACAGCCTGGGCTGGATTCGCAGCCCTCAGAATGTCAACTGACGCCTGAAATGCCCCTGCTATCCCTTGGGCCAAAGCGCCCATAAACTGCTGTCCTACTGGCTCGGCCACATTGGCCTGGCCAACACCCTCCTGAACTGCCGGAATTTCCTCCGGTATAGGCACTTCCTGCCTGGCCTGCCTACCACGCCTACCACGACCTCGTCCTCGTCCTGACATCCTAATAAAGGAAATAAAGACGTTAGCACTCTAAATAATGTGCCAAAATTATAACACTCACGTCCTAATACATTGGACAACAATAAATCACACCACGTAAGCACATAATCACATAAGCACCTACGAATTTCATTCCTGGATAATGATAGTCCCGAGGCGCCACTAAAGTTCCGGTTGGAAACAACATTGATCAAGTGCCTTTCCAACAAGACTTTCAGAGACTCAAGGATCCAATCAACATCCTAGGAACTACATTCCATACCCACATAATCACATAAACATGTTATCATATAAGCATGTAATCATTACACTAAGTCTCTATCAAACGAGACGAACCCATTGTGATACTAATCACTTCCCACGTACCCAAGGTATTCAAACCCGGTACGCTCTGATACCAAGTTGTAACGCCCTCAAAATTAAACCCATTAAATAAAAACAAGGCATGCATTATTAAAAGAAAAACATTATATTATTTAAATCATCAGAGTATTACGAAATAAAACATCAAAATAAATGCCCTACGGGCTTACATCTTGCCAAGCCAACACTTGGACACAATTTCATGAGTTCTAACTCAAAACAAATAAAGCCCTGGGCTTGAATGTTTACATAATTCAAATAAAACAACTAAAACAAATAAAACAAGTCTTCAAGTCCAAATCCTCACAAGCTAAGTCTTTGGAGGTAGTGAACCACCTGAACCTGAAAATGAAGTTCCCATATAGGGTGAGCCACAGCCCAGTAGAGAAATACTAAACCAAGCATAAGAATTAACTAAAGCAGTAGCACCCGATACATGGTTAACACAAGATAATCAATTTACAATTCATCGACACAAACGCCTACGTTGTCTATGACACATGGTCTATGACACCTTTTACTTTCCATTTATACAGTCATGGCTCAGAACCTGGCCAAACAACTCAACAAGGATAACAAATCAGGTTAAACCTTTCTCATAACATAATAAACACACATGCTGGTGTTATACCAATCTCAATCAAATTCACTTCCTTACTTCCCAACTGATACACATGGTGGTGATGTATCATATCAACAACAAATAGAAATATTTCTATTATAATTAAGCACACACATAAGTGATGCTACTGGAGTCCATCCCCTATCTCCTCCCAACAAGTCCGGTTTAGAGGTCCATCCCCTATCTTCCCCTAAACCGTGGAGTTCATCCCCTATCTCCTCCAAAACCAAATGCATATGCAACATAATCAATACTTGCCATATACAACACATAATTAATACACGAATGTTCTGTATTAACTCAACAGTCAAACAATTGACTCAATTTCAGTTATACCTAAGCCGCATGCAAGGTCTACAACAATCAATGGCTATCCTCCACCGATAGCCCAAAACAATTATTTCTAAGCAAGAAATAACTATAACAATAAATGTAATTTCAATATTCTCAAAGGTAGTATTTAAACTACCAAATACATCATTAAACCACTAAATTCCCCAATCTCATGAATTTAACCCAATATCACAATCTTCCCTTAAATTAATTATATAAATTAATCTATGGCAAAACCTTAAGGTTTCTCCCAAAATTACTAACCTACCCCACATACCAAAATACCACCACTTAGGATTAAAACGTATAAATGGAGTAGGAAATCCCTACCTCGAAGAAATAACTCAAAAAGGAGAAGATGAAGATGCTGTCCAAAACTCCAACGTGCTCCAACTCCAAGAGTGTTCAGATTAAAACGTAGCCCTCACTCTTATCTACCTTTTTAATGAAGGAACTAGGGTAGAAAAAACACTCTAAGAAGATCAAACCTGAGAGAGAAGATGAGTTGGGAGAGAGAGAACTCGGAACTTAGGGTTTAGAATCTGAAAAGAAGATGAAAAACTGCTTTAAAACGCTAAAACACGATTTTATACTCAGCCGCCCCGCTCGAGCGGACACTCACAGACTCCCGCTCGAGCGGACAATCCCACGCTCGAGCGGCGGATGCACACTCCCAGCATCTCGACAAACCAGGTCCCCGCTCGAGCGTCCAAATCCCCGCTCGAGCGGCACTCACACACTCCCGCTCGAGCGGCCCAACTCCCGCTCGAGCGTCCAACCCTGCACAAGAAATACTGGATGGGTGTTTTTCCCGCTCGAGCGCCAAAACCCCCGCTCGAGCGGACAAGCAACAACAAGCCCCCCGCTCGAGCGTCAAACTACCCGCTCGAGCGGACAAGCCAAAATCTGGGCAACTAGTTTTGGTTCCTAAGCTCAACCAACCTGTTCCAAACCCGCCCAACACATCCTATAACTCCAAATAAGAAAATATAGGACGACAACAACCATTACACAAAGATAGAATCTACGGAACCTAAGTCCGGATACAAACATCGAATGGGAAAAGACCGGGGTCGCTATAATCCCCAACTAGGAGATTGTGACTAGTCAATAGTCATTGACTACCAAATTGAGTGAATTAATGAAAAGATATGATAAAAATAATTCCCTCAAGTTTGGTTTGCAAATTAAATGAGAAATTATAACAAAAGTTTAAAAAATGAAAAGGATGATAATTGGCTTATAATATCAATTTAATTGTTCACTAAAATTTTAAAGTTTTGATGATAAATGAAAATGATTAGTTGTACATTTTCATAATATCTAGATTGCGCCTGATAATGTAGAGACATAAAGCAAAATTCTTACTTATATCTTGGAAACGAGTCAAGTGGCGTTGAATAGTAAATTGTTTAAGTTTGATTTAAAATTTTAATGGAAAAGTGAAAAAAAAAAAAAAACCAACAAGAGAAAAGAGAAAAATGTGGAAGTGACCCATGTGTGAGAGAACAATATTTAATATTATTGATTCATAAAAAATTAGAAGAAAAAAAAATTACAGACCAGCGATAATTTTAGAAAATTATTATAGATTTATAAAAAATTATGTTTTTAATTATCAATATTTATAATTATTTTTTTAAAATTAACTCTTAAGTGAAACTTTTCCAAAAAAAAAAAAAAAAAAAAAAAAAAAAAAAAAAAAAAAAACTGAAAATATAGGGTGTGTTTGGTGTAACCTTTCTCAAATTGAAAGGTTTAATCATAAGTTAAAAGTCATATTTTCTTAATTTTTGAATAATTAATTGTTTCAATTTATTTAGTTATTTTATTTCATAAATTATAAGTAAATGTTGCATCAAATTTTCTTAAATGACTATAATAAATTGCACTAAATAAAGTGATAATTTAATTAATTTCTTTAAAGGGATTAAGCACGTTCAGATTGAGTGAATTAATGAAAAGATATGATAAAAATAATTCTCTCATGTTTGGTTTACAAATTAAATGAGAAATTATAACAAAAGATAAAAAAATGAATACGATGATAATTGGCTAATAATATCAATTTAATTGTTCACTAAAATTTTAAAGATTTGATGATAAATGAAAATGATTACTCGTACATTTTCATAATATCTAGATTGTGCATGACAATGTAGAGACATAAAACAAAATTCTTACTTATATCTTGAAAACGAGTCAAGTGGCATTGAATAGAAAATTGTTTAAGTTCGATTTAAAATTTTAACAAATTTAAAATTATGTTTTAACTTGATTTGTTTAAATAAAGAGTCGGTCTCAAACGAATTGCTTACCTGAATATAAGCCAAGCCGAGCAACTGGTTTTTCAAGTTTTATTTAAAAATTTAACGAGTTTAAGAATATGTTTAAATTTAATTTATTGATAGTGATGGTGTTTTGATTATAAATTAACGGACTTTAGGAAGTTACATATAAATTTGTTCAAAATATCAAATTGTAGATCATTACTTTTTGGGAAAATTATTTAGAAGTCCTATTAGGGAGACTTGTGCTACATTTGGTCCCACAAAAAAACTTATGTTCCCATAAGTCCTATGGGAAGTTTGTTGACATATTTACCCTCAATATTAGTTGTTAATATCATAAATAAGTAATAAAACCATATATAGGAAATTGATATAAACGTAACGTAACGTGACACCTACATAAACGTAACGTGACACCTACATAAACGTAACGTGACACCTATATAAATGTAACGTGACATATCTACATAAACGTAACGTAACGTGACACCTATATAAACGTAACGTGACATATCTACATAAACGTAACGTAACGTGACACCTATATAAACGTAACGTGACACCAATATGAACGTAACGTGACACATACATAAACGTAACGTAACGTGACACCTATATAAACGTAATGTGACATTTACATAAACGTAACGTAATGTGTCACGTTACGTTTCGCAAACTTAATAAGTTTTTATTTTTTTAATCCGTTTGTTTTGAAATAGATATATAATCTTAATATATTTTTATTTTGTATTATTAATTGTAAAATTTTAAAAATTATTTATTTTTTGAATTTTTTTATTTTTTTTATATAGAAAAATCACAGAAAAGCCCAATCGAGTAGTGGTGGTGAAGATTGGTCAGTGGGTTTGCTTCCCTAGGTTCAAGCCAAAGCCGCCACTTCCTGACAGAAAAAAAAAAATACTATGTGCAATTGAAATATGTATTTATACTCTATATTTAGATTGACGAAATCGCCGAAACTTTTTTCTGTTGTCGAACAATACGAGGCCTGATTTGGGATCATCGACGAGGATGTCGAGGACAGGAAGCCATAGAAAGAGCTCTTCCTGAGAGAGACCCTGGACGCCAGAGACCAACAGAAGAGAGAGAGAGAAGGTGTGAAAATGGGGGTAAAATGATTAGGATCTTGTGGAATACATTCTTATGAAAATAGGACTTGGGACTCTATAAGAAATTACACAGGACCTAACCTAGCATAAGGTTCTGAAAAAGGACTTATAAATAAGTCTCCCTTACTTTTTAACTTTATGTAATGGTATTCATACTACATTGATTGTTTTTATTTTTATTTTTTTTGTACATTGACATTTGTTGTCATACAATTCACACTAGTTTTGTTGACTATGGGGTCAAAATTTTTGCAATTAAAACCTAAATATGGATCCCCTATCACAGATTACATCTTCAGTTTGAAGCAATAAGTCTTCAATTTGAGCAATTATCATTACTAACATATTTATGAAATAAGCATAAGAAAAAATTACATAATGCATTCCCATTAAAAGCTTATAAAAATAATTGATTAAAATTTTGTTGTCATGCCCCGTATTTTATTACTCGGATAACATTACTTATATTCATTAATTAAGTCCATTTACAAAAGCCAATTCATTCCTTGATGAAATGATGAATAACTAAATATACATGTTCCCTCTCGATATACAACAATGACATTTACACACAGATAAAAGAAATGCACTGAGGCTTATAATAAATAGGATAGCGTTGTCCTTTACAAAGCAAATAGGACTAAGCCAAATAAACAAATGTAGTAAAATCTATCACTACATTACACTTAGGAAATGGTAAAACTCATTGTTTGACCTTCAAATTCGAAAAGCATTATCTATACACATGTATAGGTAGGGGGTAAGCAACTGCTAGCTCACCAAATAATCTCATATTATGACATTAGAAGATATGCGGGTACAAAGATACATATACATATACGTGAAATTATATCATGTCAAAACCATATGATTTTATTACATAACCTCTTAAATCTAATTTATTTTAATTAACCACAAGTAGTTAACTTAAATAAATAAGCATGCCTCAATAGCAACATGACCTCCCTTTCAATTTATTCAATTAACCCATTGTCAACTGAATAAAATAATTAAATAATTCATAATGACATCTAACAAAGCATCAAATACATTTCGTACGATCTTATGAGATGAATGCATATGCCATGTCATGCTCAAAATATTTTTTTCATCTTTTGAAATCTTGTGCACAATGCCAATTTGAAAACACATTAATTTAACAATTTCAATATAATTTCAAGGTGGTAAATATGACCTAGGTAATCCCTAGGCTGGTGTCTGCAAGTAGGCATATCAAGCACTACCAAATCTTCACTTTACCGGTCTCTCATCGGAAGGCACATGATACCTCCTCTGCGCATGTTTTCGGTTTTTCACCCTAGACAATTACGCTAACTTAACCAACATCAAACTACACCCCTTATCCGGACTTACTAACGTATTTGCCCAAAACAAATCAAAATGATCTTGTTTCACCAAAAACAATTCTTTTCTCAAAACCATAGTGTTCAAGTGCAATTTAAAACCCATGATAACAATGAAATGGAATGGCAATACAATATGTAACAATGCATTAGTATAGTTCCAATTTCAATTCCACCACATAATGCTCTATTGTGATCAAATTCTGTATCTCTATCAATGTAATATCATAATACAATTCCAAGAGATAATACAACAATATCCACATTCATGTAGTCTCCACATGTTAATCAACATTTATAATTTAGTCATTTCAAGACAAATCTATAACATACTATGTATCAAACTTCCAAAGTTCCAGCATTTTTCATCCTTCCAAGAAATCCCTCATTAAATGCAACATGGTAAATTTCCATTGATAGCCAAAATAGTTATCTCTAATGTATTAATTTAAAAGATAACAACATGGATATACAATTCAACATATAACCATAACTTGGAATCTCCCATGATTCCCAACATTTAGAAACAATCCATATTCCACATTTTAAAGACAAATTTTCAAGGCTTATATAACTTTCCATTAAACTCAACATTTCAAAGAGTAACTAATACTCGATATTCCAAAAGTTTCATAAGTGTTTTCTGAATCAAATCCTCAATTTTGAAACGAAACAAAATCTTTTCTCAATAATCCGACAACTCCCAAAACATTACCATTTAGGATTTTCCACAAATAGGGACTTTCTCATTTTCAAATAGCTACATGTAATTTTATACACAAAAAATGCATTAAATAGCAAGATTATAAGTAGTCAACTCCCAATTAAACCAAACTCTCAATTTACAATTCAAATGTCTCATGTAAGAATTTGATGTTCAAAACAACATATTAGCATACTCCAAATATTAAAATTAATAATCAATTTCTCAATTATCTTGACTCACACAAAATTTTCAATCAATTTTGTTCCACCTCAACCAAGATAACCAATATGATTTTCACCAAATCTCATACTTATTGAATATTACCATTTCCATCTTACTACATCAAAAGTTATGATATAATCTCAATTACACACTTTCAACCATAAAGGATATAAACTTTTAACCAAACTAATTTAATCCACTAAATTAGTAATTTTATAATATTCACATTTTTCCAAAAGAAATAATACCAAACATAACTTAACCCAACTCATCTTTCAAATATAATCATATTTCATGCCAAGCTACTCAAATAGCCAATCTTTCCCAAATTCTCTTCAAATAACAATTTTCACAATCTTTCTAAAGTTCACTAATCAATATGATATTTACATCAAAAATTTTGAAATATGCCCAAGAGTATACTTTTAAGATTGAGAGTTCAAAAGTCCTTATTTCATACTTTCATTTTCGTAAAAATGAACAAAAACTAAATCATTAACACATTACCTTTCATAAAATATCATGAATGAAACACTTTTTGAGTTTTTAATCCCAAAACAATTCTATAATCCCAATTTAACAATTTATACAATATTTATCAATATCAATTTATTTTTCTCAAAAATAAATTTCAAAACTCAAAAATGAGATAAATATTTCAACATTATTTTCTCAAAATAAATTATCTAACCATAATATGAGATAGATACAACCCATGCAACTATAACTTTTATTTTCGGATTTTTAACAAAATTATCAACATAAGATGATTTTCCCAAATCAAGTTCAAAATATCAATGTCCTTAACACTTCAACATAATTTTTCTTCTAAAAATTAACCAAACAAAATATGAGAAATATATATATGCAATACCTCCTATTATGATATATTTTTCTCAAAATAACCTTAACATAGCTTTAAACTAATAATATGAAGAAAGCCCCTACCTCAAAATATGGAGAAAAGTAAATCTGAAAAAGCAAACATTGCCCGATCATGTATCCAAGACCACCATTGCGAAGATCATGACGAGCTCTCTGACTTTCATTTACTAAACTTTTGCAAAAGCTCACCCTACTCTAAGCTCAAAGCTTGAGCAACTATGGAGGAAAGAGAAGAGAGAGAGAGAGATGCATAAGGGAGGGGAGCCTTTGCCAAACCCAACAAAAGAAATGAAAAGAAAAGGAAGGGAAAAGAAAGAAAGGACAAGGAAAGAGGGAAAGGGCAGCCCCACGTGGGTTGCCTTCCTAAGAATGGGCTTTCAAAAAAAAAAATTTGTAATAATATCTTAAAATTTTATAATATAAATTATAAAATGATATAATTTTTCTCACCACAAAAATATAATATTTTTGTACACCATAAAATATAATCTTTTGCTCACCATGAAATATACACCCCTTTTATTCATTATAAAAATATATAATTTTCAACATATGGTACACACCATAAAATCAACTATCAAATATTTATTATAATCCTATTTAATAAATAATAAGAACTCCCAAGGTGATTACTGTAACACCCTGATAATCAATAGAATAAACATTTACAACTATCACAACATAATGCAAAAGGGCCATCTTTCCCATTGAACTAACATTCCCATAGTACAAGGTTCAAGGGTTACATGTTCTTAAATTTGTCCTAGTTCAAAAAGCTAGATGGCATTACATTGACAATTGCCTTACAAGCTCATTAGATACATCAAAACTAACTAGAATAATTACATAAAGCCATTGAGTCCCAATACAAAATATCTCTTTTGTCTTCCCTTTTCCAAAAACCAACCAAGTGTCTTCTGCTTTACTGAGGCAAAACTTCATCTGTCCCTGAAAATTAAGATAGGGTTGAGCAGATCGCCTAGTAGGAGTACATTTACACAAGTATTTAATCATTCGAACGAGTTCTTGGCATCCTCATGACAAAACATGATATTCAATTATGAGCATGTAAGACTTCCATTACATATGCAAACACAAAACAGTTTAGCATGAACAATCACATTCCACACCTTTTCAACATAGCATTTAGTCATTCACATCAATAAGACGCATTAAACCATGAGTCCCCTGTAAGAGTCTAACACAAATTACTTTGGTTTCTAAAATCATCTGTTTTTCCACTTTCGTCGACTACAATATAGTAGGACTATGTGGACACCCAAAAACATGTTTCCCATTCATCTAGCAATAAGCCTAGACAGGGCATTTGGGCACCTTTTCAAAATCGCTGCGCGGGTACCAACACAAAACCACTTTTCCAAAACCGACTTTTACCCGGACTCATGCACAATCAACCAATTCATCACATTTCAATTCCATCAACAAGCATCCATTATCATAGTAAATGAAATACTACATGATAATAAAAAATAATAACATCCAAATCACAATTCCATTACCCTATCCAAATCCACATTCCTCAACTCTTGATTATTAATAATATTCCATAAATTTAAGCAAATTCCATTCACTTTAGTGTTTTCTATTTAAATTGAAAATCTAGGGTTTCATCAAATTTGGGGATTTTGCTTCTCCATCATAGACAAAGGTTTAAACAACATATATATATATATATAATTTTTGAGAGAAAATGTGAAGAAATGTCAAGCACAAGTCAAGCCAATTGTTTATTTATGTAAATCATGAGTGTGGTTCCACACATTCTTCCAAAAACTAATTCATAGTCAAAATAACCACTACAACGCTATTGAATCCCTTCAAGCTAAGGAAAGACTAAAGTAAAAGCACCCCTACCTCGAAAATCAAGCAAAGAAGTCAAGCTCCTGCAAGAATCCTTTGAAATCCCACGATCCAATCGATGAACAAGGATAAACTTCAAGTGTTCTTCATTTCTAGCAAGAGATTTTGGTTGGATTTCAAGTGTATATGGAGTATTTAATGGTGGAAACTTAGGGTTTGTAGAGAGAGAAAGAGTAGAAGTAGAATAGATGGGAAAAGATAAAAGAATGATCTAGAACCGTCATATTTAAAAAGCTGATATCATGAAGCTCGCTCGAGCGTGGCTTCCTACGCTCGAGCGATAGCTTCCTCGCTTGAGCGGAAAAGGAAGGGCCTCAGAAGTTTTGCAGTGCTACAGTGAAACTACTAGCTACTAGCATTCTACGCTCGAGCGAGCACGCCTGTAATTTCGCAAGATACTGGGAGCAACATATCCTCGCTCGAGCGACCCTTGAAACAAAATGTCACAATTACTACCAATCACATAATTAAAAAGGATCAAACAGTTAAACATAAGTCATTAAACAAACTCAAATTAAATTGAATCTAAGTCATGGGTCTTGAATTAAATTCTCACCCATAAGCCAAACATCACTCAATTATATATCAAAGTAGATCCAACAAACTAATCTCAAGTCATGGTCCAAATACCAAAAACTCAATTTTAAATTCTGCTATAAATTAAATTGAACACCAATCAGTCCGTGAATTTTCATAAAATAAATACTTGTCAATGAATTCGGAAATTTTTATCCAACGTGCTTAACTCATATAAGAACAACATAATAAAAAAAAATTCATAATTTCTGAGATTGAAAATTATATTTAAAGTTTTTTTTTTATTACAAAGCTAAACCATTTTTGCACATAACTTTACACAACACTTCAATCCAAATATTACCCAATTAATTTATGCACTGACTATTTAAAAAATAAAAAAATTTGGGTCATTACATTTGTTGTACTTTTTTTATGTTACATTATATCTTAATATAATAAGATGGAATGAATTAACAATTATAACATATAAACCACATTTTCAATAAACCACATTAGGAGAGAATTACTCCAAATAAATAAATATATAAAAAAATCAGTTCGTGTTCTGCTTTTAAAATTTATCATCATTGCCAAGTGTGAATTGCAAATGACTCTCCAGTGTTCTATTATTTTCTATTATACTTCTAAGTCAATGCAACTTAAATGGAAATAAGAGTATTGACCTTTCTACTAAGATATAACAGTTTTGATTAACTGACTAATTTTTTTTTTTAATTGCACATAAGTAATATAATTTTAGTAGCGTTAGAAACAAACATATATTTTCCAAAACAATGCAATGGCTCATTAGGTGGAGTATTTGTATTTCTTCTGAAGTAGACACGAACTAAATGAGATACACTAATATTAATCAAAATAAATCTAAACACTAATGCCATCTAGTCGGAATTTCTATGAGATAAATATTAATAATTTAAATTGTAATAGAGTAGGTTTGTTTTGATAATGATTCACACTATAACAAGTTTAAATTCACACCATATGTTAAAACTTTAGACATTATTTCAATGAAAATTTAACAATACATAGCATTTTTGTAAAGTGCACCATTTGTAGTACGTTTATTCTTTAAGCAAACTTGATTGTTCTTAAAATTGTGCTAATACTGATGGTGTTTTGATTATAAATTAACTGACTTTAGGAAGTTACATATAAATTTGTACAAAAGTTCAAATTGTAGATCATGACTTTTTAACTTTATGTAATGGTATTCATATTACATTAATTGTTTTTATTTTAATTTTATTTTTTTTGTACATTGACATTTGTTGTCATACAATTCACACTAGTTTTGTTGACTATGGCATCAAAATTTTTGAAATTAAAACCTAAATATGGATCCCCTATCACAGATTACATCTTCAGTTTGAAGCAATAAGTCTTCAATTTGAGTAATTATCGTTACTAACATCTTCATGAAATAAGCATAAGAAAAATTACATAATGCATTCCCATTAAAAGCTTATAAAAATAATTGATTAAAATTTTGTTGTACATTTTTCTGTTACATTATATCTTAATATAATAAAATGGAATGAATTAACAATTATAACATATAAATCACATTTTCAATAAATCATATTGTAATGACCCAAAATATTTTTTTAAATAGTTAGTGCATAAATTAATTGAGTAATATTTAGATTGGAGTGTTGTGTAAAGTTATATGCGAAAATGGTTCAATTTTGTAATAAATTTTTTTTAAAAAATATAATTTTCGATCTCAGAAATTATGAAATTTTTATTATGTTGTTCATATAAGAGTCTAGCATGTTGGATAAAAATTTTGGAATTTAATGGTGAATATTTATTTTATGAAAATTCGCAGACTGATTCATTTTAATTTATAGCAGAATTTGAAATTGAGTTTTGACTGTTTGGACCATAATTTGAGATAAATTTGTTGGGTCTATTTTGATATATATTTGGGTGATGTTTGGTTTATGAGTGAGAATTTAATTCAAGATCCATGATTATAACGATCCCAGTTTTGACCCGACACTTGTGGTACTTCGGACTCGGGCTTATGGTTTCTGAGTATCATTCGTTGTCTTTTGCTCTTTATTCCTCCTAAAATTTGGTTATTTGGACGTGTTGAGTGTGTTTGGAACAGGTTGGTTGCTCAGTTTTCAAACCTTGTGCTGCCCAAAATTTTGGTCCTCCGGTCGAGCGGGCCTTCTTGCTCTCAAGTGGGGTTTGTAAACCCTCAGTACTTTGCACATCTGCAAAGATACTGGAGGGATGTTTTCCATGCTTGAGCGGCGTTTTCTACACTCGAGCGTCCTTTCTTGCGCTCGAGCGATTTGTCAATTGTTTGCAAAAGTACTGAGTGTGTGTATTCTGCACTCGAGCGGGCCTCTTCTTGTGCTCGAGCAGAAAAATTTATTATATCTGACGCTCGAGCGTTAACTCTCCGCTCAAGCGGACTGTGCGTATATCAGATCGCGAAAATGACTTTTTACATCACTTTTTCAGATCTTTTCTTCTAAAAACCCTAAAGTGAGACCTTCTCTCTCTAAAATACTCTCTCTCTTTCTTTCTCTCTCTATTTTTTCTCCTTGATCCGTTGATCTCTCCACCCTAGTGTCTTTGGAAAAAGGGTGGAGCATCTTGGGAGCTTCACTTTGAACCGATTGAAATTTGGTTTCAGCACCGTTGGAGTTTCGTGCTTGCTCCATTGGTTTTCTAAACTTGAGGTAGGGACTCTCTACACCTTAATGTGAGCTTTAACTTGATTATAGGTTGTTGTGTGAAAATGGTGGGATTTGGGCATGTTTTGAGCTAACCTAGGGTTTGGGCTCAAGTTTGAAAGAGGGGTTTCTATGTGAGTGTTATATAAATAACTATGGGGTTTAGATATAAGGTTATTGTGTGTCAAAATAGATGATTTTGGTCATTTGGGTTAACATTGGAAAAATGGGAAGTTTGCCCTAAAATATCTGGAGTTATTGTTTTGTATAAATTATGAAATTGGTGTGAAAAATGTGAAATTGTGAGGTTGTGTACATGAATGGTGTTGTTGATTTTGCTCAATCACTCACCTATGGAAATTTAAGAATTTATTTGTTATAGAGATTGTATATCTGTTTAGAGATAACTGCTTTGGGCTATCGGTGGAGGATAGCCATGATTGTTGTAGGCCTTGCTTGTGGATTAGGCGAATTGAAACTAATCCTTTAACCATTATCATTGAATATGGTTATGAATAATATACATTGTATATGTATGATATTTAAGAGGAAAAAGAGGATGTACTCCATGTTTTGAGGAGAAGAAAGGAGATGGACTCCATTGAACTAAGTTGGCCTGTGTGTCCAGGGTGAAAGTCTCGAAAACCATTTGTATACATGGGTGCCGGTTCCCGCGGACGAAATTTCTGTAAAATGGCAAATAGAAGTGAATGTATTGTGTGATGATTTTAATTTGTTGGAAACCTGTGAGATGTATCCTCTATTGGGTGGATTAAATGCAGTGGATGTATCTATTGAACCAAAATGAATGGAGTGGAATGCAAGTTTGGCATACTAAAGTTTGGAGAAAGTTATAATGATTATGTTGTAGGACAATGAAATGTGCATCATACATATATCTTGTTAATTCTCATATACTGTGTTAGATTGTTTCTACTGGGTTTTGGCTCACCCTACTTGGGAAACCATTTTCAGGTACCGGTGACATGCTTCCCCCAAGGACGTAGCTTGGGAAGACCTAAGAGTTGGATGCTCTATTTTGTTGTTTTGTATTTAAATGTTTGATCAAGCCTATAGCGAACTCGGGTTTTACTTCTTGTGTACAATGATCCGGACTTGTTTCCGGGGATGTTGGTAGCTGCTTATATCTTGTTTGCATCCTTTCGTACCTTGTATTTGAGTTATAGGATGTGTTGGGCAGGTTTGTTTCAGGTTGGTTGAACTTAGAAGCCAAGAGTAGTTGCCCAGATTTTTGCCTTCACGCTCGAGCGGAGCTTTTGACGCTCGAGCGGGCCCTTCGTTGTTGCTTCTCCGCTCGAGCGGGTGTTTTGACGCTCGAGCGTGATTTTCCATCTCCCAGTATTTCCTCTGCAGTGTTGGACGCTCGAGCGGGCGTTTTGACGCTCGAGCGTGAGTTTGTGTGTGACGCTCGAGCGGGGAGTTTTGCGCTCGAGCGGGGACCTGGTTCAGTAAAAAGTTCTGGGAGTGTGCATCCGCCGCTCGAGCGGGATTTTTGACGCTCGAGCGGGAGTTTGTGAGTGACGCTCGAGCGGGGGTTTCCATGCTCGAGCGGGGCGATTTTTATATAACTTCGGGATTCCACTTTTTGAATCACTTTTTCACATCCTTTTCTCTCTCTTACTTTTCCAAAACTCCATTGTTGAGCCTCTCTCTCTAGAACCTTGCCTTCTCTCTAGGTATTGATCTAGTAGGAGTTGTTTCCTCACCTTTGGCCTCCACAAAAAAGTTGTTGATCGTCGAGGGCTATCTTTTGATCCAAGAATCTCGGGATTTGGAGCATTTCCGTTTTCTTCACCTTCTTCGTTGGGTGTCAACTTTTGAGGTAGGGATTCCTACTCACTCTTATGGTCTTTGGCATAGATTTTTGGTTGTTTTGATAAAGTGTTGAAGTTGGGTGATTTTGGGACTTGGGGTTTCAAAATGTTAAAAGCGGGTTTTGTTGTTTTGATTCTAAAAAGTGTATTTTGGATTTCAAAATAATGGTATCATTGTTGGTTGTTGATATATAGACCATTGGGTCATTATTGGAAAAAGGGGTAGAAAACCCTAATTTGTTGAATAAATTAATTGGTATAATTAATTTGGAAAAAGTTATGGATTTAGGGAATTGAGTTGGAAATAATGAAATTGACTCATTATATTGTGGAATGGTGGAGTTGGATTTGTTAAACGCTCACTTTTGAAAACATTGATAATTTATCTGTTGGAGCTTTTATTATCTGTTTAGAAATAATTGCTTGGGCTACCGGTGGATGGTAGTTTTGATTGTTGTAGAAAATGCATGATGATTAGGCAAACTAAAACTAATCGATTGAGTATGCTATCGAATGTAGCGACTGGAATAATACATTAACTTTATGTATTGATTGATTGTATATGATCTATGTTTATATACATGTGTTGTGTGGGAGGAGATAGGGGATGTACTCCACGGTTTAAGGGAAGATAGGGGATGAACCTCTAAATCGGATTTTTGTGTGACATTGATACAGCACTACAATGTGTATCAAGTGTTGATTATGGAAGTGTTCGAATTGATTTGATATAGCATTAAAATGTATATCGTTATCAATTGTGAAGTGTAGAAGTAATTCTATGTTATGTTGATACAGCACCGAAATGTGTATCTTTCGTAAAGTGTTGAAATGATTTATGTGTTATCGATACATCATTGCAATGTGTATCCATCATGAATTTCAAAAGTGTTTTAAGGATGAGTCTAAATCTCATGTTAGTTGTTGGCCAGGTTCTGAGCCATTGTTGTGAATTGTGAACATGATAAGAAGTGGAAAATGAAAGGAAACGTGGACATAGTGGTCATGTAATGGAAATGGATTATGAATTGATTTATGGGAATTAAACATTTATCAATTGCTAATGTCTTAGTTATTGCTCATACTGTGTTTAGTATATCTCTACTGGGTGTTGGCTTACCCTATATGGGACATAATTTTCAGGTACAGGTAGCATGCCACCTCCAAGGACATAGCTTGGATGATGATGAGAGTTGAAGACTCTTTTTGGTTTAATTGATTGTATTACATGTTTGTCAAGCCAAGGGCTTATTTTGTATAGAGTTAGTACTCTTCTTTTGTGTAACCAAGTGTTAACTTGGAAAGCTGTAAGCCCGTAGGGCACTTGCTTTTGTTGTTAACATGTAATACTGTTGTAAGAACTACTCTGATGAATAGAACTGGTTGATTTCTCTTATATCAATGCATGTCTAAAATGATGGGTTTTATGTACTATTTTGAGGGCGTTACAACTTGGTATCAGAGCGTACCGGGTTTGAATACTTTGGGTACGTGGGAAGTGATTAGTATCACAATGGGTTTGTCTCGCTTGTTAGAGACTTAGATGTAATGTTATATGCTTATGTGATAACATGCTTATGTGACTACTTGGGTATGGGATTTATTTTCTAGGATGTTGATTGGATCCTTGGGTTTCTGTGAGTCTTGTTGGAAAAGCACTTGATCAATGCTGTTTCTAACCGGAACTCTAGCAACGCCTCGGGACTATCATTATCCAGAAATGGAATTCGTAAGTGCTTATGTGTTTATGTGCTTGCATGGAGTGAATTATAGTTGTCCATGCATTAGGACGTGAGTATTATAGCTTCGAGTGAATTATAGCATGGAGTGAATTATAGTTGTCCATGCATGGAGTGAATTATAGTTGGCTCATTATGTGCTAACGTTCTCTGTTACCTTTATTAGGATGTCAGGATGAGGACGAGGACGAGATGGTAGGCGAGGTAGGCCTAGGAGGCAGGAGATGCCTTTACCGGATGATATTCCGGCGCAGCAGGAGGGGGTTGGCCAGGCCAATGTGGTCGAGCCAGCAGGTCAGGAGGCTATGGGCGCTTTAGCCCGAGGGATAGCCGATGCTTTGAGGGAGTCTATGGCTATTCTTAGAGCTGAGAATCCAGTTCAGGCTCCAGTGCAGGCCTAGGTTGCTGAGGCAGGGCCTTCCTTCTTGAAGAGGGAGTTCTTCTGGTCTAATCCGGATGAGTTTGTTGGGGATCCGAATGAGCCACTTAAGGCGGATGAGTGGTTGGAGCAGATGAGTAAGACGTTCGAGATGCTTGGCATTGAGGATGGAGCATTGAAAGTGACCTTGGCGTCTTTCCAACTGAAGGAGGATGCGGGTCAGTGGTGGAAATTCGTGAAGGGTCGTTTGGATGGCACTTGGGAGGCTTTTGTGGGTGCTTTCCAGGAGAAGTTCTTGTCTTCAGCAGTCAGAGAGAAGCTGAGAGATCAGTTCTGCCAGCTTTTGCAGTTGAGTTCTTCAGTGGCCGAGTATGAGGCTGCTTTTACTAGCTTGTCCAGGTTCGCACCTGAACTTGTGGCGTATTTACTAGCTTTTACTAGCTTGTCCAGGTATTGCACATATATATTTTTTCAGATTTTTGTTTGGTAATTTTTGGAAGAAAAATTATGTTGAAATGTTAAGAATATTGGTATTTTGAGAATGATTTGGGAAAATCACCTTGTGTTGAAATTTTTTTGCTAAAAATCCAAAAATTTAATTTTAATAGTTGTATGGATTGTATCTACATCATATTATGATTAGATGATTTATTTTGAGAAATATAAAGTTGAAATATTTTTCATCTTTGATTTTGGAATTTATTTTTAAGAAAAATAAATTAATATTGAGGAATATTGTGTAAATTGTTGAGTTAGGATTATAGAGTTGTTTTGGGATTAAAAACTATAAAAGTGTAATATTCATGATATTTTATGAAAGGTGATATGTTGATGATTAAGTTGTGTTCATTTTTGTAAAAAATGAAAATGTGAAATGTAGACCTTTGAACTCACAATCTTGAAAATGTTACTCTTGGGCATATTTTATAATTTTGATGTAAATATCATGTTGATTTATTAGTTTTAGAAAAGTTATGAAATTGTTATTCGTAGAGATTTGGAGAAAATTGGCTAGGCGTTAAATTGTGGGTGTATTTGAGAAATGAGACATGTGAAGTTATGTTTGGTGTTATAAATTTGGAAGATGGTGAATATAATGAACTTTCTAATTTGATAGATTAAATTAGTTTGGTTAATATTTTAAATCCTTCGTAATGAAAAGTGTGTTATGGGGTTTAATTCCTAACTTTTAATATTATGAGATTAAAAGTGATGAAGTTGACTACGTGTGAGATTTGGAGAAATAAACGAGATTAAGTTGATGTGGTATGGTATTTGGTCCCTAGCTTTACTAGTTGAGTTATGTTATCATAATATTACCTCAAATTCATATATAAGATATTTGAATTGTTTTGGCGGTCTTTGATAAGAAAAGGAAAGAATGTGATTTTAGCTCATTTGGAGCAAATGGATGAATTGGATTAAAACAAGAATGAGTTATCAAAACTTTTAGTTATTTATTATTTTCCTTGGTTTAATTTGATGGGGCTGATGCTGATAATTGGAAAATGAACACTCGTGTTATATTTTATAATTATAGTCAAGAGAAGATTTTGATATAATTGATTAAGCGTTGGAATATTCACTTATGCTTATTAAGAATAATGGTTTAACTTGAAGATCCCGAGATTTTATTTGCATGAGAAAAATGGGAATTTGATTCTATTTAATGTTTGGGATGGTGATGAATTTTGGAAAGATTGTGATTACATTTCATTGAAAAAGTATGTGAGTTAGAAATTGATGAACCTATTGTTTAGAAATTTTGGCTTTGGTAATCGGTAGAGAATTACCATGATGGTATTTAAATGAGTAGATCCTTGGAAAGGTAAGAAAATGTTTGATTTTGGAAGTTTGTTGTGTATAAAGAATATTGTCGAATTGTCTTGAAAAAACTAAGTTGGAAGTTGTTGATTTACATGCGGTAAATACATGAACGTTGACATTATTATGTTATCTCTTGGGATTGTATCATGATATTACATTGATAGAGATATAGAAATTGATCACAATGGAGAATTGTGCGGAGGAAATTGAAAATGGAATCATATGAATGATTGTACATTTTGCATTATCATTTTATCGAACCACCATTGAAATTGAATTTTAATCTTGCATTGGAAGGTTGTGGTTTTAAAAGAGAAATTGTTTTGTGAAACAAGATCTATTGTTTTGTTTTGGGTAAATATGTTGGTAAGTCCGAATAGGAGCTGTAGTTGGTATTGGTTAAGTTGGCTTAAGTGTCCATGGTGAAAGACCAAAAACACACACGGAGGAGGTGCCACGTGCCTTCCGGTGAGAGACCTGTAAAGTGGGGGATTTGGTAGTGCTCGATATGCCTACTTGCAGACACCAACCTAGGGATTACCTGAGTTGTATTTACCACCTTGAAATTATATTGAAATTGTTGGATTAATGTGTTTTTAAATTGGCATTGTGCATAAAATTTTCAAAAGATGAGAAAAATATTTTGAGCATGACATGGCATATGCATTCATCTCATAAGATTGTACAAAATGTATTTGATGCTTTGTTAAATGTTAATATGAATTGTTTAATTATTTGATTCAATTGACAATGTGGTAATTGAATAAATTGAAAGGGAGGTCATGTTGCTATTGAGGCATGCTTATTTATTTAAGTTAACTAGTTGTGGTTAATTAAAATAAATTGGATTTAAGAGGTTATGTAATAGAATCATATGGTTTTTGACATGATATGATTTCATGTATATGTATGAGTATCTTTGTACCCGCATATCTTCTAATGTTATCATATGAGATTGTTTGGTAAGCTAGTGGTTGCTCACCCCGTACCTGTACATGTGTACAGGGAATGTCTTCGGATTTGAGGATCAAACAACTTGGCATGGTTATAAAGTGGTAATGAGCCGTAGTGTTTTTTTTAATTGTGTTTTTAGTTGAGTTCTATACTTTGTAAATGGCAATGCTCTTTTATTTATTATAAGCCTCAGGGCATTTCTTTTATTTGTATGTAAATGACACTGTTGTGTAACGAGAGAGAACATATATACTTATTTATTCATCATTTCATCAAATGATGAATTGTCATTTGTAAATGAACTTGATTAATGAATATTTGTAGTGTTATCCGAGTAATAAAATATGGGGCTTGACACATATTAGGAAATAAATACTCCAAATAAAAAAATAAAAAAAATCAGTTTGTGTTCTGCTTCTAAAATCTATCATCATTGCTAAGTGTGAATTGCCAATGACTCTCCAATGTTCTATTATTTTCTATTATACTTCTAAGTCAACGCAACTTAAATGGAAATAAGAGTACTGACCTTTCTACTAAGATATAACAGTTTTGATTAACTGACTAATTTTTTTTTTTTTAATTGAGCATAAGTAATATAATTTTAGTAGTGTTAGAAACAAACATATATTTTCCAAAACAATGCAATGGCTCATTAGGTAGTATTTGTATTTCTTCTTAAGGGGACACGAACAAAATGAGATACACTATTAATCAAAATAAATCTAAACACTAATGCCATCTAGTCGAAATTTCTATAAGATAAATATTAATAATTTAAATTGTAATAGAGTAGGTTGTTTTGATGATGATTCACACTATAACAAGTTTAAATTCACACCATATATTAAAACTTTAGACATTATTTCAATGAAAATTTAAGAATACATAGCATTTTTGTAAAGTGCACCATTGTTTCCATGTTTGTGTAGAGGCTGCTTTAATTGCACATGTGGGGGTGAGTGCCGCACGTGCGGGGAGTGTGTGCTGCACGTGTGGGAAAAGGGGGACATGTGCGGGAGTCCGCTGAATCTGAAAATTTCCTCCTTTTCTTCTTCTTGGGCTGTGTGTATATCACTTTTTGTATATATCTCTCTCTCTAAAAACCCATTTCTCATCCTTCTCTTTACATTTACCTACACCAAACTAGATCAAGCCTTTGATTTCTTCAAATCCATTAGAGTTTTGCCCATAGCTCCTTCATCAAAGTTGGAGAACTCTTCAAGGGCTATGTTGTGTGTGGTGGAGATCGGGTTTCGACACCATTGATTTTGGGGCTTTCTTCTCTTTTTCCTTCAAGAACTTGAGGTTAGGATTTTTCTTTGAGTTATATATACATTTTTACAAAGTATGTTGTTATTGGGAACTCTTTCTTGTGGCGATTGAACTTGGGTTCAACTCATGTGTTGTGAATGATTTTCAAAGTGGGTTTCCAAGATGTTTTTCTAAAAATCCTTGAGGTTTTGAGTTATATTGTTGTAAAGAAGTGTTGTCTTGAAATAATTTATTTCAAAATGAGGAGGAAACTTAGTTTATGGAAACCCTAGAAATTTGGGAATTTTTTTTTGAGAAAATGTGGTGATATTATGAAATTGATATTTGACCAATATTGTGACAAATGTTGACATAAGGAACTCCATGGTATATGAGAACTAGTTGTCTTGAAGTTATTGTTCAAAATGTTGATATAGTCATGAAATGTGGAAATGTTGTTGCTCCTCGACAGAGGTTGATGAGTATATGTTTATCTTTTGGGATTGCATTGGTAAGAGAGATGAGAATTGTGATCACAAATGGAAAAAAAAAAAAAAATTTGTGTGGAAGAATATTATAATGCATTGATATATGTTGCATTGACATTTCAATTCATTTGGTTACTACGAGTTTTTAATTGAGAATTAAAAATTGCATTGAAAAGGGAAATGTTTGTGAAACAAGTTTTTATTAAATTGTTTTGGAGTAAATACGTTGGTAAGTCCGAATAGGGGGTGTTGATGAAATTGATTAAGTTGGCCTGAGTGTCCAGGGTGAAAGACTGAAAACACGCGCGGAGGAGGTACCACGTGCCTTCTGGTTAGCTACCGGTAAAGTGGGGTTTTGGTAGTGCTAGTGATGCCTATTTAAAGACACCAACCTAGGGATTATCTAAGTCGTATTTACCACTCCTCGAACTTGATTAAAATTATGGAATTGTTAAATTTCCAAGATTTCATTGTGCATAATAGTTTTAAAAAAGATGAAGGTACAATCTTCTTTTAAAAGCATGACATGACATATGCATTTCATCTTATGAAAATTGTATAAAATGTATATACTTTGTTAAGAACTTCCTACTGGGCTTTATGCTCACCCTATGGGATTTTGTGCAGGAAAAGATGTGGTGATTCCGCCAAACTAAGGGCGTGGAATGCATTTTGAGAGCACAAGGCTCTTGTTTTGTTGTGATTATTTTTGTAAAGCCAAGGGCTATGTATGTATGGGTTTGAGTAACCATTTTGTGTAAACGGGCTTAAGCCTAGGACTTTGTAGCCTATGAGGGCATTTCTTTACTTTTGACTAATTATTTCACATGCTAAGGATCTTGTGCTAAGGTCCTGGAATGTATATTTGTATGTGAAACTATCTTGTAAATCTCTCATGATTAAATAAATGAAGTGTTAGAGATTTGGGCCTGACGTATTTGTTAGAAATTATTATTATTATTATTTTTTTTTTTTGGCGTTACAACTTGGTATCAAAGCTACTGGGTTTAAATACTTGGGGCTCGTGGGAAGTGGTTGTTTTGCCACAATGAGTTCATTTCGCTTGATTAGGAGATGTTCCATGTCTTAGTGATTATGTGATAACATGTTTATGTGACTAAATGGGTATGGGATTGAGCTTTTAGGATGTGGTTCGCGCCTATTAAATTCCTTGAGGTCTTATTAGAATGGTACTTGATCAATACTCGTTCTACTAAGAATTCTTGATATTTCGTAATCTATATGTGTTTATATGACTAAGTGCTTATGTGGAGTGAAACTAAATTGTTTATGTAGTAGAGAAATATATAGAATTGTTGTGGTCGAACGTGTGAGGCAAGTTGCGAACACATTTGGGTTTGTGTGCTAAATTTTTTCCCTTGTTTCTTTATTAGGATGTCAGGAAGGGGTCAAGCCCGTGGTGGTAGAGGCAGGAGGCGCGGTAGGCCTCGCCAAAGTGTACATGAGGTACCGGTCCATAAGGTTCCGGTGCAAGAGGAAGGGTTCGGCCAAGCTAATGTGGCCGAGCAAGTGGGGCAAGCGGAGATTCTAGAGCAAGCGGGTCAAGCTGCAATGGGGGCCTTAGTGTGAGAAATGGTAGGGGCTTTGAGAGAATCAATGAATTTGTTGAGGGCGGAGAACCAAGCCCGAGAGACCGCTGTATAGACAAGGGCGAGTTTTCTCACTAGAGAGTTTTTGCGGGCCAAACCGAATGAGTTCTATGGTGGCCCCGAGCCCAAGAAAGCAGATAAGTGGCTCAAACAAATAGTGAAGACATTTGAGCTGCTTCACAGCAAAGATAGTGAGCTAAGAGTGACTCTAGTGAGTTACTACCTCAAGGGAGATGTGGGCCAATGGTAGAAGTACACCAAGGGTAGAGTGATGCCTACATGGGAAGCCTTTGTGATTGCCTTCCAAGACAAGTACCTACCTCCCACTGCTAGGGAGAGATTGAGGCAAGAGTTTCAAGACCTTAAGCAAGTTAACCTATCCGTGGCCGAGTTTGAGGCGGCCTTCACTAGTTTTTCCCGATTTGCGTCAGAGTTGGTGGCAACGGAAGAATGCTGTTGCATAGAATTTGAGAAGAGGTTGAGAACCAAGATTCTGTTCAAGGTGGCCGGTAACATGATTAGGAACTATGACTATCTTGTGGAGGCGGCAACACATGTAGAGATTACTTTCCAGGCCAAGGAGGAGCGACTTCGGAGTTCGAGGTCTAAGGACCAAGAGTCACAGGGTGATTATAGGCCCAACAAGAAGAACAGGGGCACATTTTCATCCTAATACCAGCCACAATAGCCTAGTGTAGACCTGACTTTCTTCGCGCGCCCCCCTTTCGGAGAGGCGTAAATTGGTCTTACTACAGTTCAGACTCCTGTCACGGTTCTGAATTTAATCTCACAAAGTGCAATGTGAGACTGATAAACACCAAAGAGTCCAAATCCGGCAAATCGTTTTGGAAAATCGATTTTGAATAAAAAGCGCCAAACATGGATTGCTTTGTCAGATTATAGAGTCGCTACCTAAATATTTTATTTTTGGGAAATTTAGAAAACCATGACTCATGCCAAAGGCCGCATGTCCGTCATCACCAAAGTTGCCTCGGCTTGGGAACTTGGGTACAAGAGGGGAAGGTCCTGAAATGAGCACCTCTGCTCGCCTGATCAAAGATCGGCCTCTACTAAGCATGATATGTTGTTTTATGAACCTCATGTGTTCTTATTCTGATTATTAGCTAACTTTACTATGTGGCACACACATATAAGTATAGACTCAATCACGAGAATTGGAACAAAACAACTCATGTTTGTTTTTGAAAATGGTTTGAAAGTGCTACTCGCAAGTAGGTTAAAGCGCGGATTTGCCACCCTCAAGTGGGCTTAAAACATGATTTTGCCACTTCGCAAAGTGGGCTTAAAACTCGCAATCATTGAGTTGTTCCAATTCAAGCAATCAAGCCTTCACCCACAGGCACTCATGCAGTTAATCACTTAAGCAAATAGCCTCATGGCAAGCATGCTATCATGGCAACACTCACACTCATGCAAGTATGCTAAAGTGTAAAACTTACAGTGTACTCCAAGCCAAAACAAAAACTAGTTAGAAAGAATACATGATCCTAACTATACAAGATGCCTAATGCAACACATGCAAAAATGCAACTAATAGGCTCGGCTATCTAAGATGGCATATGAATGCAATAATTTGATACACGTATTCAAATAAGTATTGAAATACGATGCAGTTTGAATGATGCGCCGAGCCTGGTGCATGCAATACGAATGAATGATGCAAACATGCAAGCATAAGGTATGCTAATTGAAAATGACCCTAAACTAACCATCGAAAGCGGTTAAGTAAAAGGGAGAAAGAAGTGGGGTTAGAAGACATGCACACATACTCGCACACTTATTACAACATTGCGCCCTCGCGAAGGAGGGTCTGAATAAATAAGCTAAAGCTAATCTAAGCTAAGCTAAGCAAACTAATCTAATTAAACTAATTAGACTAATTATTACACAACAAATTGAATAACTAGTAAACTACTTACTAATTATTACAATACTTAACTAATTAGCACACTAATTAATTAAATTACAAAACTATGCTAACCAACAAGTAAAGCATTAAATTACACTACTTCAGCTCTGCTTCAGAAAGTTGAACATGCATGCATTCGGTTTCTTGCCCCGAAAAGCCCACCGGTTTGCTCTTGAGAGGCTCTATTTGCGGGGTTATTCCAAGAAATTTCTACTCTACGTTACCAATTCCATGTTGAGGAATGCACCAGTGGCCTGCCGGCCATGAGAAGCTGCTGCCGACCATCTGCCAGCTAAAGAGAGGCACTGCCGGCCAATGATGAAGTACTGCCGGCCATTGATGAAGCACTGCCGGCCACTGGTGTGCTGAATCACCATTTTACAACAGAGCTCAAACAGAGGAAAATGGATGGTCTCCCAAGGGTATGTTTGTACTGCACCCTCTCTTTATCATCTCAAAACATCAAAGGAGAGGAGCTATTGGGTCTAAGACCAACAATCAAGCATTTTCAATGCATGATGGCTAAGGATCCAACTTGTACACATTCAATCAATGCACAAAAACAAGACTTAATACCACTACCTTATCATGGATGATCAAAGGCAATGGAGACAAAGGAGATTGGCTCATTTCATCACTTTGAGTATGAAATGGGTCAATCTACCTTGTGTTCAATATAACGTCCGATTGAACACAATGCAATGCACACATAACATGCTTATCTTGGACATGTTTTACTTGTCCAATTCTTGTTTACTCATTTTATATTACCGATTAATCCTTTAACCGATTAAGTCCAATGTAAAAGTCCTCCAATTGGAAAGATGGCCTAAACAACAAGTACCTTGAGCATGAAAGAGGACTCGTGCTGTTGGTTAGTAGAAACCCTCAAGAGAGGATTAAAACCATTAGGCATGAGAGCCTCAATTCCACACTCAAGTCGACAAGGGGCTCAAGGCCACTTTCAAAACAAATTAAAAAAGTGAAGAATGGTGAGAGGTTGCAGATTTTTCAGTGCTAAAATGGCATTAAAAATAGTGCTACAACATGCAGGCAACACATGCACAACATGTTAAAAGCCAAAAACATCAAAGCTAGTGAAGAGATCTACACTAGAGGCATGCAATATCAAGCCCAATTGCCCAAACTAGCTTTGGACAGAGCTAAAACTTGCCAAAACAGTGGCTAAAACATGCTGAGTTCGAAGCATAGAAGGCAAGAAAAACATGCTCATTTGTTAGCTCACAAGCAAGGCTCAAAGCACAACTCTCAAAAGCAATGAAAGAGTGAAATGCATGCGCACATGACAAGGGTTATGGTGCTGAAATTACATGCAAAATGAGGCTATAACATGCAAATAACTCAAACACTTCATGCTCAAGGCCTCAAAGCAATGGACTAGTGAAGACCGTTGCACTATAGCCATGCAAACCAAGCCTCGAAGGACTTAACCGACCCAAAACAAATTTAAAGCATGTCAAAACAGTAGCTAAAATGTGTTGGATTCAAGCTAAAACAAGCTAGAATAATAGGCTAACTCATGAGGCATGCTAGACTAGTAAGCATAATTGCACTACAAGTGCAAAAAACAAGCAACAAGTGCCCCAACCAACCAAAAATAGAGTTGAGACATGTCAAAATAGGGCCTAAAACATGCTTGAAATAAGCTAACAATAGCTAGACTAAGAGGCCAAAACAATAGCACAAGCTAGGCTATTAGGCACAATTGCACTACAAGCATAAAAAGGAGACCTCAAGGGACGAAACCAACTCAAAACAGAGCTTAAACATGCCAAAATAATAGCAAAAACATGCTGAGATCAAGTCATAAGATGCTAGAAAAATATGCTCACATGTTAGGCTATCTAGGCATGGAAGCAAGGCACAAGGAGGGGAGGCCAACCCCTCCTATTTTGGACCTCAAAACATGGTTTTTGTCACTGAAAAACCTATGAGTTTCAGTGGTAAAAAGGCCAAAATAGTTGGTTTGAAAGGTGAGGAAAGATGGCACAAAAAGCTTCACAAGCTAAAGAGGAAAAATGGGAGATAACCCCCTAACTCAAAAAGGCTCAAACCACCACTTTTAGGACTGAAAAATAGAACTTTTTACATGCCAAAACCAGCCTTGAAATGGTGGAAAAATATGGCAAAACAAGTATGAAAAACAAGCTTAAAGGGAGAGAGTTATACCTCTTGAAGCATAACACACTTTTAGGCAACAAAACCAAGCAAAATGACCTTCAAGAGCTCCAAGGAGGCTCCAAGAGAGCTTCAAGCAACCTCAGCCCAAAGATGAACCACTCTTGTTAAGGGTTGATAGGTTAAAGATTGATGTATGCAAGCTTCTAAGCACAAAAGCTTTAGAGAGAGAGAAATCTAGAGAAAGGATTGTAGAGAGAGAGAGGCTCCCAAACTTCTTCCTAAATTGTTCTAACTTGCAAAACCGTAGAGAAGGCTCTCTATATATAGAAGAATGAGGCTCCAGGTCGAAAATATCCCAAAAGGGACAACTGTAACAGCTGGAGAACAAATATCTACAAAAAACTGACTTTTTGCATCAATGGCCGGCACATGTACATTGTTGGCTGGCACTGGTCACTCTTCGATGGTAGGGGGCCGGCATAGGCCATTCATGGCCGGCACATTCATGGCCAAAACCTTCCACCTCTGGTTGGCCAGAAAAATCTGCTTTTTGGGCCCGACTTCAACTGGACATAACTCCTTTATCTGGACTCCTTTGCAGGTCATTCTTGAGCCTAAATTTAAGCCCTTGAAGTCTTGTTTCCAATGGTGGAAGCCTCACACCAAAATTCTAAGTATACAAAAAGATATGCCTATTTTAGTGAATACTGTTCAGTTTCTATCCTACCCGGATTCATACCAAACTTCTTCTCCAACTTGCTTTCTTCTCTCCTCTCTCATTTTCTTCAACTCCAAACCCCTAAATAAGGTGTTTTGAAAGATTTTTCAAAGATTTCACATCTCTTTCATTCATTTCCACTTTGTCTTTGCTCGGTTTACCGAAAAGCACAACATTTAAAGAAATGCGAGCCTCGGAGTATCGTAGGAACTTTGTTTCAAAAATATTTTGAAAGAGAGAGTTTTAAAGTCTCAAAGTCATTTTGGTCAAAAGGGTTTTGTCCAAAAAAGGGGTTTAGGAATCAGATTTGACGCTCTCCTTGCCAAAGAAATCAAACCCTTGCACTGCACAACTTTCATCACCAAGTAAACAGTCAATGGCGCACAAGTCTTAAGGGCGGTAAAAAATGGGGTGTCTATAGTTGCCCCTCTTTGACAGAGCTCAGAGTCATGAAATAACGTGAGTGAATGTCAAAGCTCAGGGACGACCCATTTTTGACAAGGCCGAAGACTTGGACAAACAAATAAAATGAAGATGTAGAAACAAATGGTTGCGCTCATAGGCTACCTACGTATCCCTTTGCAAGGAATCAAACCAGTGTAGTTCAGGGGTAGGATGTAAAATGATACACAACAAAACAAAATAGTGTAAATGATATACAATGCAATGCAATAATATAACCACAAGTAGTGCAAAACCACACAAATATCATAAAGGGATAGAGATGCAACATCAAACTACGTTTAACACAGAAAAGGTGCCGAAACCCTCAATCCACAATTCTCTTAGTGGAATAGGTGTATGCACATATAGAACTATGTGTTTTGCAGAAAGAATACAAGTAATTGGGTGGGATGATATAAGTGAGGAGTGATCTGCTGAGGAAAGATCGTGATCCTAAATGCTGAATGCAACAAAACAAAGTACAATGCAATGGATGCAATGAACACAGTGAATAAGGCGCGCGGCCAAACCACATCTTACCTAGAAAAGGTATGGACACAGAACAGACCATGTCTAACACAAAAAAAGTGCCGACACCCTCAGACCACAATTTTCTTAGTGGAATAGGCGCGTACACATTATCACAAAACCATGCTTCAACGAAGGAGATGTATGAGCACATGCCAAACAAAGCTTAACATAAAAAGGATGCAGACGATAAAATGGATGATGTAGTAGATGCAACAGATAGTATAGCAGATGTAAAGGGTGACATACTCCAACCACGCTGGAATTATGAGAGGAGGAAGAACAAATTCCAAACACGTTGAAATCGTGTGAGGAAAGGAACTCTCTAACCACGCCGAAATCGTGAAAAGAGATCTAAAAACTACCAATCAGGAGCGCGCTCGACGCATCCTGAGATAAATTCCAAACACGCTGAAATCGTGAGAAGAGGTCCAAAGAAAAGCAATCAGGAGCGCGCTCCATGCGTCCTGAGATAAATTCCAAACATGCTGAAATCGTGTGACGATAGGAGAACTCTAACCACGCTGAAATCGTGAGAAGAGGTCGGAAAACAACCAATTAGGAATGCGGTCAACGCATCCTGAGATAAATTCCAAACACGCCAAAATCATGTGAGGAAATGAGCACTCTAACCACGCTGAAATCGTGAGAAGAGGTCGGAGAACAACCAATCAGGAACACGCTCGACGCATCCTGAGATAAATTCCAAACACGCCGAAATCGTGAGAAGAAATGAGACACTCTAACCACGCTGAAATCGTGAGAAGAGGTCAAAAAACAACCAATCAGGAGCGCGCTCGACGCATCCTAAGATAAATTCCAAACATGCTGAAATCGTGTGAGGAATGAGACATTCTAACCACACTGAAATCGTGAGAAGAGGTCAAAAAATAACCAATCAGGAACGCACTTGACGCATCCTAAGATAAATTCCAAACACGCCGAAATCGTGTGAGGAAATGAGGACTCTAAGCACGCTGAAATCGTGAGAAGATGTCAAAGAACAACCAATCAGGAGCGTGCTCAACGCATCCTGAGCTAAATTCCAAACACGCCGAAATCATGTAAGGAATGAGTCACTCTAACCACGCTGAAATCATGAGAAGAGGTTGGAAAACAACCAATCAGGAGCGCGCTCGACGTATCCTGAGATAAATTCCAAACAACCAATCAGGAGCGCGCTCGACGTATCCTGAAATCGTGTAAGGAATGAGACACTCTAACCACGCTGAAATTGTGAGAAGAGATCGGAAAACAACCAATCAAGAGCGTGCTCAACGCATCCTGAGATAAATTCCAAACACGCTGAAATCGTGTAAGGAATGAGACACTCTAACCACGCTGAAATTATGAGAAGAGGTCAGAAAACAACCAATTAGGAGCGCGCTTGACGCATCCTGAGATAAGCCTCGGGGGACAACGATCCTAAACGCTGCTCAGCGTAAAAGGATAAACGATACAAGATAGCACAAGATGCAAATAAATGCAATAAGTGCAATGATATGATACATGTTACAAGCAATGTATGATGATATTTAGAGAAATGCAATAAACAAACAAAGTGGCGCTTTAAAAAAAAACACCTCATGGTGTGAGTGGCGATGAACCGCTCTACTTTGACGGTGATCTCCCCTTGTGTTCTTCGAACTCTTACCTTGTGTTCTTCGAACTTTTACCTTCAAAAGGTCCTAAAATGCTGACAGGGGTTCTTCACATAGAACACTTTGGATGCCACTTTTCTTCCTGATCATATTCACAACTTTCCCTATTCTTCAACGGGGTGACAGACTAGGTTGGTTCAGTATCCAGAATTGAGGCGCATACATGCTACCTCAACCTATGAGACTTCCATACAAATTTCAAGCCAAGGATACACCCCTGGGTATTCAAACTAGACTTTAATTTCGGAAATTCCAAACCTTTGTGTTCTAGGCATCGCCATTCGAACTCTAGTTTCCACCGTCACAATTGGTCTCCTAGGAACTCATTGCAAACAGAGCCAAGATGTCTCTGACAGGGAATGGTACTTAGGGAGAGCACTTCTGATCGCCATTCTGGGTTGAAGCAGGCTTGAGCTTAAGGTAGAGGTACACTCATACTTCGGAGCATTGAGAAGGCCTGAGGGGGTGCAAATGGAATGCAATCTCGGAACTTTCTAAAGTTGAAACAAGCTCAGATGCCCCACATTTTCCTTCTTTTCTTTTGATTTGTAGTCTGGAACCTATATATAGCTTCAGTTAGGTCCTTGTTCTATTGTTCTCATATGACTTGGGTTGAACCCTGCAGTTTTATGAAAGAACAAATCCTGTTTTGCACAAATGTGGAGAATGACACAGCATTCCGAGCACAAAACGATTTATTTTTAAAATTGAGAAATGAGTTCTTAACCGGGTATTGAGCCTACGACTGAACACAGCCAAAACGACTCAACAAAGGAAAAACAAAGGTAAAACAACCTAAACACATCTGCTGGCACTCAAAACGACTGAAAACAAGAATCGAGACAAACAAAATCAACAAACACAAGACTCAAATGTGTTCCAATGATGAGAGACCTCTCAGTTCATGGCAGTTTGTTTCTTCGGGTATTGTTTCCCACCTTTTCTTATTTGTGATTCTCATATCACTCTGGCACTCAATCTCTTTTTCTCTGAAAAGCCCTTTTCTCATTTTTTTCCTCAGTGCACATCTCTCTATTCTTCAATCTCTCTTATTTTTTTTATCCTTCCCCTGGGTGGTTGATGGATAAATAGGAAGTTGTGGGCTCGTGCCCCTAGTATTCTACTAGATGCTCCTTCTTTCGCTCACAACAGTGAGCTTTCCCAAGAGGGGTTGTGGCGCGACTGGATGTGCAGCAGATTTGTAGCTGACATCGGTTGATGATGCCGTTGGCCAGCTTGTATGTGATAAGACCTGTTCAGATGAGGGAGTGGAATTTCCTGCTCCCTTCTAGCTTGTGCTTCGCACTTGGCTTGATACCTCATTGTTTGGAGGATGTGAGAGCTTTCTTCCCTTTGCTAGTTAGCTTCAGTTGTGCCCTTTCTGGCGAACATGGTGCCTTTCCTGGCAAGTATGTTGACAATAGGGAAAAGACAGAAAACTTGACTCAACTGTGCCCCTAGTTCATCATTTTGACCATTTTTTTGTTTTGGCTTTCTGTTAAAACAATCTTGACCAATATGAGAGTTAGATTAACATACTTGTTTGATTTTCTGATTTGAAATCATGCAAATTAGGTTGTACGCACTGAAAATTTTCCTTTTGGATCCAAGAAACGGTCTAGTTTTGGAAAAACGGAATAATTTTCGAGAGAATTAGTCAACCTCATTAAAAATTCTCAAAAACTATTTTTGCAAATGCCCACTACTCGACCAACATAGAATTTACCCTTGAGATGCACAACCTCAGATCTAAACTTGAATTGCCTTGTAGCTGAATCTTTTAACAGAGTAGGACAATTGAGTTTGAATGAAGATGATCATGAAGATGAGCCACTTCTCATGGACAGAAGCCGAGTTGAATAAGGATAAACCAATCAACATGGATAAGACCAGCAGGTTGAAAATGGTTGGGGCCGAACTTCAGGATGAAGTTGCCTACGTATCCCAAACATTGGAATCGGGCCTGACGTAGTTCCGGGTTAAGGTGCACTCGGGTGTTGACACTCTCCTTTTGTGCTCTAACTTTTGCCAAGGCAGCCCTTTTAGGTTTTCAACCTTGCGAGCTCTGTTTTTCTTCTTTTCATTTCTTTTCTTCTCTTTTCTTTTTTTTTTTGTTTTTTTTTTTTCATTGTTCTTTTCTTTTCTTTTTCTTTTCTTCTTTCTTTTTTTTTTTTTTTGCATTTTTTTCATTTGCTCTAACTTTTACCTGGGTCGCCCTTTCGGGTTTTCGGCCTAGCGAGCCTCTCAAGGGTAAAAAAAAGTTTGACTTGTCTATGTTGATCGATTTTGAGATCTCGAAGCCATCTAAATCCAGGAGAGTGGCTGCTGTTCGCTAATGATGTAGGAGTCCATCCAACCGGGTCTGAATTGCCCCTAGTGTTGCGGATAGGAACTCGATTACTCTTCAACAAAAACTTTCTTCTCTCCGTTTCTCGAATTTGGCTTTCTTTCCAGTCTTCATTGGTTTGCGGAATGACCCATCTTTTGAATCTTTGAGCACGTCTGACCTTTTTGCCCCTAGTTCAAGGGCTACTTCTGATCTAGCTTTGCAAGCTTTCTTTGATGACATCTGATCTTCTTGATTTGACCTTTTTGCCCCTAGTTCGAGGGCTGCTTCAAATCTGGCCTGGCGGGCCTCCTTTGATGTCATACGACCTTATTGCCCCTAGTTCATGGGCTGCTTCAAATCTGGCCATGCAAGCCTCACATTGTGGTTGATCGTTGAACATTCTGAATCAAAGTTCAAGATTTGAAAGCAAAAGGGGTTGAGTCTTGAGGCTGAGAGTGATCCTATGCTGCACAATCTCAAGATCAATTCCACGCATGTCTTCGTAGGACCACGCAAAACATTTTTTGAAATCTTTTAAGAAAGAGACTAGTCGCTCGCGCTGAAGACAATGTAGAACCAATTTGGATCAAGCCAGGATCCTTCTCAGTACTCACATTAACAAATATGATCTCATTCATTAAGGGCTTAGCATGCCTCTCTTTTTCTCTTAGTTGATCAAATTTTTACAAATCTCGAGGAATTCCTCCCTCTTTGTTTTCATCACAATGTTAAAAAAGTTTTGAAAAACTTTGGTCAATGCAATGACTTAAAGGCACAGAAAAAGTAGGTGAAAATCTCTGTCGTTTCATTCAAATTTGCTGGCACAACTGGCTCTATGTTGTAGACACCCCATTTTTGACCGACCTGAAGACTTTGACGTCATCGGTTGTGCACTCAATGATCGCGCATGTTTGTGCTTGTTTTGAGCGCCCGAAGGCCTCGGCTGAGTGCCTTGTCTTTAAGCCTCTTAACACTCTGTGTTTTGGCCTTGTTTTTGGGCCAAACCTTGTTGCCTCTTGCCTGGGGGAGAGGAAGGCCTTGCCGGCCACTTTTCTCTCTTGTAGGCCACTTGAAGTGATCGGCCGGCTAGGGGAAGTGGCCGGCTGGCCACCTTAACTGGCTGGCAGCCTATTTTCTCCTCTTTTAGATATTTTCAGATATTTTGAGCCAGCTGTTGCTCACTGACTCATCCTCCATATGTATGGAGGGATGGAGCAAGCTTTTTGCTTGCTTGCTCTATATAAGGGGAGGTTCCTCCCCCTTTAGAGGGGTTCACAAAATTTCAGAGCTGAAATTTCTCTCTCTCTCTCTAGAATTCTCACTCTCTCTCTATATTGTGCTATATTGAGCTTAAAAGTGTGTTTTCTTCACATATTTGCACTAAGACACCTAGTCAAACACCTTCACTTTGGAGCTGAGGTCCATTGAAGCTTGATTTGAGGTCTTAGACTTTGTTTTGGCTTAGAATTGTTGCTGTCTTGTTGTAGTTCTTCAAGGGTAAGCTTCTTCCCCTTTTAAGCTTGTTTTTGTACACTAGTTTGGGCCACCTTTGCATGCTGTTTTGTCCTAGTTTTCAACTACAAAAACCTCTATTTTTAAGTGTTAAAAATGTTGGTTTGAGTCCTTGTTGGAATTAGGGGTGGTCCACCCTCTTTTATTGCTTATTTGCTAAGCTTTGTGCCATCCTTTAAAGCTTTTGAAACAATCTCTTTTTGGCCCTTTAACCACTGAATTCCCGAGGAATTTCACTAGTGGAAGGTGGTCTTGAGGTCCAAAATGGGAGGGGGTGGTCCCCTCTCCTCATGTCTTGTTTGCATGTGTTGATGGCCTACCAAGTGAGCATGTGTTTCTCCCTTTTTGAAGCTTAGTTCAAGCATGTTTTTATGAATTTTTGGACCAGCTCTAACTCTGTTTTTGGCTGGTTTGGCCACTTGTTGCTTATATCTTACACTTGTAGTGTAATCTTTCTTAATAGCCTTGAATGCCTAATGAGTTAGTCCATCATTCTAGCATGTGTTAGCTTGACTCCAGCACATTTTTGCTAATGTTTTAGCATGCTTTAACTCTATTTTAAGTGGTCTGGGCCCTTTGAGGCTTGCTTTGCATGGTTGTAGTGCAAATGGCGACGAGTTTTGAGTCTTGAGGCCTTTAACACGTTGTGTATGTGATGATTACATGTTTTGGCATCATTTAGCATGTAATTTCAGTGTATATAGTGTAGTCACACTCTCACATATTTCACTCTTTCATAGCTTTTGAGAGTTGTGCTTTATGCCTTGTTTATGAACCAATACGTGAGCATGATTTTCTTGCTTTTCATGCTATCATCTTAGCACATTTTAGCCTCTATTTTTTCATGTTTGAGGTCTGAGCCTTGAAAACATTCCCCAAAAGATAGAATTTTGTTGCAATTTTCGGACCCAAACTGGACAATCGCCGCACGTGCGGGAGTCACTGCCGCACGTGCGGCAAATGCTGAATTTTTGTGTTTTGGTTCTGCTTAAAAAGCACGTGCGGGACCTCAGGGCCGTACGTGCGGGGCCAATTGCCGCACGTGCGGGGCTCACAGCTGCACGTGCGGCTCATGCTGAAAAACCCTGTTTGCTCCGTTTTGCGTGTAGAATCCTCTAATATTGTCGAAATATGTATTTGAGATTGTTTTGATATTGATACGCTCCTTCGAAGTGAAGTGAAACAAAAGATAAATTGAGGAGGAAACATGAACTAATGTATAAGTTTTGAATGTGTGCAGGACACACTCCGGAAGGAAGTAACACGTCAACTCAACACTGTGAGTAGTAGTACCAATATATATACAGATGTAACTTATGATTGTCATAAGTATTATGTTCATACATAAAATGCAACTAAGTTATGTTTCAACACATGTAAAGGAAGAAATGGAAAAGATGAAAAATGTTCGTTGAATAAGACTCTGAAACCAAGTTACTCTGTTATTATGATATGAAACAAAGTGCTACACGGAACTAAGTGCTACGATATAAGTCACCTCTAGAGTCCGTGTGAGACACCTCTTGAGTTCATACAAGCATGCTTCAAGGGCTTTATGCCGACTTATTCCAGGGCTTAACGCCAAGTTATGTAAGGGCCTCGTGCCACTATGTTCAAGGGCTTTACGCCACCATGTTTAAGGGCTTTGTGCCATTACGTTCAAGGGCTTATAGCCATCATGTTTCAAGATATCATGTTGCAAGCTACCATGATCTAAGTATGACCAAGACTGTCATAAAACTAATACAGATGCAGACCGACTATGTGTGGATCTTTTCATGTTTTGATGTTTCATATCTTAAATCAAGCATTGTTTTAATTATGTATTACTATTCACCGAGCCTGGCTCACTCACTGTTATGTCTGTTTCTGTAGGTAACCAACCAGGTGGTCTGTCTTAGCCCATGACGCCCGGTTTCTTTTGCCCAATTTCATGTGTCTAGGCACTATACGAGGCCATTTATTTTCCTTTTGGTGTTTGTTAAGACGTTGGCTTGTTTTTGAGTGACCTCTAAAGTTGATGTATATAACTTCTGTAGTTTTGGTATATGCCCAATGTAGGGCTGGATTTGTGTATGTACTTGTGTGTATGTACTATTAAAGAATATTTTTGGACTTTGTCTACCTATCATGATGTATGTGATGTATGAGATCCTGGCATGTTAGAAGCAGCTCAATGGAACTTGTTTGGTTCGATATTCTTTTATTAGTTTGAGCTTCCGATAAGGCCCCCTTATGTTATGTATATCAGGTTATGTGTCTGTGTCTGAATGGGTCATGCCCGAACTTCTAGGGGCAAGTTTGGGTCTTGACAGTAAACAGAGGCAACTTACGGCAAGGCAATGTGTTTTCGGGTGAAGCACACCGAGCAAGTATGTCTCCCTCCCCCCGAGGCCATTTTACTACTTTACTTAGCTAGTTAATTTACCAGTTTTGTAAGTTAATGTGTTTAGCTAATTTAATTCATCTTTGTAATATTCTAATTAGCTTAGATTAGCTAGTTATTCAAATTCAATTTGGTTTGTAATAATTAATTAGCTAAGTTAGTTAATTAGTTAGTTTAATTAGCTTAGCTTAGTGTAGCTTAGCATAATTATTCGGACCCTTCTTCGAGAGGGCACATTGTTGTAATAAGCGTGCGTGTGTGTGTGCATGTCTTCCAACCCCACGTCTTTCTCCCTTTTACTTAACCGCTTTCAATGGTTAGTTTTAGGGCACGTTTTGATTAGCATACCTTATGCTTGCATACGTGCATCATTCATTTGTTTTGCATGCACTGGGCTCGGCGCATCATTCAAACTGCATTGTATTTCAGTACTTACTTTAATATGTGTTTCAAAGCATGTTATCAAGTTGCTTTGTATGCCATCTTAGATAGCCGAGCCTATTTAATTGCATTATTGCATGCGTTGCATTAGGCATTCTACACAGTTAGGGTCATGCATATTTCTAACTAGCCTTTTGTTTTGGCTTGGAGTACACTGTAAGTGTTTACGCTTTAGCATACTTGCATGAGTGTGAGTGTTGCCATGTTTAGCATGCTTGGCATGAGGCTATTTGCTTATATGCTTAACTGCATGAATGCCTGTGGGTGGAGGCTTGATTGCCTGAATTGGAACAACTCGATGATTGTGAGTTTTAAGCCCACTTTGCGGAGTGGCAAATCATGTTTTAAGCCCACTTGAGGGTGGCAAATCCGCACTTTAGCCTACTTGCGAGTAGCACTTTCAAACCATTTTCAAAAACAAACATGAGTTGTTTTGTTCCAATTCTCGTGATTGAGTCTATACTTGTATGCTGTGCACATCACAGAGTAAGTTAGCTAAATAACCGGAATAAGAACACATGGTTTATAAAACAACGTATCATGCTTAGTAGAGGCCGATCCTTTGATCGGGCGAGCGGGGGTGCTCATTTCATGACCTTCCCCTCTCGTACCCAAGTTCCCGAGCCAAGACAACTTTGGTGATGACGGACACGTGGCCTTTGACACGAGTCAGGGTTTCCTAAATTTTACAAAAACAAAATATTTAGGTGGCGACTCTGTAATCTAGCAAAGCAGTCCAATTTTGGCATTATTTGATTTAAAATCGATTTTCCAAAATGATTTGCCGAATTGGACTCTTTGGTGTTTATCAGTCTTATATTGCACTTTGTGAGATTAGATTCAGAACCGTGACAGGAGTCCGAACTGTAGTAAGACCAATTTGCGCCTTCTCCAAAAGGGGGGTGCGTGAAGAAAGTCAGGTCTACAGTTTTTGGCAACTCCACTGGGGACTTAGAGAACTTGACTCTAACTCATGATATGTTGTTTTATCTACACTTATGTGTTTCTTTGCATTGCATTTGCATTGGTGCGCTTAATTCATTGTGTTTGCCATCTTTTATTCTTGAGCGGTTTGCCAGAGGCTTGCCTTGAAAAGCGTGCCATAAGGCTAACCGGTTACGGGCTTTGCCACGATGGGAACACAAACCTCGGATTGGGATCGCCGCCGAGGCACCCTTTTTGACCAATCGACCTAGGTGTATATTGGAAGCCATAGAGACCATTCCAAACTAGGACAGGTTGCTTACTCGAATACAGGATTGTATGAAACTGCATGCATGCGTAGTGAAACCCTAGTTCCTGACGAAACTAGGACAGGGAAACCCTACCCCACCATAGGGGTGTTTTGGCTCTCACTTGCTTGATATGTGCTATTAGGGTGTGTCTCTACAGGTTGTATGTATCAGTTGCAAGTCTGGGTATCAGTCTAAGGACATCAGTGTTTGAGGGTATCAGTATTGTGGCAGAAAATTTAGGGGCAGAAATCAGTGTTTGAGTACAGTTAGTCCAGCTTATGATTTTCAACTGTGTGTTGTCTCTATCTAAGCCGAGATATTGTCCATTTTTCTGATTTTTTCTCTTTTGCTTTATATTCTGTTTTGCAAGGTAGTATTTCATCATTGCTTCCGACGAGGCAGTTATTCCCCGAGCACTTTGGACTAGAGGTAGAAGGCTTTCCCGATCTGAGGATCTAATTAACGGACAACCAGTGTTTGTTTCATTACCCCCGGTTACAACACGGAGGGCAGTCAGGCATAGAGCACTAGTACAGCTGTCGCTAGTTCAGCAGCCATTGTCTACCTCACCTGTGTGCAGTTGGGATCAGTTTTCTATTTATACCTTAGAGAGAGGGTATACACCTGTTTTGATAGATCAATAGCTTTCAATCAGTATGGAAGAGATGAGGCGTCAACTCCAGTAGACCATGGAGACTATGCAGCGAGATGCTGTTCGCCAAGCGGAGGTTACTGCTCGACAGACAGAGGTTGTAGCTCAGCAGGCAGAACTAATTGCTAGGCTTCAACAACAACATCAACCACAACAAGCCGGAGCATCTGGTTCGCATCCACCTCCACCCCCAGCTAGGGTTCCAACATCCGGGGAGATAGCTAACGTCCAGGACAATATGAACGTTCCTACAGGGTCAGTCTCACCACTAGTCCTACCATAGACTTCAAAGGCACCGGCTTACCCAGTGGACGCACTGTTCGAATTTGAGGTCGATCCAACTACTCTGAAAGTGAGTAAGCTTGAAAAGCTATTCAAACGGGCTCAGGGAGTTAACTCGATCCCGGACATTGAGGATAGTTATACGGATTCAGTGGTGACATTGTTGAACAGATTCAAAATGCCCCACATAGACAGTTTTGACGGCTCGGGCAATCCTATGGTTCATCTGAGGCTGTTCTCAGATATTCTGTGCCCGATGGGCTTGACTAGACTCCAGAAACTATCTCTTTTCAGTCGGACTTTGTTGAGTATTGCGGCCATCTGGTATACCAAACTGGAGGATTCAGTGAAACAGAGCTGGGAAGAGATGGCCGAGGCCTTCATCGCCCAATATGCTTACAACACCCAAATCGAGGTCACGACTTGTGATCTCGAGGTAACCCGGAAAGAGCCGAAGGAGGGCTTTTCTGACTTTGTCACTCGATGGAGGGCCAAGGCCTCCGTGATGACAACTCGGCCACCCAAAAAGGATTAGATAAGGATGGTTGTGTGCAACCTACAACCCAAGCTGATGCAGAAAATGATTGTCTTACCCCTCCCCACCTTTGCTGACTTGCATGAGATAGGGGTATAGATTGAAGATGCTATGAAGTAAGGTCTGATCGACTAGGAAAAGGAACAACCCAAGAGCGCATTTACACACGGTTCGAATGCAGCTACAAGTAGTAGTGCAGCCGCGAGAACTTCTGACATGGGCATGGTCACCATCACCACCTCAAAAATAGCCACACCCTTCATCGGCACATCCGGAGCCACTATACAACTAGCAAAGTACCTGCCTAGGGGCCAGAGGACCTTCACCCCACTTTACATGCCCCTGTCCAAAGCTTTGGGGGTTCTAATCAGAAAGGGGCATCTGAAGCCCCTGGAACCACACCCACTACCAAATAACCTCTCTCCAACACATAACCAGCTAAGTATTGTGCCTTCCATCAACAACATGAGCACGATACTGATCAGTGCTTCAGATTACGTCATGAAATTCAAGATCTCATTGACAACAAGGTGATTGTGCCTCCCGAGAAGCCAAATGTCACCACAAACCCCCTTCCACCACATAACAACCCCCCTCCTCCACCCAGGCAGATAAACCTGATTCAAACCATGGCTGCCTCGCACGACCCTACCGTATACATCACTCCCTCCCACCTACCCAAGCCTGAGGTGTTCATCCCAGGTAGCACGGACTTGTGCATGATGAGTACTTCCCTAACCCTACCCAAGCCAGTGGTGGTGACTGTTGAAGACAAAGCTGGGGTGACCTTGGAGGAGAATGGGGATGTTGGTTTAGAACCTGAAGGATCTGCGAGCTTAACAGAGGAAGCATACAACCCGTGCGGTTATATTGTGTCAACAGATCAGGCTAAGCTGATGGTGGAGTGGCCAACTGGGGCAGAGGTACATGTGTTTGGGAGGACGGACCGAGTCAGGGGCTCGATGATCTAGCCGACCTTGAGGAGGATATCAACAACCTACAGTTCTTTGATGAGCAGGACTTAGGGGATCTGCAGCTTGGTTGGTATGATGCGGACAAAGCAGTAGATCTACAGCTTGGCTCAGTGATGAGCCAGATGTTGTTGAGGAGTCTCAGCCGAAACAGGGGCAGTTAGAAACTGGAACATCTACAGCGGCTGGAATGGTCGAGAACAGGGAAGAGTTGCTGGAGAGCACCGGTACGAAGAATTTTGCTCGGGACTTGGGCAGTGTGTGTACAGCCGACACAGAACAAGAAGCCGCATTGAAGTGGTTTGAACAAGAGAGGATCGAGAATGATGACAGGACTAGAAAAGCCAAGGGTCCTGTGGGAACAGAATGTGCTGTGCGCACAGAAACAACTACAGCAGAACCGGACAGTTGTCTGTCGGTTGCCGATGGGATGTGGTGGGAAGACGATGATTTGCGTCTGGCCCATACCGATGAAGACTGGGGGCAGAACCTCCCAGATGACACCTAGTATACTGAAGAAGTGGACCATATGACCCGGAGTGGGTGGTACTTTAAGCCCCCACATCTGGACCAGCCAGAGGCATTTGAGAAGGACAGAGAAGCTGAGAAATAGAAGGACAGACTGTTAGAGAAGATTCAAGCAGACATCTCCATCTAGGGACTGCTTATGGCCTCCAGGGTACATAGACAAGCCGTCCTTTTAGCCATGGACAAGGCTAAGGCTTTCGATTGATACAACACCCGAACAGTTGGTGGGATTGGTGTTCCTGGGTGGTGCTACACCGACTCTGACCTTCACAGACAAAGAACTACCGCCTGAGGGCTCCGAGCTTAATAAACCGTTATACATCTCTGTGGAGTGTAGGGATAAGTGGATACCGGTTGTCCTAGTTGATATGGGATCTGCTATAAATGTGTGTCCGTCGTGAACGGCATATGCTATCGGGTTGAAGCCTGCAGATTTCACACCAACAGCCCAGGTCATACGGGCTTACGACAACACCAGTCGGGAGGTGATGAGGACGGTGCGAATTAAAACTCAGGTTGGCCCGGGCTAACAGGACATCGAATTTCTTGTTCTGGATGTTCCAGCCACCTTCAACTTACTCCTTGGACGGTCGTGGCTGCACCAAGTAAGGGCTGTCTCTTTCACTTTACACCAGATGCTAAAGTACCCCACACGGGAAGGGGGTGGCAATTGTTTTTGGGAACTCTTCAATATATCCGCCGCCAGATGTTACTACGCCAATCTTGGAGATTGCACATGGCGAGGAGGATGTCTTCCTGTCTGGGTTCACCTTGGCTGAGGCTCAGGTGGTGCAAGATCTTCTAGCTGTTGATGAGGGGCTATACGTCAGTGCACAATCTCTTTACCTCATGAACAAGCTTCAACATGTGCCCGGGATGGGATTAGGAGAAGTGGCAGGAAGGGCCTCGCTGAATTGGCCGAAGTGCCACACAATCCCCATACCTTTAGTCTAGGCTAGAATGATGGTCTAAACACATGATGCATGTTAGGCTAGTGAATGGATTTGCACTACAAGTGCAAGGAGCATGCATGATATGATCAAACCAAGCCAAAATAGTGTTATATCATGGCAAAACAAGGCCTAAGACATACTGAAATGGAGCCACAAAGAGGTAGAAAAACATGCCAACTTGGTAAGCCATCAACACAAGCATTCAAGAGAAGAGGAGGGGGGGACAACCCCCTCCTATTTAAGACCTCAAAACACACTTTCCACCACTGAAATTCCTCTGGAATTCAGTGGTAGAAAGGCCAAATAAAGGTGATCACCAAGGCTCAAAGTGATGGTACAAAACAAAGCCTAACAAGGCACAAAAGGGAGTGGACCACCCCCAACACCAAAGAGGTCTCAAAAAAACATGTTAAGCACTTCAAAACAAGACTTTTTTTCAGTTAAAAGCAAGGCCTAAAACAATATGCAAGGATGGCCAATATGGTATACAAACAAAGGCTTAAAAGGGGAATACACTCACCCTTGAAGCACAACTTTGAAACCAGCAGCTTCTGAGGCAAAAATCAACTTTCAGAGCTCAAATAACACTCCCAAGAATCTCAGCTCAAAGATGGTGGTGTATTACTAGGTGTTGTAGTGCAAAGGTGAAGACAAAACACACTTTAAGGCACAAACTCACACAAATATAGAGAGAGAGGAAGAAATATAGAGAGAGATATATATCTTGTATATCAAATATCAAAACCTCTGGAAAGGGAGAGGGGCCTCCATTCTTATAGAAAATCAAGTCCCAAGCTGGTTGAGCAAGCTTGGAGCTTGTTAAAATCCATCCATACATGTGTATGGAGGATACACCAAGTGACCAACAGCTGGCACCAGCTGGAAGAAAAATATCTGCAAAAGTAGAAAATGGGGTCTCGGCCAAAAAAATGGCCGATCGACCAAAAATAGTGCTGACCAGCCAACACTAATGGCCGATTAAGAGAAAACAAGGCCGACAAGCACAAGGCTTAGCCGATGGGTTGTAGGGAGGCCAACAAGCCACCCCCCTTCCCTCAGAAACAAAACCACAAGCTCTTGGTCCACAACCAAGCACACAAAACAGACAAGTTGAGAGGTTCTAAGGCAAGGCGCGCAGCTGAGACCTTCAGAAACTCAAAATGAACACAATGGATGATCATCGAGTGTTCAAATGATGACGTCCAAGTCTTGAGGACGGTCAAAATGGGGTGTCTACAGTTGCCCCTCTTTGACAGAACTCGAAAGTCATAAGATGACGGGAGTGAATGTCAAAGCCAAGAGACGACCCATTTTTGACGAGGCCGAAGACTTAGACAAACATGCAAGATAACAAAGAGATGTGCCCGCAGGCAGGAGCAAGATGCAAATGACATGCACAATGCCGAACATAAGTTATGATCATGTAAAGAAAGCTATAATGAAGCATTTATGCAAAATAAATACAACAGTTTAAGTGAATAAGAAACGAGAGTCTCACACATTCCAACAGAAAGGATGTAAGAAAATTATGCAATTCTCACTGCGTCTCACGTGGAGAAGACTAAAAGCGACTACCGAGAATACCCAGAGTCTTAAACACAACATCTCTCAGCGTATCACACGCAGGAGAGGAAAGGGCAACACTTCTTAGCGTATCACATGCGGGAGAAGAAAGAGCAACACTTCTCAGCGTATCACACGCAAGAGAAGGAAAGGTACACCTCTCAGCGTATCACACGCGAGAGAGGAAAAGGGCAACACTTCGTAGCGTATCACACGCAAGAGAAGGAAAGGTACACCTCTCAGCGCATCACATGCGAGAGAGGGAAGAAAGCATCTCTCAGCGTATCTCACGCAGGAGAGGAAAGGAAGCATCTCTCAGCGTATCACACGCAAGAGAGGAAAAGAAGCATCTCTTAGCGTATCACACGCAAGAGAGGAAAGGAAGCATCTCTCAGCGTATCACACGCAAGAGATGAAAAGAAGCATCTCTCAACGTATCACACGCAGGAGAGGAAATAAAGCATCTCTTAGCGTATCACACGCAAGAGAGGAAAGAAAGCATCTCTCAGTGTGTCACACACAAGAAAGGAAAAGGGTAACAGTGAAAGCACTGAGGAGTTGCATAAACATCGGAGTGAGTCCCAATGCTTCTAACAAGGGTACAGCGAGAACACCGAGCGCACCCGGGTGTTCCTAATCGAAACAAAACGAACTCAAAGGATAGGAAAGGTCTTACCTGGAATTCCTCTAAATAGACCGTATACACAATACCGTCTGGTTGCACCAGCCTCAAATGAACCGTACATACAATATCATGCCTGCATAATAAAGAAACTTAACAGGTACAATATAGTAGCAACACATGTTCAACGTCACGTTGAGGTACAATTCCAATGTGAAATAAACGCGTGCATACACAATGAAAGTGAAAAGATGCGTAGCAACGCAAGTGAAAAGTGCGTAGCAATGCAAGTGAAAAGTGCATAATAATGCAAGTAAGGTGGTGCATGACAATGCAACGAGTGGTGATATATACTCCATGCAATATTATGGTACATATTCTATGCAAGAGGGAGAAATGCATATTCTATGCGAAACAACAAAGATGCATGTTCAATGCAACATGTATGCCCCATGCAATGTAATTGTGAGTACATACCAGGCACAACATGCATATGCTAGGCGAGCGTGATGATGCATATTCTAAGCGACAACACAACACGCATGTTCCATGCAACGACATAGAGATGCCATATTCAATGTAAGCATGGTAAAGGCATGTTATTCGCAATGTTGAGATACAACTTTAAAACGAGATGAGGCATGTGTAGACAACCCATTTTTGACCGACCTTAAGACTCAGACGTCATCGATCGAGCGCTCGGTGATGGTGCATGTTGTGCTCGTTTAGAGGTTTCGGAGTTTTGGCTGAGAGTCTTGCCTCCGGGCCTCTGAACTCTTTTGTGTTTCGGCTCGGTTTGTGGACCGAATCTTGTTTCTCTTCCCAGAGGGAGGGAAAGGTCTTGAAGACCATCTCATTGTGGTCGTAGACCACTTTTTGTGGTCGTAGGCCACTTTTCCCGTTTGGAGACTAGTTTTCAGTTTTTGGAGCCTTTGGCCGTGCGCCTTGTCTCGGGACCGCTTAACATTCTCCGTTTGGTGTGGTTTTTGAACCACACCTTGTTGCCTCTGCCTAGAGGAACACTGTGGTCCGGGAGACCACTTTTGTGGTTGCATACCACTTTTGGTGCTCGTCAGCTAGTTTTCGGGCCTTTCGGCCGCGTGCTTTGCCCCCCGATCTCTCGTCTTGCATCCGTCTTGGTTTGTTTTTGGTACAAACCTTGTTTTTCTTGTTTGGAAGGTGGTACAAGGGTGGGAGACCACTTTTTCTCCTTGGAGACCACTTTTCCTTCTGCCAGCTAGTTTTCTGGTCGGATAACTGGCTTGCTTGGCCTTTGGGCCACATTTTCTGGTCGGCCACCACACCACTAGCTTTCTTTCATGCCCTGGACTCTCTCCCACCATGGCCGACCAATTTTTGCTCTGGAAGACCACTTGAAGTGGTCGGCCAACCACTTTAAGTAGCAGGCTGACCACTTCAAGTGGTCGGCTGCTTTTTGACACCTTTTTGGAGATATTTTTCTCCAGCTAGCACAGGCTTAGCTTCTCCAAGAAGCTTTGCCTTTGGGTTTCTATAAGAGGGAGGCTCCTCCTCCCTTCTCTAGGTTCAGAAAATGAAGGCTTGAGTTATACATATAGCCTATATCTATACTTCTTCATTTTGCTCTTGTTTTGTGTTCAAAAGTGTAGTTTTGTCTTGCTTTTTCACACGAACACACACTCAAACACCATGCTTTTGCTACTGAGGTGCTTAGGAGCTGGTTTTGGTGTTCTTGGATTGCTTTTAGCTTGAAAAAGTTGCTGGAGTTGCAGTGGTAGAGAAGGTCTTCAAGGGTGAGTCTTTGACCTTTAAAACCTCCATTTTTGCTTAAACTTTTCGCCCCTTTTGCATATGTTTTTAAGCTTAACTCTTAACTAGAAAAATTTCTTTTTTTTCATACTTAAAATAGTTGTTTGAGGTCACTTTTTTGTTTGGGGTGGTTTACCCCCTCTTAGGCCTTGTTAGGCCTTGCTTTGAGCCATCCCTTTAGGCTCTTGTTGAACCCTTTGCATGACCTTTCTACCACTGAAATCTAGAGGATTTTCAGTGGTGGAAAGGTGGTTTTGGTGTCCTAAATAGGAGAGGGTATCCCCTCTCCTTGTATTGTCTTTACTAGCTTCATATGCTTCATGTTTGAGCATCTTTGTTAAGCTTTTGTTGGCCATATCTTAGCTTGTATTTGTGGTTATTTTGCTGAGGCATACCACTGTTTTTGCTTAGTTTGGTCACCCATGCATGGTTAATACACTTGTAGTGTAATGCCATGAAATAGCCTAACATGCATCATGCCTTGACATGTCATTTTAGCATGCTTTTGGCTTAGCTCTGAGAAGACTTTGTTCATGTTTTAGCATGTTTAAGGTCTGATTTGTGTTGTATTGGTCATCCATGACTTGCTTTGTGTAGCCTTGGTTCAATCTAGCTTGTTAGCTTTGTGTATTGAATCCTCTAGCATGCATTACTTGGCTTATTTCAATGATTTGGAATCATTAGTTATGTTATTTTAGTCCATGTTTCATGGCCATACATTCACATTTGTCACTCATTTAATGCATTGGAGGGTTTGCCCCTTTATGCCTTAACATGAGCCATTGCGTATGCCTTCATGCCATAGCTTGCGAGCTCTCATTTCAGTGTGTTTTGGGGGTTATTATGCCATGATATAACTCTGATTTTTGTTGCTTAAGTCATCCCATGCTTGGTCTTAATAGGTGTAGTGTAATCCACCTTATTTTCCTTGTATGCATCATGCCTTATGCCCCTCATGCAAGCTTGTTTTGGCTTCCTTCCATGCATGTTTTAGACTCATTTTAACATGTACTAGGACTGTTTTAGGTTGCCTTAGCCATGTGCTTCATGCTTTGTATAGCTGTAGTGCAATTGGCCTTGCTAGCTTTGTGTTTTGATGATTCATGCATGCTATCTTTGAGCTATTTGGATGATTTGGCATCATTTAATACTTGATTTCAGAGCATGTAGCATTGCCATATTCCCACTTCATTCATGCTTCAAGTGCCATTGGGTGTTGTGCATTATTGCCTAGTTTATGGCCTAGCTTGTATGCTTGCACGCCTAGGTGTTTGGGCTCTCATCTCAGCATGTTTTGGTCCTTGTTTAGACCTAATTAAGCTCTGTCCATGCTTGGTTCATGCTTTTGTGCCATGTATTGCATGCCTCCTTTGTAGTCCTCCTCATTAGCTTTCATGCTTTAGGACCATTGCATGCCTTACTTGCCTTGTTTGAATGATTTGGCATCATTTCTTACTTCATTTCAGTGCACTTAGTGTTGTTACACTTCCATGTTTTTCACTCTTTGAGCACTCTTGAGAGTTGTGCTCTTTGGCCTACTTGATTGGCCAATGCATTGTGCATGCATGCTTTGTATTTTGTGCCTTT